>JAQGDQ010000057.1:600000-775879 GCA_030141605.1 Tubiluchus corallicola
GAAAAAGACATGACGTTTTAATTCACCAAGGTGGACTTTATGGTGTCAAGATACAGAGGTGTCAAGTCTATATACAGTGGTGTATTGTTTGTAGGTGTATTGTTTCTTTGTAGCGGTGTATTTATCATTAGCAAGTTGTGTAAAACTATAAGTACTTAACTCCAAAAATATGAATAGAACAGTCCCGTGAGAGGATTTATTAAAAAGAATTATCGAAAATGGAGAAAATCAATCGTTACCTCGAAATGATAATTATATGACATTATGATTAGCTGTCTAAAAATTGACTAAACAAAATGTCGCCTCCACGATGGATAATATTAAAGTTTACATAAAATTTACGAGAACATTAACTAAAATCACGCACCATGCACGAATAATTAATGGTGCAATTAATGAACATTGTCCTAATTAAAATATGACATAACAGGCATTTTGTTACTATGGGCAATATAATCCTATGCGCCAATTCATCTAATATAATTCACGCTTTGGGGACTTAGCAATAGCTGACGTATTCTAAAAAAATATCAACAGCTTTTTAATTCAGCACATCGGAATTCTTGCAAAATTTCACAAAGGAACAAAAGCGAAAATCTCCAAAAAGCACTTTGTCGACGTTTAGAGATTTTCACAAAGTTTACTTAGCAATTTCTAACTAGTAGAAAGTGCAGTGACATTTTCTTTAAACAATCCCGTCTTTTTGCCGGGCAAAACAATTAAGAGAATGTGACGTAAATCGGAAGCTAGTAGCAAATTATAATCAGTCAGGGAAACTCGTCTAATTACATCTGATCTACCTGTTCTTCCTCTGTACACGCCTAATTCCTAATACAAGCAGTGAAGCCTAGCAACTAATGAACTGGAACAAAGAACGGGTGTCCACTAATTCAGCTTCCCGTGTCCATGGTAATGAGCATCTGCAAGTACGACTATGCGATGACTTCCTATAGTTATTATTACACTACTGTTATGCCTTCCCCTCCAACAGTTTATTGATTTTATAGTCAATGGATTTAGTATCATAGCTTCTTAGCTTACCCAGCACAGTAGGTCCTAGATAACCGCTCACATCACATGAGAAGATCGCTAAATGTATGTACGGAAAATGTAACATTAATGCCTCCTGCAAAACTTGTGAGGCTTGCACAATTTTGACCCGTTGCACTAAATTATCTTAATCTGAATAATTTATGATAAGGATTTCGATTACAAAAAATAAGCATAGTCCTAAATCAACGAAATCTCGTGAATAACACAGATTAATTCTTAATGTTAAGAATAGCGACAATAAATAAAAAGTTCAAAAATTAAAAAACGAACAAGAAAAAAGAAAGGGCACAACGCTTCGAACTACCAATGTAGTTCTTCAGGCGAACAAAAAATAACAAAAAAAGAGAAAAATCTCAATAAATTACTAGAACTACCAGAGGCGTATTAACCAATAGGCTAACTAGGCTATAGCCTAGGGCGTCACACTTCAGAAAAAAATCTTATTCTCCTGGGAAAATGTGTATACGTTCATATTCATGTAAAGGGCACATTTTATAACACACCACAGGCAGTTACTGAGCGCAGGTTTTATATAAGTGCCACATAATGAACAGGTACAAAGTATTATACAACAACCAGTTGCTCTGCTTGCTTAAATATAAGCGCTATGCAAATGCAAGTAATTAATAATGACAACGTAGAAACTAGGATTTTAATGTTTCTAATACACCACAAGTAACTATTTAATCTGCTCATTACACAAACAACCAAAAATTCACAATAGAGATGGGCGGGACAGAAATATCAGCCTAGGGCGTCGTAAAGTATAGATATGCCCCTTAGAACTACTAAGTTTATTTTTGAAAGTTTTCTCTTTATATTAATAACATTTAGGAAAGGATATCACGCTGAAAAGATATAAGCACATAAAACATACAGCAGCACAGCAGGAGAAACGTACAGAAGTATAAAATCACTAGCCATCTCGCTTGTGTTTTTCTGCTGTGCGTCTGTGTTTTCCTAAATGGTTATATCTTTTCAGTGTGATATCCTTTCTACGTGTTAATAATATAAATAAAAAAGCTCCCAAAAATGAGTTTTGCAGTTCTACTAAGCAATAGTCACCTCAATTAGAACGCACCTGAAAATAAAGGCTTAGACAGAAAAGGTCTGAATTAGCAGTAAGGACTCTAAAGACAAATGACTAAAGCAATAGTTGTGGTTCACGAATTTTTAATATTGATAGCAACAGATGTACATGGACGTTTTTAATAAGGATCACCATCAAAAGATGACTCGGGAGTTCTTGCAGCAGAAACTGATATGTGAACAACGGAACGTAGTTGCCTGGGGCTTTCATTGGGACATTCATAGTACCTGGTGGCGTAGCTCAATGGTCGTGGATTCCACCCGGGAAATCGTGATTTCAACTCTCGACCGAGTCATACCAAAGACTTGAAAAATGGTTCTTTGACGAAGCACGTGGGTTTATGGAAGTAACATGCGGGTAATAATAATCGGGTCCACCTTGGAAATAAGTATTGATGTACTCAAGGTGTTATCCTTGGACTATATCCTAAACGAAATTATTATAACACGCAAGGCACGTGAACACAGGTTTAGATATTAATAGCAAGTACGTGCCTGATTACTAGAAGTTGTGCGAGCTAGCTCCAAGTTGTTGAGGGGCAGGAGATTATTCACTGTAACAGTGAATGCATTTTCTTTAGAGAATAAAATTGAAAGATGTGGTTTACGAGCGTTTGCTTATAGCCAGTGCACTTTTTCTATGGACTAACATTGAAGAATGTGGCCTGCTGATTTCATCAAGGACTTTAAATGGAAGGCATGGTCAGCAAGTTTTCACAAGAGACAACCACCGGGAAATGTTGACCGGATTTCAATTAGAGCTGGGAAGCGTTGTTGACACAAGCCGAATCAGACGCAATTTGTGACAAATCAGCTTCGTGGGCCAAAAGCATGAAGACGGGCGGGGAATTAGAAGCACTTCTCGCTAATGCGTCCAAGCATGCAGATTGACTAGGGATTATTGAAGCCAATACAAATGGGCTCATGTGCAGAGAAATTATTCAGCGTCAGTGACAGCAATGGATGAAAGGGGGATTTCGCAGATATGTTGGTTGCAAATTAATGGTAAAATGGAAGAAAAGAGGAAAAAAGAGCAACAGAAAGAGGTTCACCACAGCATGGGCTCAGAATGAAAAGACTGGGAGAAAAAGAAAGAAAGAGATGAGAGCGAGAGAGAGATAGAAAAAGAAAGAGAGGATAGATAGATAGATAGATAGAAAAAGAAAGAGAGGATAGATAGATAGAAAAAGAAAGAGAGGATAGATAGATAGATAGATAGATAGATAGATAGATAGATAGATAGATAGATAGATAGATAGATAGATAGATAGATAGATAGATAGATAGATAGATAGACAGACAGACAGACAGACAGACAGACAGACAGACAGACAGACAGACAGACAGACAGACAGACAGACAGACAGACAGACAGACAGACAGACAGACAGACAGACAGACAGACAGATAGATAGATACAGAGAGAAGAAAGTAGTCAGTTATGAAGTTTGGTCAAGCAAAGCTGCAGTACAAAACACAAGGTTGTATGTACGTTTACGCAGTTTGACGGTTTATGAAGCCATTCGTATTCCGGCCAGCAAATCGGGCATATCAAACCAACCTAGCACGAAGCCATTTCTCGGTGCGTTTATAAACGCCTAACATGCTTGGAAACACGCTGAATGGGTAATCCCGATGGTTTGTGACGAGAATTCTTACGCGACCGCACCCCCCCCTCCACAGTGAAACCATGGAAAGTCAAAGCTGATGCATAATCGCTGTTACTCTCCTAATCCCGAAAAGTGACACAATTAATCAGGACGCCTTAATAGGCGTATCCAGAAACATGCGTATAATAAGATGACACTCACCAGTAAATCACACAATTATTATACGGCGTTATATTTTATTTGCTGGATATATATTATGTCAAATGTGCATGAGGATGAAACGATGACTTGAGCAGTTGGTTTTAACAGGTTAAAGCACTAACAAGCAAAACAGTAGCTAATCAATGATATGACAAGCAAGTTAGAGCAAAAATAGGAAAAACAGCTTCACAGAAAGGAAAAGGCAAGAAGAACGTCACAATTTATCTTAGCCAGAATAAAAGATCTCCGGCAAAGATCAAGCGAATAAGTATTTGGCTTCAGGCTTCGCTTGTTTTTTCCCAAAACAAGCAGCAACTATTGGACGTACTACCTATGGCACATTGCATTCACACTGAAGTACATGTATGCCCCATGGCATTATAAAACTGGACAGCTCGCAAAAAGTTATATGCCAAGACTACTGGTTAAAACTCCACAAGATTAATCTGCCTTTCTCTGTTATTAGTCTAGAATCAGCTTAGTGCCTCAAGTTACTGGCAACTGTATCCAATAACCCCAGACGCTAGAGACTTGATTAGATTAGATCTTAAAATTAATATGAAACCTTGACTGCACTTCCGCTTGATCTAATATTACCTATTGTCTAGATTCTCTAGAAATAAGTAACCAAACAAGCAAAAATGAGGAAAAATCAGACAAAGACGGAACAACAGAAGACTAATGAACTTGTGTCATACAGATCTGGTACAAAGCGCGCTGTTAGTTACTTTGAAAACGAGACGTCGAGAAAAGAGCGAAATCTTCGTGCAGTGTATAAAATTGTAAAAATTCTAAATAACTGATTTAGTGAATACAAATATAAAAGCAGATTAAGTTTACCAGATGTCGATTGGCTTGTTCAAGGATTTACTAAAAACAGTCGACTCCAATCACACGCAGAAACAATATGCTCATTTAGAATTAAATATAACTGCGCACGCTATTTGACTTTTGTAAATGAAAATTAAGTGAAAAGATTCCCAATACATTGTCAGAGGAAAGGACAAGTCATTTATCATGTTGGGTTTATTTTACTGCAGTTATAAAAAAAGTAACAAAGAAGTTTGCAAAAACTATCTGTAAAGCAAAAAGTTAATTCATTTTCAGGCGCAGTGGTAGCCGCCATTCACTTATGACATAACCGGTGGACTTCGTGAGTTTTCGTACGCGCTCTTTGACTTTCCGTGCTGTCGAACTTGCACTAATTCAAACTTCCGCGGCTTGCTTAATGTTCATGCAAAAATATCGCAAAATTGGCTATTTCATTTTTTGTATGAACGTATTATATTTTTGGCGGAAATTGATAGAGGGCTGCATTTCTTCAGTCGATGCATGACGTCATTGATGGAAGAATCGGCGTTCAAAATGGGAGAGCGCAAGCGTCAAATGACGGCGACTTTAAAAAGATTTTTACCAGTTAAACGAGGCGTTTATTACACTTGTATTGCTAAATCTTTCTAACATTTTTGCGAACATTGAAATAAGCCTAACATTCCTTTCCTTTAACTAAAAAACCAACTGTTCAAAACATCCATTCTTGATTTGGTACGTACTCAGAACTATCTCCTATATTGCTACAATGTTACCAGTAACAGGATTTCTTCATTAGTTGCCATAAGAGATAGTTTCACAGATTGCAATATAAATTATGTCATTTATAGCAAAACGTGATTGCAGTGTTGATTACTTTTTAGGCTGGTGATACAAACATTAAATCCTTTTTGTTACACATTATACAGTACTACTATCTACAGATATTAAAATCTTCCCTCCACCGTACATTCAGGTAATGCAAAATGAAATTACGTCATTACGAAATAAGTAAATGCTTACCTCTTCTGCGACCATACGTCCTTGCTGCATGCAAAATAAATAAATAAACATCCTGTTATAGTTGTTAGTTAAACATTGTAAGCACACAGTTAAACTATAACATTTAATTAACATGATTAGTACAGATGTGCTTAATTGACGTTAAAGTCAGGGTTTCACGGTGCGGCGACTTTTTGCGACGATCGAAAATTTTCTAAGCCCAGATGTCGCCAAAAATTCTGACGACCGTGTTTTGTCACAAAACATTCGGGCGAACTTCTAAATAATCTCGCGCAATTTTCGTTAAATTTTTGCGCATTTGGGGTTTTTTCTCCAGCGAAACTCGCAAGAAATTCGCACGACATGTTTGCGCAAGTTTGGCAACTTTTGCGACACTTATGCTACATGGGGAATGTTGCACGAGTTTCACGCGAGTACATGCTATCACTTCACGATAATTTTACAGAGTTTTCGCAGAAAGAAGTGAGGCACAACCGAGGCACTCCAAAATGACGCCAAAATGTTGAAAAACAGTCGCAAAATCGTTGCAGCATTTTCAAAAGTGTCTCAAAATGTTCTACAAGATTTTGCGAATTCTGAAATTGTTGACGAATATAGACAACATATTTGCGCATATTTGGCGCACGTTCAGAAAACTTCATGATAGTTGGCGGCGACGCTTTAGCGAGGTGGCAAGTTTTGCGATTATCACGACAAACTTTAAACATTTTAAAAATTTTTGCCGAAGCTACCAACATCTTGACGTCTTCTGGCGAACACCCGCAAATGTTTTACGACAATTTGGACAACTGTTGGACCATAGTTGGCGACTGTCGGACGAAATTTTCGCATAGTCGCCGAATCTGCGAGCGCCGTGAAACCTCGGATAACAAAGCAACTGTTAGTAAAACAAAGCATAAGGTCACGGTAAAAAAATTACTGTTGCACTTAACTAATGAATTGATTAAAATTTGTTGTTTCACCATTGCACAGCTGAAATAATTTAATTCCATATTCTATATGAATATTGGTCGGTACTGCTCATGCACAACAGTTTATTCACTAAAAGCAATTAATATATAATAATAATAATAATAATAATAATAATAATAATAATGTTAGTTATAATTATAATAATAATAATAATAATAATAATAATAATAATAATAATTATTATTATTATTATTATTATTATTATTATTATTATTATTATTATTATTATTATTATTATTATTATTATTATTATTATATATTAATTGCTTTTAATGAATAAACTGTTGTGCATGAGCAGTGCCGACCAATATTCATATAGAATATGGAATTAAATTATTTCAGCTGTGCAATGGTGAAACAACATGTTAATTATAATTATAATTATAATTATTATTATTATTATTATTATTATTATTATTATTATTATTATTATTATTATTATTATTATTATTAGAGATAACGACGGCGACGATCATGATGAATTGATGATAATAATGACAACAAAGATAATGATTGATATAGTCACACTGGCATGTATTCACTTTACAAAGCACTATATCTGATTTAGCCTGTACATTAAATTACCATGTGAGTCAAATTTTATATAGTAAATGTATCAGACAAGAATAGGTGATTGGGTTGTCACAATGCCAGTATTTCGTAACGTTAACATTGTGCGGAGTGAGGCAAGTCTAGGCCATAACACTAAGTCTTGAAGCCAATGAAAGAGCGTACAAGTGGGAAGGCTGCATTATGAAAAGGATCATGAGCACACCACAAATGTTCGAAATTATACAAAACGTCCTGTTAAAGTTTGGACTGATTTTCAGTGTGTTAAATATTCGTGGACAAGCCTAACAAAGAATAGATAATCCCATACAGCGACCCTAAATTAGAATATTTCGCGGCCCTGGATCAGCCTCTAAAGTAAAGCCTTTCATCCTTCACAAGTGTTATTACTGCGCAACTAATGCGCTATCTGGGACTACTGGGGTAAAACTTTACGTTCACCCTCTGCGTACACTGGATTCCCTGATCATCCAAATAACTCACAGACGCCCCGTTTCCTGACCATACCTCCCTGACATCGCCACGTATAGGATTGCTAAATAATGTATAGTCGCTTTTAGTAACTAAATTCAGATGAGTGAAGTAAAAAACACACGTTAAAAACCATTTACTCTGAAAGGTTAACAGCCTTAATATCATACAGTAGCGTTTTTAACACAAGCAGTAAGTTGTAAAGCTAAAAGATATAACAAGCAAGGATTGGATACATTTAAATTTCATGTTTGGCGTGAATAACGCACCTGCGTCACGCCGCGTGAATAAATCGCGTGACGCGTGAAATTTAAAAGCGTGCGCGATTGTAAAAGCGTTTGATGATCACTCAAACGTAACAAGAGGTGTAAAACGTTAAATTTATTTATAAATAAAGCATTAGCTGCGGATGGACGGCTCTGTAAAGTAGAAGGTCAATTTTCACAATGAACCAATAAATATCTAATAGCAACGGATTTTAAACTATTGAAACAAGTGGATTTTATTCAGTCTGGTGAGATGAATGCACTAGTCAGCAATGCCTTTCAGACATTCGGAAAACATCTATAAGCCGATATTTTGCCGTGTAGAGTTAAAACAGGCAGCCAACGGTAGATTGAAACGGAGACTTCTAAATAAATCTGTCACTCTTAACACTTTTCTTCTGTTGTTGCTGTCATGACGGTGTTGCGTGGCAACTACAAGCAAAGCCTGGTCAGCATGTTCAACTGAACAAAGTCAACAAATGCATTCCAATATTTCTAATATTAAATGTAGGATAAATACTAATACTAGTTTGAGTGTTACTGCTTAAAGCAAATGATATCATATTAGTATATGAATTCTATTTCTCTGGACATGTATTCATTTCATTTCTTCACCTTTTAACTGTAGCCTTTTACCTCAAGTTGCCGCTGGCCTTGTATGACGCAATCTGTATAAAAAAACATACAGGCACCACCAGTACCCTACATGGAACCGCAAACATTATAAGAATGCACCACCCTCATAAAGCGGCAAAACGCATCTCATGACGAGCAACACCATCATACAATCAGGAACTGCAGCACTCGCAACACAACAGCAAACCATAACAGTCTTTTCTAGGCATGTCCACAGCAGAAATTTTCATCAAATTTAAATCACAGCAGTCATATCAACGTCAAGTGTCATTCCCACTGATGGTGTTTGACACTTTGCTAATAACCAGTCCCGTAAAATCATCCTGTGAAATCCCTATAACAACTGCAAGAGCAACGAGAAAGCAGCAGAGATGTGCGGAAATTAAATCTTAAAGCGGCGGAGCCTGCGCGACACCCCCCCCCGTCGTCCACTCTAAAATAATAGTGCAAGCAAGAACTGGACATAAGTATGACAAAAAGAAGTGAAAAAAGCGCTTAAGTGATTGCAATGCGTTGCGAATACATTAACAGTCGGCAGATGGCACTAGCATCGCCGCTTCTAAAACGAGACAATGTACTAGCTCATGCATGGAACCAGAAATACGCATTTGTATGCGGTTTAGAACTGACCAAAGTACAATAGCTAAGTGGTCAATGTGTATGGCTACCGACTAACTTAAGCAACCAATTTTGTTTATCAAATGGAAGGGGAACATCAAGAAAATGTCTCTGGGCGGTTATACCTGCCACAGTTTACATTGATGAGAAGGAATGGATAGTTTGTATACATATCTGAACACGGTTAAGCTAACTCTGTCGTTGCAGTTAAAAAACTTTCATTAATTAATAATGAACAATATCTAGTCCTGCCATCTAGATTATATTTGCATTAATTAGCCTTGCTGGCTCAAAAAGCAGCAATCCAGTAACGTGCATGTCCACCATTCTTGCTGCATGTGGATTGTGTGGAGAGTGGAGACTTCTTTTAGCCAAAAACACGTATATTCCCATATTTAAACCGTGTAATAAAAATTGCTTATAAACTACACGCTCAATACGCCAAGCAAGGTAAGCTTTTAAATTTGCCATTGTAGGATTGGATGCATACAAGTACAAACAAATTACAAACACATGTTTAGGTCACAAATAAGAAGTTCCGAAAAACAACTTATTTATATATTCTGTTGTTTCCAGCCTTCATAATTTAACGTGGTAAAGAGCTGGAAGAATATATGGTAAATAACAAAAGATTTTTTCTAAGGGCTTGGGTAAATTGCATCAGATTGGGAGAAGAAAGCAAACAAAGTACAAAATGCAATATCATTAATTAATACTTGTATTGGCCGAAAACCAGAAAAATTAAGTAAATCTAAGCCTTAGATAATTAACTAATAACAATTTTAGGTTTATTTGCAAAATCTCTTAGTGGTCGAGCCAACAGGCAGGCAACTTGAAGACAGCACGCAAGGAGAATAAAATGATAGTGATTTGGAAGCAATTTGTATCTATTTTCACACTGGGATGGTGTCAAATGTTAATTGGCACGCTAAACTTTCATTGCAGGGAGAGGTGTGATAGCTCTAGTGACCAAATTATCTGATATTTGAGGATATTAATTGCTGAAGACGCACCATAAAGTTGTTATAGCATCACTGAAGGCAAGGTGACATGCGATTCAATTAAGGTGTACTTTCAAATAGATCACGTATGCTAGACATTTAAAATCAGAAACTGGATATAAATCATCAGTCTGCTGCAACTATTCTGTGTAAATTTTTAGCTTTATGTAACTACAGTTAACAACAAGTATTGATTAATTAATTAATTAACTGATTGATTATAATTTTATGTCGGATAAAAAAAGTCCATATAAAATACAATACACAAAAACGGTGAAATTAAAATTGCTTAAGTAAAGTATAATTGCTAAAAATAATGATTAAATTAATAGTATGGTGTACTACAACTATTATAGGATACTACACAATTTAAAAATCTACGAATGAAAAATGCAATTTTGTTAACTTGTATGCTTAATATACTTGACGGAACAAAATCTGGCATCTCAGCTGATTTGAAATTTCAAAATATTAGCGTTTTAATAGCAGTAATTAGCTGATCAGCTGTACGTTTCCAGAATTCAACCCTTTAATTGCAGAGAAGCAACAGAAGGCGTTTCCACGATAGTATAACTGGTAAATGGCACATCCTTCAATACCCAAAACATAAGTATACAATAGGTCCATCTCTGACATGCCTACATATGATGAAAAATATCTATACAGGATTTGTAGAAAAATGCGACAAGGTGACTGAAAACGTTCTTGATATGACGTTTAATAATAAAAATCGAAATGTATGATGTATTACAGTCTTCAGAAGACACAATAATGAACTGTCTCGATGATTTCAACAAGTGGTACCATCTTAAAATGGTATAATGAAGTCATTCACGACACTGAATATTAAAAACGAAAATTTTATTAAGTTTGTGAAGTTAAATGACGTTAACTTTATTATTTTCGAACTGTTACAGTAAATGAACAAGTTTGCTACATGATTTCGAATCCCGGCCTGGTAAGTTCATAAAAGTGCAATAAATTATTGATAATGCAAGTGGCCAATCGCTGAGTGAGTCAGACAAATGTACCCAATCACCTGTTGAATAAGAGAGCTAATAAACAACATGAATCAAATTCTTCCTAGCTGCCCGAAAGAGTTGCTTGCTTATTATACGTAAAAAGCGTCTCCATTCCAATAAAGCATGCGCCGTTAAAGACGCGATGCAAACCTGATTAAACGTCTGAAGAGGGGTAAATTAAGTTAAGGGCGAGAAGAGAGAGAATAAATCATGGCAGCTCACTGCTCGTTAACTCAATTAGTATTCTGGGTAATTTATCAGTACACACACAACCGCCGGCCATTAATAACAATTAATGCTAGATCCAAGTCGGTGAACGAGGGAAGCGGAGAGACATTAATGTGAAGCCGGCGCAAAAACGTGCCCACGTAAAGCGGACTAGCCAATTAAAATGGCTCAATATCGTCACGTGCTATAGTAATTCAAGGTACGATAAATTTTAAACCATGTACAAGAAAGTAGACAGGAAAAAACGATACGCATGTGTCAAGTGTAACCAAGCTGCTCTTAAGAACTGCCTGTTGACAATACTCTTTCTTCGGCGCTGGTAAACTTTCATAAGTGTAGAGAAAACAAACTACATCATGTGACAAGTAATGATGTGCAACAATACTACATCATGTGACAAGCAATGATGTGCAACAATACTACATCATGTGACAAGCAATGATGTGCAACAATACTACATTTTATCGCTGCAAAAAACTGAATTTCTGTTTTATGTGGGTTTTGTACGAATTGGTTTCAAAGCAAAATTATTAAACAAAATCAAAGTGAATTAAATCAAAGCCCTTCTGTCAACGATCTTACAGTTATTAGTATCAATAATTCATGAACTTAACTGACTATAACTGAATACAAGCCCGTATTCACTACATCAGTCTTTGTGACATCCTAAATGAAGTAACTGCTGCTAGTTCAGTGCGCCTCCTCCAAAATGCAGTCCAAGTGTGCAGTTTAGGAATTAATTATATCCACTGAAACTCAAACGATTTATACTCGAATCTTTTCAAGAAAACAAAAACGGTATACTACTGCTAAGAAATTTGCTTTGTCTAGCAGTGTCTTGTAAAGTTACTAATGTTAAGGGTGCTGCCTTCCAGGACCGATATGACAGTCTTTCAATAAAAGACCGCAGCTCCAACTGGGCAACTTCACTAAATCTGTGGCCTGCGAACTATCGCCAACGCTTACTGCTATACTTTCAAAGAGGCTGACGTCGCAAATTGAATTACGTTCGTTAATCGCGCTGGCGACGATGGTAAAGCATGTAGTGTTACACGAACGTATCCCGGGAGCACAGTAATAAACAATGCACAGAGCATAAAAGAAATGTGTCCCTTCTGACGCTTAAGTCAGAGTGATGGCTCAATTCACCAAGAACCTGCTGGTTCCTGAAAAACTGCAAATGGACGGGCAGAGACATGAAGCATTTAACAGGATTATGCAAAAGCAGATGAAAGCAACGCATATGAGGCCATTCAGAAAGCAAAAATATTGCTGTATACACTATCATTTTTGTGTGCCAACAATGTAGTGCAATGTGTTCCTCCTTAAAGCTTCGGCAGGAATATTCAAGAAGTCCATATAACATGTTGCTCAGCCTCCGACTTTCCGGACAGGTTCTTACCGCAACAACCATTGCAATCGCTTAAGAGCAAAAGTTTAATTTCTAGCACATGACAACATAATCCTCATACTCAAAAATAATTACCACATTTCGTTCTGAAAAACCGTTCAGACATTGCACGCATTAATTGGCGCTAGAAAATAGATTAATCTGAGATTATCAGGGCAGTTAACAAGATCAAATATTATTACTTTGCTGGAAATTTCGCACAGTCACCATCAGCAAACCTATTATTTTGCAGCTTAGTTCGGTGGCCTCAAATTTCTAATTACATTTACTGAAAAAACGACAATTCCCGAGGTGGGATGTTTAATGAACTTCAGTCAACGTTCAATAATCACGAACATGCAATGCAATAAATACTTATATACTTATATAAGTGCCTAAGGAAGAACAGCATAAATATAATTTCTAAGTAGTATGATAATTACAATGGTAAAACAATAAACAATGTCAGACCTGACACGATTGGACAATGTTTGGACACGATTGCGTATTGCTCCAAAAAGTTCCATTATGTGGAAGAAATTTACTTCACCGAGTAACATGTCTTTCGCGAGCAGGTTTTATCGTTATAATGAGCTGACAGCATAAAAGAGTCCGGACAATTTATAATGGAAAATGGATAAATTATAAAAGTGAGCATGTTTACTTGTACGCGGCAGCATAATGCACACCCAGTATTTTATTTACATTTCAGGACACACTCGGTTATACAGGAAACAAGACTTAGTAATTACTATAGGCACTGAATCAGTCAGCTGGGACGTCAGCAAGTGTCTGCAACTTCAAAGCCGCTAAAACGTGTTAGTCCTAATCAATTTAGGGATCCGGCAGGACCCAGAAGGAAACAGCAAATATTAGAAAACACCTACCAACACTGCATATAAGAAGAACAAGTGTCACACAGGGAGGTCTCAACCCGATCAAAGACCATTACCATATTTATGGCTTCTTCACAGAGATAAATCCCTCGAGCTTCAGCACAGAAGAGAGCCTATACAGTATTCAAGATAGTTTCGTTCAAAGCACTTATTCACAAACTACCAGTAACAGGGACAAATTAGTTCCTTTACAGTAGTGTTTAGTACGCAGAACCAATTTATCTTCTTGATCTCCAGTTTCAAACACCAAAATTGTTGTTACTCTCCACAGTCGAAAAACAGTTAATCAGAATCAGGAAGAGATACCCAGACAGCAAGGACTATAAAGAAGAGACCCAAGATATGATAAGAAAAAGTAAAAAACAGCTTTTACTGCCCAGTTATTGCAGACGCTATCAAAGAGGATATAATAAAGAAGAAAAAGCTATTATAGTGCAGCTCTGTAACACGCACGTAGATAACCAGTGATAACAGAATGCAAATAAAACTGTGAAAGTTGAGTACCGTTACTAAAAACTGAGAAATACTAGTCACCTAAGGCTGTCTATCTGCGACACAATCTATCCGCTATAATGTGTGACAGTACAGGTAAGGAAAATCGAATTTACAGAGAAGACTGACAGATGGACAGGCAAATCAGAGAAAGATTTGCTCAGTGAGCACTAAAAAATTCATATCAGTAATACGATGGGCTACAATGTATAAATACAAAACACCTTGTATGGCTATTAAGCACTTAAGCAACAATTAAGCATCAGGTCTCTTCAAAAGAAACAAAAAAAACGCACTTCCGGGAGGCATGGAAGCCAAACGCCTCCTTACTTAACTGATCAATGCACCGGACGAGTATTCATTATATTTACTATAGCTTCATTTTCAGGCTTCAGCTCTGACTAAGCAGCTTACTGGCCAGTTGAGTAGTCATTCCCCAGTGACAGTGTTTGCACACACAGACACACACTTTATCATGCAGATTAAACTGGACACGGTTTTAGTGATGCAGTCCACTAATGAAGACCCTGCTCGGCCGCTCACTAGCAGAATATTGACATGGAAATGCAGTTGAGGCTGAAATGTTCTGTCAAGAGAACGTACAATGGTTACCTACCCTGGTACAATAAGTCTTGTACGGTAAAGTTCTGGCTAAAAGTAACTAACGGACAACATCAATTGCTTTTCTGTAACTTGCTGTGCACTGTGAACCTCTAATTAGTAGGTTTTGCATTTTGATTTACAAACTAACTGTAGAAAGCAAATAAAAAGCAAATAGAGGCATTCGACTACTTTTTATTTAGTCATAGTTTTCGTACCTTGATATTAGCACATTTAGAGATTTATTTTACTGATATTCCTTGTTTTGATAATCATAATTTTTCTGTTAACCACGAGACTGGATTTTAAAAATTTTAGGCACAGATGAGCAAGCCATTAAATTTTGTCGATTTCTCGATTTCATGGAAAAGATTTACCAAAAAACCAGTAATTGGAGTTTCTTTTTAAAAAACAACGATTCGGTTGCACTTAAAAAGCGATAAAATACGAATGTGGAACCAGAAAAATAGAATTATTACAATTAGTTTGCTAGTGATAGAGAAAGTTACCGTTTGCTATTGCGATTATGGTATAACACCACAGCATACTGTCATTATATTACTGTTTGTTGACGAAACATTATACAATACAATGTACATAAAAAATCACACAACATACAAAGCATCCCAACACTTGGGTATAATCGTCATAATTATTGAGACAGTTAAAAGAAACAATGGAGGTTAAACGGTAAACAATATTTGCACGTTTACTGCAAATATGATACCGCAAAGGTAATATAATTACAGTAATGTGCTTTTGCTATTAATTTCATTGACATGAGAAAACAGGCTATGTCTTAAATCATTATAATAGTTACTTTCAAGAATTAAATGCTTTTCATCATCAGTTTTTTTTATCTTTACAAAAGTGGCATAGTCTGCTGTTAAGAAGAATTTCATGTTTGGTGTGTCGGCTTTTCTCAATAAGGAGGTTGTGTGAACTTTGTAAAGTTTGCTCTTTGAACGGGATTTTTTTATTAGCAATAGGTATTTTTCTTCTATGAACTCGCTTTTAAACGTGGAATAAGTTCGTAATTTATTCTCTTCGTTAACGTTTTTACCAGTTTCTTTGCATAATTTGCTTCCAGTAATTTGCATAACTGGTTTGCAGTTTTGATTTCAGTAATTTAATAAATTGTTTGGGCCTAATGGACTCTGTATTTTGAGCCTCCGAAATATGTAATACTGTTATCTATGCATGATTGGTGTTTGTGGAACATGCCTTGGTGCCAGGTCTAAAAGATATTTTCGAGTTCAACGTAAAACTCTTCTATCTGTTCTGTAATGTTCTATCTGTACCGCTAATTGAAACATTGTTCTGAATGTAGCAATTGCGAAAACAACATTCAATGTGCCGCAAGTTTTGTTGACGATATTATAAGAAAATAACGAAATCAAATGAAAATTTACACAGTGATGTAAGGGCACTTATGTATAAACACCAAAATGTTATTCCCTTAGATTTTTCTAAAGATGCAAAAATTTTAAAACAACAAATAAAAAAAACAAATGTACTAGTTGAACTAGTAAGGGCGGCCTGGTTCTAGTGTTGGAAGTCATATCCCAAAAACCACCCGATTTGCTTCACTCCTCTGCCAGAGCAGTCTTGCAATCACTGACAACATCAGCTGCCAGCTCTTAATTTGATCAACTGTGGATTCATATCCAGCAACTCACCAACAAAGTCTGATAGTTTGAAATGGCATTCATGAAGTTGAGCTGAGAGCTTTTCAATACAATGCACAGAATCGATATGTTGTGTGTACATTATACATTGACGGATAGAGCCATGATAGCAATGCATGTGATACCATCATGTGCCATCATATCAGAAACTTAGACGAAAGTAAAGAACAATTATAGTATAATGTGTTTTTGTCTTCAGCGAAGCCCAAAACCTTACAGTGGGTGTCGTAGGGGTCATGAAGTGGAGGATGAGCAAAGAGAATTGTAAAATTGAGACCAAAGATCAAGGCAAGTTCTATGAAAGTCAGGTTTAAATGGCGGTGTTTGGAACTGAGTGAGAGGTAATGAAGGGTGTATTAATACATGGTGCTGAATTGGTTCCTCAGATGAAGAACAGAGGTGAGTATATTTTGTCTTAAGTTGGAACATATGAACAACAAACATAAGCTATGAAGCTTTTACAATCGACTGATAAAGAATACATAAAAATACAAGATAAAAGTATACCCCTAAAACATTCATCCTATAAAAAAAATCTATAGAAGTTAATTTGATGTTAAAACAAGACTTAACGTAAATTACATGGAATATACAGAAAGACAATATAGGCAAAATTTCGCATAATATTGTACATAATTACAAAAAGAACACGTACAAGCCTCACGATTCCATGACAGTAACAGTTTCTTGGCAACTATTTAGAGTAGATATTGTAATGGAACTTTGTTAAGTGGTCAAATACCGAACAAATGGTAGTCCTAAAACAGAACGACTTGTCTAAGTTAACCCCATAGCAGAACACCAACAAAAATGCATGTAATTGATGAAATACGCTACCATAAGTCAAACAATGCATCTAAAAGAACTTTACAACGTAAAAGCAGTGATGAATTGGGTAACCACATTTGGAAAACAGGTAGTTCAAAATCAAAAGTCACTTTTGTGAAAATCCAAAAAGCGAGGTAAATAAAGTATGCCGACGCAGGTTGATGGAAATCAATGTGGATCTCCATTCATCTCGAGCGGCAAACAAAAGGTGAAAATGTTACCTCCTGCTGAGAACTGTTGGTAGTTAGCAGTGCAACTGCAGAGGCAGTGACGTTTTTCATTAAATCTTGCAAACAGCCCATAAAGCTGTCTAGGAATAGCCTTGCCTGGCTGAGTAAATTTACAGTGATCAAGACAGGCCGGGACAATTTGTTTTAATAAAGCTGTAAACGTTTATGGCTTCAGTGTAAAAACTGCAAGCGCTGGCTTCTTCCGCTAGATTTCTTCGAGTGGTACTAGAAAGTAAAATAACAGCTCCCCATGACGTATATCAGAGCCCTGACAAGCGGGTGCCTTTGATAGCTAGAGTGTAGAAATGACAATAAAATGCACAGTAGAGCATAACTGCATTTGGACCCAACCAGTTGTCTGGTAGTGGACACATATACGTGCTGTTATTCTGTACTTACTTGTTGTAGCAAATACAGGGCGAGCAGTCACTGATATCGAGAATGGTCCTGTTAAGCGGTGTGCTCATCATAAAAGGTTGTGTGAAATAAAAAACAGTTCTGATAGAGATAAAACAGTTCTGATTTAGCATTTTCCAAACATATTGTTCTAAAACATAAACAAATAACAAAAAAACGCAGAACACTCTAATTAAACTGAAATTTTTTTCACTTCCTAACGAGCTATAGAAATAATATTATTTGGCAAACGGACAGCCATCTAGAGTTTCTATATTCTTCTAAAACAGGAAGTATTAGAACCAGAGAGAAGCTCAATCACTTCGACAAAACGCATGCGTGGTCGCCTTATACAGCACACATAAACCTCTAAATACCCGTGCGGCTAAAGTATGTGCGAATATGCCCTAAGATTAACGCAATAATGTCATCGTTGTAAACAAAAAGAAATATTCAACAACACAAATTCAATTTGAGTAAATAAAATGTTTGAAGGCACTTAAATCTTACCTACAATCTTAGACCTTGAGCACACCGCGTATGTGCTTTATTTAATAAGTTTGAAATATAGCTAAGTAATTAATCACTGATCGCAGACAAAATATCGTCAAACTATTCAGTACGTACCTTCATTGCTTGACTTGCTCTGTCTACAACATCTTTAATTAGAACAACATAAATACTTCGTCACTTTATCAATACTTTGTCACGATCAAAATGGTGCATTGTTTTACAGAGAAATTATCTTAAAACGCTTGCTCATCGCAATATACATTCGTGAAACTCGCTTAAAGTAAATATACTTGCTCCAAATTCTTCAAATTTATCAGGAATTCTTGTGGCTAAGCCTAGCATTAGTCTGGGAATAAGTTAATGTCATTTTTAACTACTTTACATTTCGACAAAAATTTATAAAAACATAAAAAAAGAATGGAAAATTGGCCGGAATTTATTAACAGGTAGGTTTTTCGCAGTGCAGTGTGCTGCTTCCAATGATAGTGCTGACGACAGTCGTTGATCACTGAACTAGGTGCTTGTTTTTTCTTATCTCACAGCAAGATTTCTTTTACA
Organism: Tubiluchus corallicola; assembly: GCA_030141605.1. NCBI lineage: Eukaryota > Metazoa > Priapulida > Priapulimorpha > Priapulimorphida > Tubiluchidae > Tubiluchus > Tubiluchus corallicola. The sequence goes on from JAQGDQ010000057.1 coordinate 619,162, forward strand.
TTTATTAAAACTATGTCTACCCTATGTGCGTACACTACAGTACCTACAACAGACGTAAGGGGCACACTACAACAATATTCAAAAGTAACTTGTAAAAGCCCTTATAGGCATCTTAAAGATCATGATGTCTGAGGACTCAGCGCGATGACTAAGCTTATGTGTAAGAATTGATGCGCGCAGTAAAATCAATGTCGCTTTTAGATGTCTAAATACCAACTGTAAATAGAATTTGTTTGTCTAAAATTGCCTAAAATCGATTGTTGATCGCGATCAAGTTCAGTGACGTACAGTATTGTACTTTTGTTATGCCACTGAGAATCTTACGATTAAATTTTAAGGTTGGTTTAGAAACTGGCCATCAGTGAATTTTTCTTTTTGTACAAAACTACAAAAGATGATAGAAATTTGACCGACCCGTTTTTAGGGTAAATCTTCAAACTGTTACGAGCCTCTCTGTTATATCTGCCACGAGAAGCACATTCTGCAATGACAGACTAATTTGGCATGTAGTCTCAGCAATAAAGATACCAAAAGTTTAGCACAAACAAAGAAAATAAACGACCAGCACTGTAGAGGGAGCAGCCTCATGATCGCCAACTTTTTTCCATAGGAACATTTTTCAGCGCTATATTCGAGTCTTTCTTTTTGCAGAGGAGTGAAAAACATGACTGCATAACCCGCCTCGCGCTGATTGGCATCATCAGTATCTCGTTTAACACGTTTTGCAGTCACAGTGCTGCACTAATCAACTACTATCTCCCAGGGTGAAACTTCCTCTGCTAATGCACTGTCTCTAGCAAGCTACTTATTACTCAGCGGGTCATGAAAATCGTCCAAATGCGAAATATGAGCCTTGCTTTAAAACAAACTACCTTCACCCACATTCTAATCCGGCCTGTCTTTGTCACCACGATAGCAATTAATAACTAACTAGCAGTTTAATTAGCGGACTTTAATTTGAGATTATTTTGCAATGAAACCAGACGGAGCAATTATCTTGCGACTTAATTTGAAGAAGAGAAGTTCTGCAAAAGGTCACAGACTCGGCGGGAATAGTAATTACGAAAAGAGGTTTGAGTATGACATTCTGTTGACAACAACAAGCTTCTGTTGATATAAATGGTTTCCATTGTGTATTGTGCAACTAACTTAACTCCTCTAAGACTGAGAAGAGAAAATGACGAAAATCAAAACACCCAGGCAGAAAAATGATGTACAACAGTCACCGCCGTGACGATGTCAACGATAACCATCATAAAGATGCTTTTGTTTATGATGATGATGACGGCAACGACATCGACGACAACGAAGACGATGATGATGACAAGCCCTATTACTATATTATAATTACAGTATACTATTTCTAAATTACTAATCTTACGGGAGTAATGGGATGTCCATCAGCGGGAAATAATAAAATTTTAGACATTACTTTTTATTCTGTGCTGGCTAATAAAATTTATTTTATTTTCTAGCAACACACGTACCACTGATTTTTTTATTTAATATTTCAACCAAACAACTAAACAGAACCAATACTTTTTGACACTTTTACTAAAAAAATCAAAGTCAGAAAACCGCACGTCGGCTGCCACATCTCACACCATTCATCAATCCAACTTACAATCCAACTACTAATGTCAACAGCCCACTAATGTCAATAATGTGAGTGCACTTCACTTTCAACGTAGTGGCCCATGCGGTAATCCATTAAAAAGAACACGAAAAACGTTTTTACCAATAAAATTGTAGTGATGCAGATGTGTTATACGTATTGTACCTATACACTAATTACAATACCTAGTGAACATGTATCTGTCTTTAAATAAATGGCATAGCCTCTCTCTGTTTGAGGAAAATTATCTGTGGTTAACGAGCAAATGACATTGGGCTAAAATACCTAGTTGATTTTATGAGTATTTTATGTCCTTCAATACAATAATGGCGAAATAACCCGAACGTTTTACGGAATAGTAAAACGGAAAACCTGAGTTTGTTTCCATACTTAATGTGAATTTTATAGACAATAAATCTATACAACGATAACGTATTGCATATCGCACGGCACTTTAAAATACTGACCAACTGACTGACGGATGGCTGACTAAATTATTTTGCAAAAGCCCTTGTGTCACAAATATCGGTTACTTAATCTAATAATTCTACAGTTAGTTTAACTTAATTACAACTTTAGATTCCACGTAGCATTATCTCAGTTGATAATTTTCAAACTTCCACACAACCATCGACACTAATGCAATACTTACAGTGTTAAACACACTATTCTATACATAACTTGCACAAACATGCCGCAGCAACCTAGTTTCCCCACTTTTAATTAGTACTTACTACGTTTCCACACAATGCATTATTGATGAGAGGAGATATTTGCAGACGAGGCTGTTATTCAATGATAACATTGGCCACCAGCTGCATAGAAATAATTTATTAGGGCTGGATGTATGTGTGTTAGTATTAGCAGCGAGTAAATGGCTTCAAGGTATTCGCCTAGTTTCGAAAGGCAGCGTGGCTTCGCGTCAGGGGACCGGTGCAGACAATATTGGAAATCTTTCTTGGTGACTATAATTTATTACTTTCGCTTTTAGTTAGCAAACAAGCCGTCTAGTATTAGAATAATGAAAATCAAAAAGTACGAAGTTACGTGAATTCTAGGAAATAAAATGAGATGCTAACTCTAATAAGAGCACCTAGATGCTACCAAGGTGCCCCAATTATCTGTTTTCCAATTACATGTATGCATAACCAATAGGCTAACTAAGCTACAGCCTAGGGCGCCAAAGTTTGAGAGGCGTCACATTTTAAAAAATTCTCATTCTCCTCGGAAAATGTGTCTTGATACACCCCTGCATGTATGATTATTTAGCTACTGGACGTAAGTTATTGAACAACCAATAAACTAGCAAAGATGTGGACACAAGGTGAATGAATTTACTGTAGCTTAAACTTAAAGCCTTGTACAGTTTGACAAGCTTCTTACAGTTTCGAACTTTTTATTTATTATTTAAGTGCTGATAACTCGATAGCTATGTATTTTTTAAAATTTTAAAGAGGATTATAGTGTATGTGTATATTCATTTACAACATGAGGAAAAATTACTTTATTATTTTCCCAGCTATGATGTACATTCTAATGAAGCAACACTTTAACTTCAGTTCCAGATAGTTAGTTTATTGACTATAATTCCACATAATTCGAGACAAATACACTATAACTTTGGTTAGCCACAAAAAGCTTACAGCCCAAAAAGACGTTACCAAAATGACACATCGAGAACAACAAAGATAAAATAAATGCAATGTGCTATATTGCTAAGTACACCAATTCTATGTCTATGTATTACTGTCATAAAAAATGCAATACTACACATAACAAGTCTGTGAATCATGTATTGGTAGAAACTTTATAAACGATTAATATTTGCTTGACGAAAGACTAGATTCAAAATAATATTAGTCAATCCGGAAAAAACTTCAATACACCATAGTAAGTTTTAAACGTGCGTTCATTTTCCAATGTACATCAATAATATTAGAAAAAATTACATTCGTGAACACTCATTTCTAAGATTTTCGGTCTTTTGGGCTAGTGATTAAAACATGCTCTTCAGTTTGGACAGCACAACATTCACACAGTCTATTCTCCACAGGTTGGCGACTCCGTCTACCTGTCTCAATTTTCAATTTATGAGAATGGAGTCTCATTATAGTGAATGCAATACGAAATTTTTCGACAGTATTGCATGGAATCACAGGTGGCTTTGGTAGGGATTTAATTGTTTATACGTCATATTCTTTGATGAGGCACTAGCTCTAACTGTATCTATCAATTTTTCGCGCTCTCTAGCCAAATAATCTAAGTGACTGCAAGCTGGTAAATTGGCTAGACACTTTGCTAAATTAGAATAAACATTTCTCGCGATGTGGTAGCATTGCATCGGTTTTTCGTGCTGGTTTGACTGAACAGATATTTTTTCCAAAATTTCATTTGAAGCGCCGTTAACCATGCCTTAAAAGTAAGATAGCCTGATTCTAACAACACAGGGTTACATGTTGCCACTCTAGACACCAAGCAAAGATTTAAGAATCTCCATGTAACTGGCGCAAGGTAAAGCTGAAGATACATCGGAATTCCAGGTTTCACTACTATAAAAAAGCACTTGCTAGTACGATGGACTAAGAAACTAGGCGTCTTTGGGAGTGACTAAACAACCTATTAGAGCTGACATTCTGACACAAGACGTAAACTTCTTCAGACAGTTCTGCATTAACCATTTTTCTCTCATTTCACACAGTTTTTTACACAGTCTCAGCAGAAAAACTGTGGGTTTTGTGGCAAGGATCAAGGGACTAAAATCTGGGAGTGTTTAAACCATTTTCTGCAGTTTCTTGCAATTTAGGGGTTTGTTGTGAATTGTTAGTCCAGCACTGGGTTCACCATTATCTCACGGTTGTTAAACTATGTGTTCTGATGTCTGCGTAAAATGCATAATGAGACGCAGGCGACCTCATTATATGAAATTTTGAGAGGTTGACCACAAAATTGTGACGCACAGCAGAAATAGAAAAATTCGCCAACATGTCAATAAAGCCAAATCTCTTGCTACCAAATTAAATGAAGCCACAAATAACAACTTTGCAAGAGGCGGCTTCTACAGTGTTCCACCTTGTGATTAGTTTTTGCCATAATTGGTACAATGTGCATGCAGGTGAAAAACGGCAGAGTACACGTGTACATTGACATTTCTCAAACACGATCTTGATAGGCACGAACGCCGTCTGATTTTGACAACTATAAGATGAATACAATAATTCTGAACTTATCACATGTATTCTGAAAAAAATCTTTCTTAACGCACATTTTAGCCTTAACACATCAACAAGGACCTCCTATTCTTGGCAAACTCATTACAAAAATGACTATAGTGTTCTCATACCTTCACTTTAAGTGCAGCCTCTTACCTTGAGTGGTCAGTAGCTTTAATCAGGAAGAACCGTATAAAAAGTGCAAGGTCTTCCAGAGTTTTCTTATTTTCCTGAAGAAATATGATTCTGGCATTTGTTGGCTGCAAGCTTTTGGCCAGTTTTCACCAGCTGCAAATTCCCAGGCCCGCAAGCGGCTAGAAGGCCCTTTCTTTGTTGAAAGACATTAGTCATCACAAGACATGAATTCCATTTAACAGATGGAGCTACTGAACCGTGTAACTAACGCATGACGTCATCACTACTTTTGACACGTTGGCTACTGGTTGTCAAGCTAATCTTTACACCACTAGTGAGAATCGTTTACAATTGTGTAATGAAGAATAAACTGAGTCATTACACTGCTCACTAGTCAAACTGTGAATAAATTTCAGCTATGTATTGCATTAAACACCCCGTTCACGGTAAACGTAAGTTTCTGTTGAAGCCAAGTTATGCATTTGGTCATTATAAAATCGGCCTTCTATGCTTTTTTACTGATCCAGTTAGTTTAATCTATGGCGGTATACACTCTGTTGTCTCATCATTGTCTTAAACTACCTCATGCAAATTTCAAATAAAGGTACCGTTTTTCTTACACAATCATTCTATTGTTTCGTGGATGGATGTCAGAAAAGTTATAGACAGTTTGGCTTCAGCATCCCTTGGCCCAAAACCAACCTGGGCAGTCTCAGCCCTTGTCGGTGAGGTACCGGCTGCAGTTCAATATTCTTGTACCTTTGAACTATCAACGTACGTTGTATTCCTGCCGATACGAAAAATGATCGTATCTAAAACTTACCTGCCGTTGATTAAGTGTACAGCAACATTCATTAGCACATGGGTAATGTAAAGCCGCAAATCTGTGCAAAATCTAATTAATTTGCCCAAAACGGACTAGCCTGAAAAGCCGAGGCTCACTATTAGTAGGCACACAATGAGACTGGCCGGCAAATAAACAAGTTTATACGGTAATAATATTAGCATTAACGTAAATTAATCACGCAAAATAGCAAGGCCGGAAATAAACACGTTCTATTATGCACACGGACAATGGGCGCAGTTAATAGCATGGCTTAGTTAATGGATAAACATCGCTTTCCCCAGTTACGCCCGTAACAAATTCATGTCATGTCCTAAAATTTCCTGTTTTAAAGAGAATTTTTCTTAGCTAACATTAACTCCATTTTATGCCAAGCTATTAAGATTGAACGGAAAATTCTGATTCCCAAGAAAGAAAGTAAAGCCATAGACCCTAAAGAAATATGAATGGCAGCAAATGTAGCTGCCGTTGCTAGTACTAAGGAGTACCAAAATAAGGACATAAGTCTAAAGAAACATGGAATGAAAGAAAATGTGGCTGTGTCGTGTTGTTATAAGGCGTACGGCATGGGGACGTCGGGGTGGGGAAGTGCAGTTGCCCTCCTAAATGAATTTTACATTTTCAGGGCAAATAATTGTATAGTAAAATTTCCAAATGTAATATGGAATACTTAAAAATGCTTAAAATGCTCAAGAATAAAATTTGTAAGCTCATGGGTTTTCAAGAATGCAAAAGTAAACTGATAATTTAATTTTTCTAAAAAATCCTGTTTGAAAAATGAAAATGTTCGTAAAGATCAGGTTTGCAAAAAGTTTTTCACAGTCTTCATTTTAACATTAAATTAACATATGTTTGCGTTCACTACAGCATTAAACAATATTGTTGTATCAGTTGGAACAGGAGTTCTGATTAAAAAGAATCATTAAGCACCGTTCATTAAGCTAGGCTTATTAAAAAAACACTTTCTTTCGTCTTGAGAGTCGTGGTTAGGCGATGCACGTCCGGTGTTGCAAATGGGCCTCAGAAGTTGAGTGCCTCTCTTCATCTAAATCTGCTTCAGGGTAGGCCTGTCAATGTTTTGTTTTTTAGACACTTGTCTGTCTACATCCTATATAAGTATAACCCCGGTGTAACACTTATTTAGAAATTATATAGAAATTCCTTCTGCCCCCCCCCCTTAAAACTTCCTCCCGTATGCCTATGATGAGCATTACAAAAAACGGGGCACGCCCTTATTGTTAACAAAAATAGGGCCCCACCACAGAAAAGTTATTATAGGCCTCTACAGATACTTACAAACGAAAGCCAACGCCTGCAAGAAAGCCTTGCAGGCTGATTGGGCAGTCAACGAGAATGATTGACGTTATAGTTGACATAAATTGGTCACCCGAAACAGGGACTTGACTAGTCACAGGTTCAAGGGAGGCATGCTAAGAATCAGGCGTTCAGAGCAACAAGACCCCCACCACCACCACCACCACCACCACGTACATATTCACGGCAATTTGCTGGGAATAACAAGTCAAATCTCGGACTGAACTTAAATACTCCAAAACCATTTAAAAATTCTCAGCCAGCGGCTGCAATCCTAGTCTTGGTAACATCTACTTTTCAATGTGATTGCAGCACAATAATTCTTTGATATTAAAGTTTAAAGCTGAAATGCATTGCGGAAAGCTTTTCTGAATAGCGCAAACTAAATTCGATATTACAAGCGCCTTACAAAAGCCCGCTAAACCATTTATAGACACAATAATACGTGCACGGGCTTACATTTTTCGGTATCACAATAAGCTTGGTAAACGATAACTTTAAATTCATGAAACAGGGCTCACCATAAATGTCACTATATTTAATTTCTTCTCAATTTTTCAGATGATCCCATCCAAAGAGAGAAAACTAACAAATCACATAGATACAAAATAGACGATAAACAAAACTTGAAAGAAAAAGGAAATCCACTGTCAGTGTATCAGCAATGATTATGAAGGATCAGAATGCAAAAACTTAAAACATAATATGACAAGTGAAGGTTGAACGAGTACCAAAATTCTTGGTCTGAAAGAGAACCAGTTATACTACTAACGAGACTGAAGGGTTGAAAAGATAAACTTAAAAGATCCCATTATTGCACCGATGTCGCGAATGGGTTAACACGCAAAAATTTGAAGCTAAAATCACAGCAACTTCTCGTAACACGAAAAACAATAAAAAGCGGACGCCTCTGTCAATAACGAACATAAAACGGTAAATTTATGCCAGTTCGGCTCGGAAAATTAAACAATTACCGTGCGACCATTAGCAGTATAGCCTGATTAAAAATTTCTGCAGCTTGACATTTACCGAGACGAGCGAGTCGTCTCGGCGAATGAACGTTGAGTGAACGCTTGAACAATGAACGCCTGTACACTCATAAATTAAAGCCGCGTTTGAAACGCGCCTCTTTTGCTTAAACAGTTTCGTAGAGGGAAATTAAGAGGCGCACAAGTCGTACAACAGCGTGTAAAATTTAATCAGAATTCACGAACAAAACACAAATCTTCTTTGAAGGTCTAAACCGATTCTTGCGAGGGAAATTAAAATGCATGCAAAGTGGTAAGCATGCATAGGAGATAAGAAAGCTAGTAGATGAAAAATGAGGCAATCAAGTCAAAAGAAAAGCGTTAACCGTGTTTGGTACAAACTTCGGCTTCAGAGTAAAGCACGAGGGACGAATTAAAAAGTGAAAAATAGCAAGAAAGCTGAAAAACAGTTTATAAGAAGACTCGGCGTATGGATTAAAAAAAGGTAAACCTTCTGTGAAGTTAGTTATTTCAATATTCGCGAAAATTTCAGCAAGATTTAGTAATAAAACTGCGATAAGCCCCTTGTGTAGTTAGTAATTTTAATTTAAAGTTGTGATTGGGCTCTCCAAGTTTCATTTGTCGTTCGTCATTCGTGAATGAAGAAAAGCAGCACGCTGACAATTTATGTCAAAGGCAAAAGCCGTAGAAGTTTGAATTAACGGGCGAGCGCTTACGAAAGGTCACGAAGCCATCACTTCACCAGTTACATCACAATTTTCAAGCGAATAACAGCTGAAAATTTCTGTACATCGGTGATATAAATTAACTTTATGGTTTACAGATAATTTTTAGCAAATTTTTTGTTATATTTTTCTAAGTCTAGATGATAGCAGTAAAATAAACCCAACATGCTAAATGATGTATGCAGTCACAAGTTTACCAAGCTGTTTATTGCGACGAAGAGACGATAAGCAGTGCTCAAACCGAAACTAAGGTGGAGAATGTCGACGACGATGATGATGACGGTGGTGGTGATCGTCATGATGGCAACGTAAGAACGAATAAATGGAAGAATAATACGGAATCTCAAAGAACAGATATAATCTTTTTTGCATGTATTACTTTGAGTACATGTCACGTGATCCCAGGGTGCTGATTTAATATACCTACGTGATTTCTCGTTAAGTGCACTGTTTGCTTTTCCACAGTATAAAACGCGTTAACAAAGGCGCCAAGTTTCATGTTTCAAAAACCAAACACTCAAATGCTGGAAGAGATCTTTCAACAGCACAGCCAGGAAAGTGACTGAAATTTAAATTAACTCTTTTCAGCACAGTGATGTGTGAAACTCACTAATTAAAGCACAGCTTGTCAATATACAATGAATTAATAAAATTTTATGAAGAAGGGTGACATATTATGTAATCGCCTTGAAAGTTTGTTGGGTTTAACCTACGTAACTACTCACTTTTTTAAATTCATTTAAGTTATTCCGCAGGTAGGCATATATCCACTTTATATATCAAAATGCAGTAATCCAGTGTGTGATAACATTAATACAATTAACATTGCAAGTTACACACGTCGCTGGAGATCAAAGAGGAAACCACTAGTATTAGCGATGAATATTTATATAACATTAGTAATAACACACCGCTGTTAGTTAGAAAGTGTTACACGAGTGTTCGTAAGATTTAAAATAACTGCATTATTAATTACAACTTGTACTAAAGTAAAAATGAATGATAAAATGTTTTAACCTATTCACCACAAATGCTCCATTTAACCCATTTGCTTCAAAAAACTGCACGTGTACGACATAAACACAGTATGTACTAAAAAGTCCTCTATACCGATGTTTGTACATAAATGGACCAAAGTGTTGAATTAATGTGATTAATTCAATCAAACATTCCCACATTGCTAGAATTCTGCATAAATGTAAATCTGACAATGACTAACATAAGAAGATAAGAGAAATTTTATTTAATGTCGATCATTTACATAAATAACATGAGCAGTTAAAACACTTTATCGACAATATATAATTATAAAATTAATCGATAAAATGAAAATACAAAGTCATCTTAGAATCTAGTACATCGAATAAACTACCTCTAGTATAAATTAAAAATAATGAAATTTTGGTTGATTTAAAATTAGAAAAAGATTAAAATTGCTAATGGTAATATTATGTAAAATTTCTAGTACAGAGAAAAACTACTGTACCTACTTTTAACATAAACACATCAAAATTAGTGTGTAACATAGTGTCGCAATTATCTATGTAACAAAGTTTGATTGTTTGGTTACTAGAAACAGATGCATAGCACTAAGCTGCCCACGCCTCTGTTTTCCAACGAAATATAAGTGGAATGAGAAAAAACTCCAACTTCTTCCTTTTAATGAAAGAAGGTCAAAATAGTTACGGTCATTCATTATAGTCATATAACTTATGTTGATAATGAATCGTTGCTGGATACCTTACCTTTATTAACGTCCTGCGGCCCACGTGTTGTTGCGCACTGACGTAGAAAAACTGAAAATAAAAATAAAATTTACATGAACTTCAAGTACTGGTAATTTACTTCCCGCATGTATTGTACATTAGAATAATAATTGTACATTAGAACAAAATAAGGTCTATCGTACACATTTATGAACAGAAGTCAAGGAACTTGCATACCTCTGTTAAAAAAGATTACAAAACAGTATTTACTTTTAAAATTATATACACTAATAAAAGCAAATACATTGCCAGAATTAATTGATTGATTTAAAAAAGTACGTAACTTAGAATGACCTAAATGTGCCACTTAAAACAAACTGAACAATAGTCTATCAACTGCGACATCAGAAGAACAGCAAAAGAAAATTTACACTCATGACATGCGTAAAGAATATGGCACGCCCTAGTCCAGTTAACTTAATAATAATAATAATAATAATAATAATAATAATAATAATAATAATAATAATAATAATAATAATAATAATAATAATAATAATGATACATCTTATTATGTAGTTGAAGTTTGTTATTTATACTGTTATCTATAGAACTTAAAGGCGTGTGTAAATAAACATTATTATTATTATTATTATTATTATTGTTATTGTTATTGTTATTGTTATTGTTATTGTTATTGTTATTGTTATTGTTATTGTTATTGTTATTGTTATTGTTATTGTTATTGTTATTGTTATTGTTATTGTTATTGTTATTGTTAGTGTTATTGTTATTGTTATTGTTATTGTTATTGTTATTGTTATTGTTATTGTTATTGTTATTGTTATTGTTATTGTTATTGTTATTGTTATTGTTATTGTTATTGTTATTATTATTATTATTATTATTATTATTATTATTATTATTATTACTATTATACAGCCTGCAAGTCAATGATGAAACTGAAATTCAGCAGCTTTACAAACACTGGTCGCATATCAACAAACCTCAGGTGATCAACTTGCTCCTATAATAATTTTGTCTCTTATAATATAAGACTACAAACATTTTGTTTCTTTTAATAGTTAATAGAGTTACGATACAATACTCATTAGCAGCGCAGCAAGACAATTTACGAGCCACCTTGGACCACGGCGTTTCATGTAATTTCAGCGCACAAAATCTGAAAATTTACAGCAAAAATTTATGGGGTTAATAAATATAAGCGCGACTCGGAACGCTTCAAAGGGCAACGCGGATAAATATATACGTTGTAAGAATAATAGGTTCGCGAACGACAAAAATTCTGTACAGAAGCGAGATACTGCTAAAACCAACAAGAACAACGTTTTAAAATATGACAGAATATATACACGCACGCACGCACGCACGCACGCGCGCGCACACACACACACACACACATTTTAGCTCCCGTTTCTATCTCAGGCTCTTAAACAATCCCAGCTTTTTTACCGTACATAACCATGCCATTATCAGAACCCCACCCAGGCGTCTACTCTAAAAATTTTGTGACGAGCTTTGCTATTCTACATAGCTCTGTGGGTTTGCAAATTATCAGAAATTAAAAGTGGATGCCTAAGAAAACTCGACCTCTAACAAAACAAGAAATCAACGTTTGGATTCTTTTATGGCTGCTCGCGGATAAAAATCTAGGAAGACCGTGGTCCCAAATCAGTTCCCGAAGGGCATAAGCCTAAAGCAGGTGTCAACAGAGCGTACTAAAACTTAACAACGGTCCTCTCTGAGCAGTACTGGTGCAATTAAAAGAGGGACGGAACTCGCAAGGCGCGCTGCGAACAGGCAGAACGGATGACTAAACGGGGCAGGAATCACAAAATGCAATCCTAATCAAAAATTCTTTCTTATTCAAAGCTTTTCGTGGCAAGCACCAAAGATCACTGGTCACCTCATCCATCAGTTTGTAAACAATTTTTTTAAAAAAAAACTGTTTCACTGCTCAGATTTGCAAGATTTCAAGTCCAAGTCAGTAATTTTACACAAACAAGAGAACGCTGAGATCCCCAGAGAATCCCAGTTCGTCAAGGAGGAAAATTACTTGAATAGTATAAGCAATATTTAAATGTAGGCTGAGGTAATATGGGAAATCCCCGGTGGATTGGATACGAAATAAGATTTTTGATTGAGACGGTCGCTTGATATGCCATGTCAGAATTTATATTAGTTTTTAGTTTTCCACAAATCTTGTTAAACAAAATTGTATGGATATTCTAATGGGCGTCTAAAATGTGTGCATGTATGAGCATGGTGTTCGTATTCAAAGCCATTTCGACTGGACAACCAAAGACTTGGTTTGAGCTACTCTCATCTGTCGTCACTGGACACAACTGATACGTATATACTTCGTAGGGTCTCTTGGTTCCTTTGCACGGTCAAAATGATAAAAAGTTATCCCAAAACTTCTTGGATTTAGTTACCTATTGGACATAGTTTATTGGATATACTTTATCACAATTAGTTATCTATATTTTACATATATATATATATATATATATATATATATATATATGTATATGTGGTGTGGTGCAGAAACAATGTGCAGAAGTTTAAAATACAATAATATTAGAAATGAGTGGTGTACAAAATTGAACTTTCACATCATGTGATATTACTATATAGCTGTGAACATTACAAGTTTATAGCTTTTGTGGTTTTTGAGTTATGACCGAAAAGCTTTTTTGCGTATTGAAAAATTAAATGCCGAAACAATGCCAGCTAATCAACTGAAACACAGCCACGTTCAGTGATGTAAAAAGCATTCAATATATGGAAGCAAAACGATATAAAGGAATCAACCAGTTAACTTCATGGTCATCACCAGAGAAAATAAAGGATCGATAAAGATTTTTTGGAAAGGAAAAATAGGACTTGATCTTCTGGACTGCGGTACCTGGAATTCCATTAAAGATAAAGTATACAATGGCAGTACAGAGTTGTTAAATGCAGAGAACTACAGGGAAAACTATTGAGTGCTGAGACAAAATACACGTTAAAGGAGTGAGAAACTGTGTCAGCCGTTATGAGTAATGCCCTCCTCTAGCTTTGGAGTGAAAATGGTAGACACGTAGAGCACTTACTGAAAATTTAAGCAATTCCGGCATTTATTTATTTTTTTACTTTTACTCTGAAAAATTCTGTATCTTTGGAAAAATCTGAGAGAATGACAATTTTTGGTATTTATACATGAGTGTCTGTAACATCAGTGTGACAATTTTCAATTGATTCCGTTACTGTAGGGCAGATTTGTAAGGCAAGTGCGTCTAATCTTATTGAAGTCTAAACTTCGGCACATTTTTTCTGTGCCACCCGATATACATACATATATTGTTCCATGCACTAAAACCAATTGTAGCCTCCAACTGTAGCAATAAGCATGAAATCTAATGAAACTGAGGTTGACAAAACTGGTAATTATAATAATGACTGGGGATACGCCAAGGCAATGACGGGTACATTAGCTTGATTGTCTGAACAGTGTTACGCAATGACTTTCTTATAATTATGGCATCGTGCTGTAGGTCGATCTTCACTTGAATCAGCGAGTTATCAGATACTATAACCTAACTTCCAACCTAAAGTTCTGTCGGTTCAATATCTCATCTTAAGTAGAGAAATGTTTTTGACGGTGAGCTAAATTCAGGTACTGCCACAACCATTAACATAATAAGCCTTCACCACTGAACAAGCTGGATGTCGACTTGTAATTACCTTCGACGATCAAGGCGAAGCTAACAGCTTTTTGCCCATGGTTGCTACTTAATTGTATACGCATAACGTTGTCACAACGGAGGATCCGGTTAAACACTGTAACTGTTAATACTACGCCATTGTGGTACATAGTTAGGTGGGAGTCTTTAATTCTCTGTTAATATCCATTCAGGCTGAAATGGGTGATACATTTCAGGATGGTTTTTCCAATACTGATCCAGTTGTGACTTAAAGTGTGAAGCATCAGTGGCATGCCATACCTTAGTATTTAATAAATTCAAATCATTGACAGTCCTGAACATAAATCTATTCCTGTTTCTGTATCTGGGCTTGACAACTTTATATCCAGTACCTCATAGATTATTAGCAAAATAACGACCAGGATATACCCTAGGTTAGTCAGATTGTTCTTGATACAAAACAACAGGATCAAATCCTCTCTTCCTTCGAAATCTCGATGAGGAGAGTTTCAAATTCCTTATCCGTTCTGAATACGTCAGATGTCTCATGGCAGGAACTAATTTTGTAGCTCTACGTTGAACAGATTCCACTTTCCTTATAGCATTCAGTCTAGATGGATTCCACATGACATCTCCGTAGTTATAATAGGACGGAGAAATGCTTTGTATAAAATCAGAAACATTGGGATATCTAGGAAACTGAAAGTTTTTCTAATTAACCAAAGCCTCTTTCTTGATTTCTTGGTGACTTCAATGTATTGGTTAAATGTCAGCTTGTTATCCACATATACCCCGCGATCCTCTTGACACCCAATTTGCGTTATGAAAAATATCGCAGTCCAGGGCTATGTACAAGACAAAAGTATACTATGACTAGTAGAATGAAGTAATACGCCAGAAAAGAATTACACAAGCTTGGGAAGAGTAAAGTAGGCTGAGCTTAGTACCCATGCTACTTATTACAGCAACCCCGATCAAAAGTGTTGAGTATTAGTGGTTCAGGTGTTAGAAGCGAAAAATATGCAAGTCACTAGTAATTACGATGTTCACCCTTTACCGTGCGAAATCATTGACTTTTTTGTAGTAGCCTTATATACTTTCATACAGTTTATATATAACATCTAAATTACCTACGCATCTAAAAACACAGCAGAACTAAAGTAATATTAAAAAGATTTATCAGTCAAATTGTACAGATGCGTAACTCCAAGCACACAGGAAAGGTTGTTCCAAATTCACACAAACGGCTGTTAATAAAACTTGTTGAAAATACAGTCCCTAGATACACAAATTACTTGTTGAAAATACTGTCCCTAGATACACAAATTTATGTTTCTTGCAAGCGATATCATAAAATAACAAGACTTAGTGGTCAAAGAAAATTAAATATGGCCGCTGTCGTTGTTCGATCAGATTTTTCTCTCAAGCATTATTAGCATCACATTTTTCATCCGTGGAAGCTGCAGCAGCGTCTAATATCTGTTGGGAATTATTAATATTTCATCTGTAATTTATCTCCGGGTTTAACAAGAACTCGGGATATATTCTCTCTGCTGCGAGCCTGATCGTTTTGATATTCAAATGGAAATTGATGAAAAGATTCTTGCTGATTACCTGGAGAACGATGAAATCACTTTAGTGGAAATGTTAAGTATTCAGGAATATTGCGTGGTGCACTCATTGTAGATGTTATTGTGAAGAGATTGTATATAGGCAGCAGCAGCAATAATTTGAAACTCATCCTCCACTAAGCCGACTTCATCTCAGTAATGGGAATAATTTTACAGATTCACTCCACAAATGAAACTCTAGTAACCCTTTAACAGTCGCCCCGGAACTACCAATATCACTATAAACAGTTGCTGCTTGTTCACTTCTGCTTTTCTTCGTCCGTCTCTTTTTCTCCATACATTCTTTTATCCTTCCTTATTTCCTATTCTTACCTATTTGTTACCATTTCCTACTTTCCTGGTTCATTTCTGCCGTTTTTTCTTCTACATGCTCCTTCTATCTGTACTTTCTGTTTTTATCGTGCACTGCTGTCCTTCTTTTCGTACGCTTTTCTTTTCTTCCTGTGTTCTTTTCTTGCTTTGCATTTACATCTTGGAATAGTTTTACACAGGAGCTGCAATATTTTTGTTTATTTTTCAAGTTTGCTCCATTTTATTATAGTCTTTGAGATTTGGAAAAAAGATTGCGCCACAAAGAATTTTAACTATATTTCAATACTATATTATTTGTATAAGTCAAGAAAAAATTCAAAATGTCTACGTTGTTACAAGCTTTCACAAAATATATAGCAGGATATAAAACGATTAACAAAAGGAAAGCTCATGAAACACAGACAAAATCTGAAAGCGAAGTAAAGAACTGCCTGTCCAGCAAGAGATACTACAACAATACATTAAATCCGCATAATACCCCTTTCTAACATGGGTCGTTCAGACGACTTTGCAGTTCTGAAGCAGATTTTCCTGTACGGTTTCAAGGATTAGTTACGTTAAACCGTTTCACGAAGTCACATATTGAACAATGAACGGTACACCAGTATTATTACAATAAATAAGTTAACTTTATGATAACAGCCTCTGGAATATTACTTTGTATATGCATCTGCATGCATTTTTTTAGAAATAACTGAATTTCATAAATAAATAAATAATTTTAAAACCACTTTTTAAGTTGATTACGTCATACCTCACATTAAACTCATTCAAAAGCAATTAAATGAGACCGATTATCCAGCAAGTGGATAGACTACAGATTCTGGTACTACTATAGTGCATATGTTGAAGGCGGACCGATTTAAGTTGACTACTTTATATGGCTGTAAACAAACCGAGTCTTAGCCGCACAACGACCATGAAAGACCTGTTCCGTGAAATTTTTTAAAATAATCATTTCTCACTCACGTGATTTAAGGTGATAGAAATTCAAAGGCAATTGATAAAGAATTTTAAACTAGGCTGAAAACGAGCAATAAGCCACCTATTTGAGAATAATTATTTAAAAAATATAAATATTTTTATAATAACATTATAATAAACCATCCGTTTCACATACATTAAAATTTAATATCCAGGATCAACTTTTATAGTACTGACTCTGTAATAAGTCTGTATAAAGTGCAAACAATAACTACATGTTTTATCAATATTTAAGCAAGCCATTCGAACGCGATTTCATCTTGACCTTGAAATGTCCTTGAAAAATCAATAATTTGGCTAGCGGACAAAATAAAATGTTTTTATTTATTTAGCAGTGAATCCGTGTAAATAAGAGTAAAACCGCTGCGTGACACAGGAATATTTAACCTTGAAATTCAACAGTTTAATATTAGTGACCTTGGAATTCTAATGTCAGATGTTACGTACGCCAACAGCACGTTAATACAGGAATAGGGCAGCCTGGATAAATAAATACATTTTTGGAAAACTTGAAAGAAAAATTATGAAGGATGTGAAGGCATGTACTATCAGAATGAAGGCAAATTCAATGTGGAAAGTAAACCTGAACTAGTTTACACGGCAAGGAGCAATCTTGTGAAGAAGAAAAAGCATGAAAACCTTCTCCACGTTGATAATTAAGATCCCCACCTGTATTACACGGCGTTTTATGGTATTTTTAGCAGAAAGTAGAAACCGAAGACTAATCGTTAGTGTCAAGGTATCCCTTCCAATATCAATTCTTCTATGCTAACACAACCACTTGTTATTTCAGAAAGAGTCTGAATAGTTTAATTTGAAGAGATTGGCCTATTTGGGAAATAAAAAACCAAGAAACTAACTAACCTATCTGGGTAATAATAAACCAAATAAAACTAACTAGCCTATCTGGGAAATAAGAAGCCCAGAAAACTAACTGGCCTATTTGGGAAATAAAAAACCAAGAAACTAACTAACCTATCAGGGTAATAATAAACCAAATAAAACTAACTAGCCTATCTGGGGAATATCAAGCAAATTGTTAGTCAGACTTTTGTCTGAGACATTGGGTGGAGAATAACACGCTAGTTGCTACTCATTTTTCGGGATAGATCAAATTTAATTTTATTTGGTTCTTCACGTACGCTGTACCCAGATGTCTAAATATACAGAACTTTTCCTCAACCAAATATTGTAGCCATGGCAACGTAATAACTGCGAAAGGCTAATCGGACTCAGGATTACCCTTTTACAGTTCTTCAATAGCTGACTGACTTTAAAATTACCCGGAAGGACATAAACTGAAAAGCAATATGGCTGCCGGAAGTGCAACGAACTGCGTTCGCTGATTATGCTCAAGAAATTAACAAGAATCTGAAGGTTCTCCGAGATTCGTGTCTCAGTCGCAATTCGGTTAATTTTCACGTCTTTGACGCAAATAATGATAGATTCAAGAAACTGCTTAAGGACACCTTTGGCGGGTAGGGAAGAAGCGAGTGGACGGCTCCTCTACTGAAATCCTCTTTCAGAAAACTCGTTACCATAAAGGTGTTTATTACAACAAACTTCAAATAGATGAATATAGAAGAAAACGCAAGCTTTAAGTGTCCTAATAGGCGGCTGTTTGTCACCCTTTCTGATTTAAGTTAAGAACCGCCTACGAGCGACCTGGTCATTCATTGACTGATTTCCATGTTGATCACGCACTACTAAATAATGCATCTAAAATCTGAAACGCATCGTATATAACTGGAATATCCCCGTACGTGCGTACAAAATCCTACTCTATGGAGAAGTCTCCGTTTTAATCAAGTAATGATTAGCCAGACACAGTCTGAGAGAAATGACGGACTAGCTAATCAAAAATACGGTTTTTGATTAGGCTGTGTGTTAGAACGGGTGGCCGAGAGGTTAAGGCAACGGACTGCGGGTACTTCTCTGCTGACAGCCCGAGTTCGAATCTCATGACCACCTGTACGGCGCAAACAGCTGTTATCTGTGTTATTTATTTGTGGCGTCTCAATATTGTTGGAATTCGTTAAAAGACTTTTATAGTATCCTATGGCTAATGTTGTCTATTGTCCCAGCGACTGTAAATACGAGTCTTTGTCCTTTTTTGTCCTTATATCAGGTTTTGAAACAATAGACAAGATCCAGATGTGTTAATGTGTTCACAGAGGGGTTAAAACCCATTCCAAGACTGCACTCTGCTTCAAAGTTCTGAAAGGCATTTTTCAGAGAAAAAAATACAAATAAAATATTTACAAGAGTGTGGTAAAGACACAAAGAGCTTACATGTGTCTATTGTGTACAAAGAATTTATGCAAGTCAACTTTATGAATAATTTGGTAGCATAAAACTAAATCTTTTTGAATGCGTCTCTCTTCTAAGACTTTAGATGTAGAATAGGATACTTTAGGATAGGGGATATGCAGTAAATTACATCTATAAAACAGGCGTCGAGTAAAGTACCGCTGTACACTTTCTATACCGTCAACGTTACCCAATAAAGCTGGATTCCAGACTGGCAAGAAATACTCTACAATAGGTCTTACATAAACTATAAACGATTTTAACAACATGTCTTTATCATCAGTAGAAAACATTCTAAACAACATATTTGTAATTCTATTGGCTGTAGTAGCACTGGTTTCAGGTCATGAGAAATTATGACACCAAGATCACGCATACTTGTTTCGACGGGTAAATAAGAGCTACAAACTGATATTCATGACCCGGATTAGCATTCCCAGTATGTATAACATTGCATTTCGGTGTAGCTATAACTAGTTGCCACTCATTGGCCCATAAGTTAATTGCATCCAGGTCTGAATGAAGATCACTATTTTGACTTGACCAAAACTTTGATAGAGTTTTACATCATCTGCAAATAACTTTACTGTTACAGCATCAATGACATCAGGTAAATCATTAATAAAACACAAAAACAAACCTAGAACGAACCTAGAATCGAATCCCTTTAGCAAATCATTTTACTTTTTCATGGCTCTTTCTTTTCTTAACGAATGCTTATGCTAAAGAATTCTGTCCGGTCTTTCAAGTCCGGTCTAACACTAGTGCAACGCTAGGTTTAATTAGGTTACATAGCAGCATCTCCTGGACACTTACTTCTCCACTAAAAAAGTGGAGGGTTGGAAGCAAGAAATTCTGTTAGGAAGTAGGAATAATTAAGCAAACATCAATTAATACACTTAACAATAAGCTTTGCTTTCACATTAATTAATTTTTCTGTAGTGAAATATATACGCATACAAGACAGTGCTTGCCTCCATTTGCCCACCAGTAAATGGGCAGCGATCGCAACGCATCCTGGCAGCCATAATGACATGAGCGAACTAAACATGGCGCTGAGTTGCCCAAAGCACAGGCAAATCAAGTAAAATCTGCTATTTATTCGTTTGTCAATTTCAACTGTCGTTTGTAGATATTACAAAAGTTTTGCAGCAAATAATGAAATTCAAGTTGCAAGAAGGACTGCACTGCTAAGTCTAAGGGTAAGGCCTCTACCGTACTCCTGTTTACTAAAAACGCAAAGCATGTCTCAATCAAAACAGAAATATGCGAAACACAAATGTAACATCAATGAAACAAAATGTAGCGCTTTTAAAATAATATGGTTTTAATCATTTAGCCCAAGTGAGTATTCCTCCTCAGTTAATAACAGGTAGAGTTATATAACATTTGCTTTTACAGCAAACTGAAAGTTGATGAAAACGTAAACGGCCGGAGTTTACTGGAGCCAATATTGTCACTTTTAGTTGTTACTTGTATTTAGTATTTCCTTATTTTTTCATACCGTTTCTTGGTTTGATCTTGGCCGCAATTTTGAAAACCCATAACTTACAAGGAAAAAATTATTTGCATTTAGTTAAAATGGACATTGATCCAGTATGGCAGTTTTATGCGAAATGCTAGGCTTCTCTCAGTTCTCTTGCTGCTTACAACACACAATGAAATGACAAGGAGTCGTCCCCAAAGACTTTCCTGCCATTTCTGCTTCCTTTTCAAGGAATTGCGGCAAAAACTAACAATAAAGAGCATCGCATGTATTTCACTGCAGTGCATACATACTGTCTTTACAAAGGTATGTATAGTGCAAGATGCTTTTATTCTTTAGAAATGTCACAAACTGATAGAAATGCATATTTGTCCAGGTATAATCTCAACTCCATTCGACTAGTAAGCGTTCTACACTCTCTGCACTAAAAATTAACATACCATCTATACAAATCAACAGAAAAGCTATCATAGCAAAATGACTGCCGTGGGTGCTGGTGCAGCCTACCGAAACTATCACAAATAGCTCTTTGTGGAGAGGTTTCAATTATTCAATGTCAATATAAGCAATAAAACGTTAGCATTATTATTTCTATTATTATTATACGTGGACATCAAATGCAGAGGTAAAATCAAAGTGACTTGTCTGAGACAAGATGGAACACACATAACTGACAGATACGCTCTCACGTACAATCAGAACCTTGCAAGGGATGATGGAAACTTAACTCATTCTCAAGGATAAACCTCAGCATGAATGATAATCCAATCAGATAAAATTGCCCAGATGCCTAGAAGTAGCGTTTCTGGTCCATTCATCTACTTCACCCACTTACTGGTATGTCCAAATCCCAGGCCGTTCCAAATTGTACTACAGAGAAGAGAATACAGTGAACTACTACCCTCTTGAAAAATAAATGATATGTGTCAATATCAGAAAATCTACACTGTAGATAAGTAGGCGGACTATTATAACGCACAACCACGTAAATTATTCATCGGCACTGCAGCCTCACAGGTAGATAGGTGACGTCATAGAGCTGGCTTCCTTTATTATATTGATTGTACAGTGAAGCAGGTAATTGCAGAATAGCAGACAACAAACTCTTAACTTTTTAGAGCTAATGTAAAACGTTCCATGGCTATATACAACTGAGTAGAAAGTTCATAGGATCAAATGACATGAATTCTTGGCTGCTTCTAACGTTAAACTATTTACCGTTTTACACCTCAGCGTTAAAAATTTAAGCATTTATATCACCGATAAAGCTATTTCCTATATGGCAGCCAAAGTTTGCCTACATGCGATGGTGCCAAACATGTAGGTTACATAAGTTTATATCACTGGCTTCTCAGACTCATAAAATGTCTGTTTAGTAAAAAACCGATACAAAAAGCAAACTACATTTATTTTACAAATGCTCGGAATACTGGCTTGCGTAACTGCACCACCACAATAATCAAATTTGGTACTAATTATTTCTTTGTTAACTCCATTAATACTACACGAGTTTTTTTAGCCTGATTTCCAAATTTTCAGCCCTTTTCTGAGCAACACTTCTAGAACATGACGTGACTAATGTGAAGCTAAGGCTTGACAGCCCTAGAATGAATTCGGCAGCTTTTACATCTATATGTTACTTGGCTCCATGAGAAACACATGGTCTTCAGACGAGACATTTACACACAGCGAGGTGAACTCTGCGCGAGTTTCCTAAATTCAATTCCACCGAATGTAGCAATGACCAAATTCAAGCTGACAGCTAGCATTATCAATAATCTCTGGTTATAGCCAATCGGTTAGTAGACTGGATGCCAATCACGCTGTATACAAGTGAATTTCACATCAGGTCTGAGTTGTCATTATCAAAACTAGGAAAGTAAAATCTATATAATGTAACATGTCAAAATATACAATAGACACCTAACACTCACTGCAAACAGTAAAATACGAGTATGCATTACATGTGACTGACTTTCTGGAGTAATATAAATATCGTTTGCAATAGAGCCCAGGCAAAAATGTTAATTAAGAGTACAGGTGTATCTGGTTTACCAATGGGATAAACTAATACTTAACGCATTTCCGAATTCAAAATTGCTTAACGGCAAATTTTTGAGAAACTGAATTTGAAAAACTCATTCAATTTCACTTGATATCAGTCAAAAATGTTTACTGATTTAGAGGAAAATCAATGCTCAATGGTCAATAGCTAAAACAGCAACGAAAACGGGATAATGGTGTGAGATTCCCTCAATGTAAATTATAGCTGAATGCTTTAAGGAAAATAAGTGAATTGAAACTGAATGCAAATGATTTTGTTTTAAGTACAATAAGTACAATGGGCGTGCAACTATCATCTGCTCTATCATTTATCAAATTCCCTTGATTCCTATCCTATATATTGTACCGGTACCAAACTTGTGAAGCACATACATATTATGCAATATATAAACAATATATAACATGCGATAAGAATCAAACCAGAGAATAAATGGAACTTTAGTTTATACACACCTACTTGCATGTGTATACATCAAATGCACAGTATAGGGGAGTCGAATCAATTCTATACCCAGTCCTTTCTTGCCTTTCGACTCTTGTTTGAAAGAGCCACGGAGACTTAGTTAAACCTGTAACCCTGTTATAAACCTCGCCACACAAATCGACAGCAAATGTAACGTTGACTTTAAATCATAGTTTGTGTACATAGTGGCTAGGCGTTTATTTATTGCCGCACAAATGTTAATATTTACATTCAATTTTTTCGATGTTCACAGTCAATAGCCCTATTTAGCGAAGAGAATAACACACTCCGACTTTCCGATATTATTTTAACGAAATTCCAAGATAAACAGACGCGCGACGCTTTGTTTACAGGCTTTTGTGCGTACGTGTGAATCTAGAAAAGGGCATCTATTAAAAAAAGTAAAGCCACGACAACAAAATCCTTATATTAGTTATAAAATTTCAGCACTGAACTTGAAGATTATATAACCTACACGCATATTAACAACAAACTGGAGTAATAACAAGAATGTGGCAATGAATTTTATTATAATACACAGACTGGCGCTGGTGATTTTGCCCACCTCGTAGATACACGGGCCACAGACGGTACACATTTTACCCACTCTTGGCATTCATCAACGACACAAATGAATCTAACGAACTAAACTTATAATTATATACCCAAGTTACACTATACGGAGTCCGGTTGCACAATAACAAACAAAATAGTTGTGCGTAAAACAAAACAGAGTGATTGTACACAATACTATCCAAACTTGTTATACAAAACAAAACAAGAGAGTGGTACACAATACAAAACAGGGTTGTTTTACACAATACAACAAAAGGTGTTTGTACAATACAAACAGGAAACCAGTATACAATACAAAACAGAACTTTTGTACACAATACAAAACGTGTGATTATGCATAACACAAAACAATTTGGTTATAAACAATACAAAACGAGGTGGTTGCATACAATACACAATAGATTATTTACTGTACATAAAAAATAACAGGGTGGCTGTGCACAATATAAAAAATGGTGGTGGTACACAATGTAAAACAGGGTGGTTCAATACAATGCACAAGAAGGGATTACGTACAATATACAAAATGTGTTTGTACAACATGCAAAACAGGGTGGTGTGCACAATAAAAAACAAAGTTGTTGTGCACAGCACAAAACAACAGAAAAGGATGGCTGTTCATAATACAAAACAGGGTGGCTGTATGCAATACCCAACAGGATATAAAACAGGGTGGTTATACACAATATAAAACAGAGTGATTATACACGATACACAAATCATGCATTCTTTATCTGCTATTGTCTTGATTCTTAGTAATGCGTATTTTTGTCTGATAACTAGAACTGGGTTCGTGAATGTTGTTTACACTATATAGGAAGCTAGGCGTGTACAAACAGAATGTCTTCAAACTATATTTTAAATACAGTTTATAATAGAATTGGATCAGACAGTCTGGAACACAATTTTACAAATATTCTTCTCACAGCAAAAATAAATTTGTTAGACGTTATACTATTTGTGTCTGTTTAAATATTCATATTGCACATTAGAAACTAGTAAGGTCTGGCACTACTATACGGAACAATTTATTACATGTATGCAAGCACGACCTGGTTAATACCTACATACTTGTGTCAGGGCTTCCCTGCTGTAATCAATACGTCACTAATTTCAACGTGAATGGCTTCGCACAAGCGTGGGCAAAGGTGCAATTAACACGTGATTAGCAATTACTTTATCGAGCAGGTTTATCAAACGCTTGGCGGATCCAGATTCCACAGATATTAGTGAGCAGTAACTTGGTTAACTACAAACACCCCCATGCTGGATACGCCCCACACAGCAGTAGAAAGTGCTTGAAAAAATATTGGCGTTATTAGCAGACCTGCAAGAATTTAGCTTCCAATTACTCAGATCTAATTATTTCACCCTGGGTGCTGATTACTGTAATCATACCTTTGCAACAAGGCACGTACGTGCTACGTGGACGCACTAACTAACCTGAGTCGACATTTAAAACTTTTCACGACAGCTTGCTTCGCTTACTGCAAGGCGAAAATCCCATAGTAATTTAATATAATTTTCACACATTGCGTGTTAACTGTAACCACCTTAAAACGCCACATTAATAGTTAGTAAAAAACTATATTACTACTTTTGTTGCCTTTAAAGTAAACTGTACGTTTCAATTGGACTTTTTTCGACATCTCCTCAAAATGAAGTAACCGGAAATTTCTAAAACTCAATATATTTTTAAACTCAAATAAATTTTAGAAAATTTCGACAGCATCAACAAGGCCAACAAAGGCAGTGAAAGAAACTCTGCCATCATCAAAAGTAATTTCTAATCCCACTTCTATCGTTTCTCTCAAAACCTGCGTTGCCTCCTATCCTCTACCAGCTAGAAAATTCTGAAAATCTTAAATTTCCGGGATAAAAGGCAACACTGTTACTGAAAAGGCAACACTTGAAAACTGAAATGGCGCTAATTGAAGCACGTACATTATCATAACCGCAATTACGCATAATTAGCACGGGAATGCGCTTTTAAACAATAGACTGCTAATGGTGTTATAGGCAGTGGATACACAATGGGAGTAATTACGGGAATACATAAACTGGGAAATTCTACATAATAATTACAAACTATGGAGCAGACATTCTTTTGCAATTAAGACACTTGGATATTCGCATGCGAATCCAAACGCCAGATTAATTTTCATTTCATGGTATACATGCGACCAATAGTCTTGATTTCAGGGAATTTGACTGAAACATCATTGAACTGTCTTGTTCTGAATACGAAACGCCTCAAAAAAGCACCTGAGACATCCATGCAAATCGCAAACGGTAATGGCCACACAAAATATCTACTTTACATAGAAAATACATTACTGCTATTAACTAACCTTCAATTTTTTATCGCAAGAAACTATGCTTAGCTATATGATAGCTTAAAAGGAATTGCAATTGCATATAATGGACACGCCCGCTGTATAATTTATTTATTCATTTTATGCCCAGTGAAATATACAACGTGACGACTTCAATCAGTTGCTTGGTATTTACGTGCTGCAGTAAAATAGGATTAAATTCACGCTATTGTGAGAAAGAATTATTTACGTTTGTGGGTAAGCAAGTTAAGGAAACAGTTTCATACAAAACCATGGTTACTAGACCCCCTTAGTGACCAATAGCAAGTCAATAGAAGAAGTTGGTATCCTGTCAACAAGTTTTAAATAAAAGCGTTTGCCTGTTTTCATTACGTTCTCTACGCCCTGAGGACTTGAAAGCAACTGCACGTACGAAACAAAAGAAAATATATTATATGGTTGACAGAAGCCGTTTTGTTGTTACTTTTATAAAATGCAATGCCACAGGGTTTGACCTAGAGTGGTCAGACATCCTTCTTTTGGAAGGAAATGCAATTAGAAGAACATTAATTTGTCCTCCCTTTTAGGGCATATACTGCTGCCACAGCACAATAAAGTCAAGTATAAAGGTGCAGTGGGCAAGCTGTGGGACGTGTGTGCAGTTCACGATGTTAAAAAACATGTTAAGTTGTCAATTGTGGGTTTAAATGTCACCCAGTATGAGGTCTAGTAGGTTAAGAGTCACATGTGGTAAATTACCAAATGGAATTATTGCGCACCTCAGAAATGACACGGGTTTCGCTACAACAATGATTTAATAACAGTAGGAAGCCAAGCGGAAAGAAAAGCCAAGACAGTCGAGAGAGAACTGAATGGGATACGGGAACCGTGAAAACACTACTGTCTGCAAACTCTTAACTCAGTCAGATATTGGGGGTTGTAATGACAGCCTTTAATTCAAACACCTTTCATTAGACCAGATTAGGAGATTAACTGGCGAGGAACGTGGCGCGTGATTAGTGCTGACAATGATGCCGATTCAACCCAGACAAATGTAACCGTAATTGCAGGAACGTGGATTTTAATCGCCTCTCAAGATTTTGTGGCAAGAAGAATTCTCCGCGTCAGTGACGACAGCCAATGTGTTGATTCATGTACAAATGCAGGAAGTCCGTCCTTAGGTGCTTGCCAAAAAAGTGGCTAAAGACCTAGAAGAAATAATGACACCCACAATGCACATCACGCGTGACGGTGCGAAACTTGCCTGGATCTGCCCCCAGATACTGATAAGAGCGTCATGTTGTTACTGCACGAATGACGATGGACAAGAGCTAAATACAAATCTGGCTATCTTCTTGTAGCAGAAAGACATTAATCTAGAAAAGTTGCCATTGAAAGTTGTCACTCATTTTCAACTGCATTTCCAAGACTACCACGTCGTTGTCTTTGCTTCATTGTCTTTACAGCTAAGATCACATTGCTGTGTTCGCGCCTAAATAAATCACACTAATGAACTAGACGTTCAAATCCTCCTTCGATTCTCCATGAAAAAATTACTTGAATCCTCACCACAAAATGATTTTAAACACACATTCAAACTTCCACAACTAGCTAATTATATTTATGTACATAAAAACAAATGAAGGAACCACTTGAGATGATCCAATTCATCGAATCGTTTCACGTGACTTTATACCAGTTGATCCGATTAATGGCATGCTGATTTGTCTCGGGTTTCTGAGAACACTGGTTTCTCATTTGTCTAGTTTTATTTTTTATCAAATGAATTCAAACAGCATCAAAATGAATTAGATCTCAAATTGTCATTCGTTTGTTTTTATGTAATTCATATCTGTCTTATAATAAATACTTCTCATTGCTTTATTTATTTATTTATTTCGTAATATTCAGAGTACAATACACACGAGTGACAAGGAAGCTAAAAAGTGAAATAAAACAATAAAGGCCAAGGACTATTACAAAAACAGTGCAAATTAGAACAGTGATAATAATAATATAAGTAGAAGATTACGGTAAAAAACACAAAAAACTAAAATAGCTGCTTTATCGTGCAGCAAAAATATTATCAGTGAAATAGCACAGAAGAGCACTGGAAAATGCCTTCTTTTAGTCTAGTTTTTGCTTACCTATTTACACTATATGACTTGTCCCCATACAATGGTGTTTGTTTAATTATACTGCTTAATCACTAAAGTATAAAATAAGCCTAGGACGGACCATACACGTTGTACCCTACTTCAGATCGCAAACAGTCTTATGAAATGACAATTAAAAACAAATCACACGTCTACTGAAGCTTTACAATTCTATCCAAGTCACTGGATAAAGTTTGTAAAGTAATGACTCGTGTGGCTCAGGTACAACAGGCTAGAAATTGGCCAAAGCTCTCAGAGCTCGTTTCAGTCTCTGACTCCTGACGGCTTAGTCAATTCTGTCACATTCACATCGCAAATTTTTAAAGGACCCAAGCAGCGACCACAAAGCATGTTGGGTGACCGTATGTCTTGCAATAATCCCTACAAATGGCTATCCGTGGGAGGAACAAGAACAGAAATTTGCCAGTTAAGCTTGCTGAATATACTGCTAAAACGAGACAGACTTGCTGCTTTACAATTGCCCCAGAGTCCAATTTACCCTGGATTAAACTATTCCCTGACAGACAGCATCAAATTCCTCCAAATCCTAGCCAATTAGCACCACAGACAGGCGAGCATGTTTCAACGCGATCACGTGACTCATCTTGAAACTGAACACGTGACCGAAGCTAGTTTCAACTGTCAAAATAGATCATGAATTTTAATATGTTCGTTGCTGACACTTTAATTTGGGATCTTCCGTACAATACAAGATACGTACAGGTAGAAACGTTGTACCTCCAAATACGCAGCAAGTTGTAATTGCGCGCGTTTTTACGTATTACGTAAGTAGGGCGATCACTCTTTAGTGCAGTTATTAAACATTCAAAAATATATCAACTAAATGAGGTCTTCAAAATTGGGAAGCATTCGCGGTAAAACCGTTAAGTGGGAAGTTAATCATACACAGTTCTTAATAATATAACTAAACCAGCAAGTAACGGCAACCGTCAATAAAAACCTACTTAAAGGAAAACCGCAACTAATCTTAAACTGTATCTCAAAACTGCAAAATATTGGAAGTAAACACGTCGTTTTCTCAACAAGAGTGAAAGAATTATTATCGCAGAAAACCTAATTTCGCCCTTAAAAACGAATAAAATAGAAAACAAAGTTAAAGGACAAGAAAAGGGGTACCTGAAGTAGGTTTCAGAAAAATCGCCTTAAAAATTATATTAATTTATAGCAGTTTTATGCGTATATCGTCCTCGGGTTGAAAGGACTTTTTGTTTGTTTTCATTTCACTCCTGCAATAATGTTCCGACAGCGCCATTACATGACACCATATACGCACAACGTAAATCGAGGGAAGAAAAGGAAGTGTTAAGCTATGTCCCAAAAAACTTTAGCTTTTTGGGATAAAAAATCCCAAAAAGGTTATATTACTTAGCATTTCGCTTACCTACTTGAAAGACTTGTGTAACTAAAAAGAAAATTATTTATTATTTAATATGTTTCACCAATTGGTAAAATGTCATTGACTCATCTCCGAGGTGCATCACTCACTAATCAAAAACGTATTTTTAATCTTATTGACAAGATACAGTAATTTTGCTTAGTTAGTGACGTGTGTACTACGAATGCTCTGAATATTTTTTGAAACTTTACTCAGTGTTATCAAAACTTGCTTCAAATGACTTATCGTCAAAATGGCTGCGTCTAACGGTCATCGCGGGAGTTTAAATTTACATATTTTACCAGCTTTACTGCCGACGCAAGTCCCTGCATGCAAAAACAGGTATAAAGTTCCAAGACGAATTTTTTAAGCTTTATGTAAGTGGAGGGTTTTCTTGTACTTTAAAATTTGCCGGGATTTCTATATCATACTGAATGTTGTACAGTAACAGTTGAACAATTGTTCAATTTTTGCTTTCGCAAACACGTGCAACACGCTCGTGAAATGTGTGTGCAGTTGAAAATTATATTCATCTGTGAGGTCACACTAGTTGAGCTTACCCGCTGTTTATTAAGTTTTTAACCTAGTATTTAATTATTACAAACACTTTGACATTATTATAGGTGTTAAAATGTGTGCTTTCTAAAGTACTTCGAAATGGATATGAAAAATCAGCATGTTTTTCCTTCAAGCTTCTTAAGCTGAAGTTTACCTTTTCGCGAAACCCTATGGCAAAATCAAATTTCTTCAGAAGTTACTATTTCCAATTACTGTTTTAAAAAGAAGGAATTACAAAAATTGTACTAAGAGGCAATAAATGTCAAATTTTAGATAATATTTTGTTTCCTCTCGGTTAACTCCTCTGCTAAATTCAAGAAATATCACCATCCTGTGTACTTTAAAAACCTTTTAAAAAACTCATAATTACTTCTAAAGAAATGAAGGGATAGGCTCCAACAGCGCATGCTCAAAATGTAAAATCTGTTCAAAGCGTAATACGAAGACGCCCTAATCTCCCATCAAGTCGGCTTAAGGCTTTGTCAAAGGAAGAGAATGGAACAGACGCAGGGAACGCTGGAAAGCTATAAGAGAGAGGATGGAAGCCATGAACCAGGCTAAAAGCAGATCAATGGGGAAAATTGTGTCACAAGAAACCCAAATCAGCCATTCTGCTGCTATGTTCCAGTCTCAGCGACTCAGTTTTTCCAAAAAAATGAATAACATCATCACGAAGTGTCCAGTCGGCTTTATATTTCTTTATTCCGCTATTTGGCTAGCCAGGAAAAAGAATAACGTAGACGGGGAGAGAGACAGTGAGTGAGAGAGTGAGTGAGTGAGTGAGTGAGTGAGAGAGAGAGAAAGAGATAGAGAGAAGTAAACGAGCTCTACACAATCACCAATGTCGACGAAACCGTGCGCCCCCATGATATAAACAATAGCCATCTTTATAGGCTTCACCTTATTCTCTACAGCATTCTGACAGTCGTAGGAAAACCAGAACGTACGTCAACTAGCGAGTAAAGAACTGAACGCAGACCGCTCACGTGACGCTCTTCCTTCGGTCATTAAGGCCAGAGATTTACAAGTCTTCAACTAGCCTTTCTGCATCAGAGAAATGCAGTGCAATGATCTAAATATTACATACGCCAAGAGCTACAATACTGTCCACGTCAGAATACTGTATTCCATCGGGTGGCGCAGTAAAAATGTACCGAAGTTTCGACTACAATGACATTAGAAGCAAATGCTCTACGAAGATGAATTTGATACTGTGAAACAGTGAAGTATCACTGTTTGATACTGCAATTCATTACCTTTTGATTGTGAAAGCACCCAAGTTTATAGTTTTAGTAGTAAAGGGCACAATCATCTCACGAGCATATTGTACGTATTTGCGAAAGCAAAAACCGAAGAACGTTGCTACTGTGCAACATTGACTGTGATCCACAAAAACTGGACAGATTTATGTTTAAAAATTTTAATTCCAAGCTTTCCGCTGTGTCGTCAGGTGATTTCACCAGAAACACTTATGTCAGAAATGAACTAAAATGTACAGGCAATATTATTGTGTAACGCGTTTTCGAGATGCAGACGCTGCGAATAGCAAAATGCATGTAAAAAGCGCATTTTTACAAAGCGCAAAGTTAAACTTCCGAGGTAATCATTAATCATGTAAGTCGTTCTTAAAAAACAATTACGTTCTCTTTCAATACTTTATACATTAAATTATTTTGAGCTATAGTTTAAAACTGGTTTCTTCTCCCCAATAAATATCGGAACAACGTCAGCTTATCATGAACGGTAAAACAGCCGAGTCGACGCAATCAAAGAACTCAATACATGGCAGCAAGACAATAAAAAATGAACCTTTTTACATCATTGCCTTCACCACAAAAAACAAAGTATTGATGATAAAGATCTGTTGTCAAGAAAAATTGGAACTATGAAATACGGTATCTGAGGCTACACAGAGCCATAAGAATTTGGAGGAACTAAAAGCAAGAATTGTTGACCGTTTGGATCAAGTATCCTTTATAGAATTAAGAAACAATGTCAAGTGTTGGAAGAGACACCTTCGTATAGTTTGCAGTGAAAATGTTGGACACATAGGGCTGTTGCTGTAAATCTGAACAATAGTGACAATTTCTATCGGCATTTATTTTTTGGCTTGAAAAAATCTAAGGAAATGAAGGTAACCTTCAATTTTTGGTGTTTACTTATAAACATTTGTAACAGTGTGATAATTTTCATGCGATCCCATTATTTTCTTCTTATAATATCGTGATTATAACTGCGGCACTTTTTTATTTATATTTTAACATATATATTTACAGACACATTTTTACACCAAATATATTGTAAATATTTTTGAATATTCTTGCAAACTCAGAACTCTCTCGCATAAGATTTCCTTAACGGCAGCAGAAAGAGGTATTTACAATAGTTTGCTCGTCAGTGAAACAGAAAGAGGTGTTTGCTGTAGTCAGGTCATCGGTGAAGCAAAAAAGGTGCTTACAATAATCTGGTCATCAGTGCAACAGAAAGAGGTGTTTGCTGGAGTCTGGTCATCGGTGAAGCAGAAAAGGGTGCTTACAATAATCTGGTCATCAGTGCAACAGAAAGAGGTATTTGCAGTAGTCTGGTCATCAGTGAAGCAGAAAAAGGTGCTTACAATAATCTGGTCATCAGTGCAACAGAAAGAGGTGTTTACAGAGGTGTCTGTTCATCAATGCAGCAGACAGAGCAGTGCAGCAGCTTGTCGGCAGCCTGCTTGCCGTATCAAAGACAAATCGTTTTTTGCGTTTTGTCATTTATGGCACTTTCAACCCGTCCAATATTCAAAAATCTTTTTACTTGCCTCTGGTAAATCCAATAACTTCCTTTCACAACTGACCTTTTCAGGTTTTGCGAATGCCTAGCACAATTACGCGCCCATCCTTCACGTGAACAGATTTTAATTGAAATCCATTTGAACCTCGCGTCTACTCGTCTGACAAGAGTCTCGCTGATTGTCCTCCAAAAGACGAAAGTGTTTCTTTGAAATAGAGGCTGAAATACGTTTATACCCAACCATAAACCTTAAACTGAAGAAAAGGCAGGGAGAGAGACAGAGATAGTTTACTGACGGTTTACTGGCTCTTTAAATCAATATTAAGCGCTGCTTGTATTGTTATTTCACGGCTGAAAACCCGCAAAGCTTTTATTAAGGATCGCTGAGCTTTTATGGACAACCAGACTTGAGGAAGCCGAAGCAGGAAAGAAGCCAGAAGATATGACGTATTGACGACGGCATTTCTGAAGCCATTACAGAAATATCGACGTATACTTCTGGGATAGGTCAGAGAAGTGAATATTCTGAAGGACTGTCAATAATAACAATACGAACATGCTGATTAGTCACACTGCCCCTGAAACGTGACTGAAGGTCTGGACTGAGAAGAATAGGCTTCAAACCAGACTAGTATATCCCCCTAACAAATTCGTCATTACACAAGAGGAAGCAATTGTCAGTTTTCAAAAATGCTAAATTTCCAAAAAGGGAATAAGGTGCAGTTTTGTCCTGTTCTGAATATACACGTGTAACTATAAAACTTAAATATGGTTGCGCCTAATAACCAAACAAACTGTAATACAAACAAATCTCAAGTTACTCTTTGTATACCAAGGATCATGTAAATATAGTATCTGTTAATGCAGGCTATGTTGAGATTGTATTTGACAATAATGAACGGCACTTAATCCGAGAAAAAGAAATAACTTATACACGTAAACATTGAGAAATTTCGATTACAAATTTGGTTATTAATGGTTTTATTATACAAAATTTGTAGGTACGCAATGGACATTCAATTTAATGGGTATTTGTGGCATTTCTGTGCTAAAAAGAAGTAGGTCTAAATTGAGTATAAAAACGTAAAGACTACTGGTCAAAGAAATCTACATATTTAAATTTTTTGATTAAAGTTTTTGGCAAACCTGACAAAATCTCACTTCGTAAAGGTTTACCAAATGCCAAAAAAACAAATTCAATCAGAATTCACCATCTTATTGTGCGGATACGACAGCCATACGACTTTTCCTCTGCTTACAAGTAGAGCGCGGCAAGGTGGGAGATTGTTCGAATTTCGCAGTCAAATCATCCCTATTTCCGTTTTATATAGAAAGGTTGGCCATTTTCTTAGCCGAAATGTACCATGAGCGCTAGTGCCATCTGTTAGCCGACAAATTAAATAAGGCCCACGAAAAGTCTTTCTAAGCGAGAATCTATAAATTACGCAAAGTAAATCACAATATTTCCGAATACATCGTATATATATATATATATATATATATCTACTATATATATATAGTTATATACGATGTATTCGGAAATATTGTGATTTACTTTGCGTAATTTATAGATTCTCGCTTAGAAATACTTTTCGTGGGCCTTATTTATATATATATATCTTTGTTTACCATAAAACAATGATAGTATACATTATACAATAGGCTACACTGTTAATAGGCAAATGCGTTTGGTGCAAAAAATTAGAGCTGCGAGTGCGGTAGGTGTGCATAAAAAACACAAGTAAAAAATGATATTAGCCACAGTAAAATACTCCTATCTAAAAAAAAAAGAAAAGCACACTCAAAAATACAATCTCATATAAAATAATGCATATCATATACGTAATTAACACACGTATGTTCACACAGATATGAATAGATATGTTCAGATAGATATAGAAAACACTACCCATGATTGCATTTTTCTGGTAAGTGTGCCTTTTGCAATATTCAGTTCTACTAAACTGAAATTAAGCTTACCAAAACACAAGTTACCTATAATTATATGCGCTTATATAGTTATATAATTATACAGCAAAAAGTTCAGTACCGTAATGTATTTAATGTAATATGCAAGTTTATTTATTTATATCTTAAAGATAGATATCACATAAATAGGTATAATAAAAATAGTCACTTTATATTTCACAGTATTTAAAACAACGGCCTAAACAGTGTGTCATCAACTAGATGTTAATATAAAAAATATTATCGACAATATCTCTTCCTTTCCGCCTCACCCCTCATGCAGTAAGCTCACATTGTGAAGTCAAATAATACAGCAGCAGAAAAACACATAACTAGCGTTTACCATATATATATATATGGTGTACATAGTAGCCGCTAGCAGCACATATCAATATCATAATTGTATTTTATTGGGCTGTGGCATTTAATATTGTATGACCCATATATTGATCTGTCAGAGTAGCCACTGCAGCTTTCACAGGTGATGCTAGGCTATCCATTTAACTAGATGTATACCTGAATTGCAATAATAGCGAGTTTCATTTAACTATAAATGGAATGAATGAAGGGGCTCTTTATAATAGCAAACGGTATCCTACAGCAATGCAAAGAACAGAAATATAGGCACATGGCATTGAAATTATGAAGTGCTAGATCATGACCAGGGACTTTCATATATTGCGCGTATGACACAATATTTTACACTGTTAATTGCTAAACATGAATCATAGGATAACACATATAAATTGCACTGTAATATTAGGACTAATACTTGTCACGACCTCAAGCATGCCGGCTACTACTGATCAATCAGCTCTATCGTCTTCCGGGTTCAGCAATAATGAATATCCGTCCACACAGATCTTCGTAGGCAAGAAAATTATAAATCATTTAAACAAAATACAAAAAATTAATTTATAGCAATTATTTTGGCCGATCTCAAAACGTGATTAATACTTGCATACAAACATTAAATTTGCTGAGCGTGTTGACCAGTTCAATGAGTTGTTCATTCTGTGTAAAAAATATTTTTAACAAATCAATAAACAAATAAATGCATACCTGCATGCATACGTTCATATATACAGGTATAAATGCACAAGTATCGACGACCTCCCCTATAGCTGAGTACAGAGGCCGATAGACAAACAAATTTAAGTAGTTGTTGCAGCTGGGACATATAATAAGTTTAATAACTCAATATATCACAACTCTGATGAGAGTTACGAATCGGCTGTTGACCACAAGGCAATCAGTGGTCACTTCGCCTCAGACTATCTAATTTAATCAGATGATAATTAAATCGAAATATGAATCATAGAAACATGCAGTCTTCTAGGCGCCCTTGACAAATTATTGTAGCCGAGAGCCCCGCCTACATATGATTAAGGTAGTATTCCAATAAAGGCAATAAGACAGTGAATTTTCACTTCCAGCTGAAACCACACGGGTATTGCTAGTTCATACAACTTATTTTAGCAAATTTCGTTCCGTTTAACACACTGAGATGAAGCTGGAGTAATAGTAGCTTTACTTGCTACCACCGAATAATCTATAATTTCTACAGAGTTACTTCTGTTTAGTACCTTCCAATGCAGAAAGATTGCCGTAACTTACTGACATTTAGCAGTGCAGCCAAATGAGCACAGTTGCATGCGACTGCGACTTAGTATACGCCAAGAAAACGATCACATGTAGACAAGTGTTTGCCTAAGCATTTCGCCAGTTTAATTATATCCTGATGAAATTATTGAAGCTTAAAATGGCTGCGCAGTGCACACTTTAAAATTTAATTGGATTTCGCTGTGCATAATAAACCAATTACGATAGGAAGAAACGTTGAAAATCTCAATATAAATTTTACACGTAAGCTGCAATGTTGAAAAACTGTGGAGTCAGCAAGACCAAACGAGTTCCTGGTAGTTGTAAAGAGCATCAATTTTAAAAATTGCAAATATTGTAAATAACAGCAGCAAGTCACTGACTATCCGCATCGTTATTACAGTGAAATGAAATGGTTAAAATGTGTTGATAATCATAGGAATCAACCAAGTTGCAAGATTTGTTGAAAATTCAGTGTGAAAATGAACTAAACCAAATTTGTAACTTTTATGACGGTACACTAGCAGCATATTTATTGCCTGTTTGTTTGTTCGTTCATTCATTCATTCATTTATTGTGGATGTTTGTGGTTGTGTTTTATTTGTATTTATTTAAGATTTCTGTTTTACAGATGTACAGCATGAAGGTAATTAGTCTGCGTCATATTTTATTTTATTTCATATTACCTACCTCTTCGAAAGAATAGGTATTATGGCAGACAGATTTTTTACGTGCATCAAACCCTTTCGCACGTAAACCCTTTCCCACCTAGCTTTAT
Source organism: Tubiluchus corallicola (assembly GCA_030141605.1). Lineage (NCBI taxonomy): Eukaryota > Metazoa > Priapulida > Priapulimorpha > Priapulimorphida > Tubiluchidae > Tubiluchus > Tubiluchus corallicola. The sequence goes on from JAQGDQ010000057.1 coordinate 656,777, forward strand.
AGCAACGGGCTCCATGCGCAAAGAAACTTCCGATCGCTAATCGATCAGGAATCACTAAATTATGGGTTTTCATGTATCGGGAACTAAAGCACGGTTCTGAAAGGTTTTGACAGAAAAGGAAAAACTCAATTAAGCGAGAAGAATCACTCCTAACTGATCACTAATCGATCCTTTACAATTACTAAAAATTAATATCAATTATTTTATTTCCTGTTAATTTAAAGCAACTGCCTCCCGCAAAATAAATCTATATTTGAAGTTGACAAAGAAAAAACAGTCGATCGATCTGTGATTAGTGATCAATAACTGGCGAATATGCAAAAAATTACAATTTTCCCAACTTTCGAGTAAGTAAACCAAGGGAGTCCAGTAAAATCAGCACCAAGAGGATTAGGAAACGCGAGTGACAGCAGACAAGACGCAGCTAATAGACATACAATCATTAATCAATAACTAATGAAGACGACGCATAAAAGTTCACAACACGTTCTAAGCAACTCACCTATTTCAAAAATACTGAATCCAAGTGGCATCTAACAAAGCGTTCTGTTAATGGCTATTGGCTAATCAGTAATCAATAACTAATCAATAAGTTCTTAAATCTTAGGAATAAGACACAATTTTAGGTGGTAAGTTCACCACTCAACAGAGACAACAGCAATAAGTATTCCCTATTATATTTATATTAACCAACATGTGATTTAGATGTATTCAAAACTTCCGTACATTTATTATTTTAGGCCTACCTAAAGTAATAAATTGCAAAATTTCTCCTTAAAACAAATTTGCATCAGATGGAGGTACTTGCTGTATTGTTGCTTTCCTCCTCTCTTTATCCTCTTACAACTGGAATGAACTGATTAAAACAAAATTTAGAGCCACGACGTATTATGAATTTTTTACGACGGGCAATAAAACTAATACCTATAGCATAAAATTTCTATAACTAAATGCTGCTGCTTTGTCTTCTAAAATGGTTTAAAGTAAAGCAGTTTTATGGTGACTAAAATAGATGGTGGCCGTAAAAAATAACAAGCAAATTGTTAGAAATGTATAATATGAAAACCTGTGGGAAGGATTTGTCAGCAATTCAGGCAACTGACATACCCCTATGCATTGACACAAAATGTGATTTATTTACCATTCATTCTTCGTGCATTAATGTTTCTCGCGGTTTTCGCAAGCCGCAAGGAAAAATTTGCAGCATTTATAGCGCTCGCTAATAACTTCACGTTTTTAGAAATTTTAAAATTTTACGGCTTCTAACGTGAAATTTAACGCTAAGCAAATTTCGAAAGTTTTATCACCGCAACGCAAGTAGATTGTAACTGATGCATTATGTAATTGGTAATGCAACTATAAAACTTGAAAGCTAAAGATATTAAGAGATTGTAAATATTACAAAATTTGTTAGCTGGTGCTAGTAAAGGCAATGAAAGCGACTAAAAACTGAAAATTTACAGCAAAAAACTAAGAAACGAAGAAATAAATGCTGCATAACAACCAGCTTAAATGAAGTTTTTATCAATGATGTCACTTCAGTCAATGATGTCACTTCAGTCAAGTACGAAGTTCAGAGATGCTGGTACTACCCGAACGAATGCGCAACTTTGACATTTCTATGTGACTAGCCTGCGAATTTGTCTGCTTTTTAAATGGCTTCAAGGTATCACTGCCACAATTCACCAAGTGTCAAACATGGATAATATTGTTGTAGGTAGCACTAAGTCGTTTATCAAATAATTAAATCCTACGTTGAATTCATAAGTGATTTGTGTTTAGAAATACATTACACAGTACGAAAAATTTTGTAGTTTGAAATGGATCAATTAAAGCATGTTAACTAGATATAACTTTTTAGCTCTCCGTTACAAAAGTTTTTAAAACTACATAGCAGCTGTGGTTTCTAAGAATGTAGCTAAAAATTGCTCAGGGAAAAATGGTACGGTAAAATGGCACAGGAAAAAAGGCACAAATGGAAAAGCAGGTAAAAATGGCACAGCAGGAAAAATTCTTTTTTGCAAAACTTGACCGAACACCACATATAAAAAACCGCTCATGAAGCACTTCGTGGAGGTATCAGAGGGACTATTTAGTACTTCTTTTTTTATCTCCACTTGGACAAACAACTACGATATAGCTCTAGTTCCATTTCAAGAAATTCTGGGGACATTTTGAGAAATTCTGTGCAAAAATGTGTAACACTGTCTATAACCTTTGCTTATTAATGTGTATTAGTTTGTAAGGTAACTTAGTACGTATATATTTGTTAGTTAATTATGACCATTGCTAAAATTAATGATTAAAAGGGCGGATAAACATTATGCGGAACATTCGTGATTTACTGATTATAAATCTATTTAATGAACAAATATTTTGTGAGTCTTTTGCTAGATTTAATAGTTTATATAATAGATGCCGGTACATTTTTGTATGTTTGCTTAGTTATATCTATGTTAATTTTTTTAATAAAAAAATTCAGACAAATGAGTTTAGGATTGTTCGGCTTTGGCAGAGATCTGCTTTCTACTGAGCGCACACTAGTTTTATTATAGAGATCAATTGCAATGAAATAACATATGTGCCATTTTTTCTGTGAAATTTTTACCATGCCACCTTTTCCTTGTCATTTGTACCTACTTTTCCGTTTGTGTCATTTTTCCTGTGCCGTTTTTACCGCGCACCGGTCTCTACATATAACTAAGCTTCTGGTAATCATCAACTGTAGCTTTTCTTTTTCTCAACAATACTGATGTACATGGGTACCATAACTACCATTGGCTGATGGAATGCAGTGAATTCTTCTCGTACCTATTTGACAAGAGTAATACCGCTAACAAAGCACACCTGATGCTCAGGCTTGCCCTTGTCAAATGTCCTAACAAGTACACATGCAGAATGCTAGAGAGTTAAACGTGGGCGACAATATTGATGTGGCTTTTTCCCTGTCAAACATAATAACAAATCATTTTGCGTCAAATTCATTATGACCCCTAGCCGTTTTTGAAAGTCACCGATACAGCACAGTTAGAGGTTAGTACTAAAATTTAATTCAGATTGTTTTCTTCAAACGTTATTAATAAACCTTGATTGACTGGCTAGTTTAGTTTGCACATTAGTAACGCCGTGCTTTATGGCCAGGTAAAACTAAAACCATGTTGTATAACAATAATTTTTCCATTGGCATTAGCAAAAAATGACCTTGAGGCTTTTAGCAAAATGAGCAAGAACAAGTGAACGGCTGGTTAGTAGACATTTTGCTTGGCTAAATGGATAGACATGCGCCTTGAGACCTCTGTACCGAGTATTGACTGACCAACCAACAAGCCATGCGGGAACCAGTTTTTAGAATGCGTTAAGACAAAAAGCTGATTTAAAAAACAAAAACGAAAAAAGATGGTCAAAATAAAAACAAGCAAAGAAAAAATAAAAAAAACAAATAATCGACGAAAAAGAGCAAGCAAACAAAGTATACGAATGAATTAAGCAAGTAAAATTGTAAATGAACGACTAAAGTCCTGCACAACAAGAAACCATATAGGTCTACATAAGGCATAATGTATGCAGTGTTCTCAGCCGTTTCGTTGTTTGTACTGTGACATGACTCGCTGACAGTGACAGCTTGCAACTAATCAGTTTATACCTACCTGTGCAGGTACTAATCGTCCGCACACCAAGGCGCTAATGTAGATTAAATGAAAAACGCCGCGTGACAAGCAGTAATAATAAAGAATCGTGTTTAATCCTATCAGGCCAGTCAAAGAATACAGAAAAGAAAGGGGTGCACACATCACTAGGTCTAAATCATGTTACACAAATCGGCAAGATAAGGTTTTTTCTCAGAAGAAAAGAGTGAGAACGCAATTATACAACGATGCAGCATCTTAGACGAAGTTGATTAGAACAACTTCAACTTCTCACATAAAATGTTATTCTGTTTTTACCTCAAATGAAAAAAATCTGCTAAGTTAATCAGCCTTTTACAAAAGTTATACAAATTACAATAATTTCCATGTCACACCGTCACATGGCAGCAGCAATAAAACGTAAGTATACACAAGCGCAACAGGAACACTCACTTATCCCATCATTGTTACCCATTCCACCCCTACAATGATAGATGAATACTTTTGTCTGCTACGCGATACTCTCACAGTTTTTATATTATTTCAAGCCAGCTAAAATTTATGTAAACGTTGCAGTAAGAGGAGCAGCTTTCTTCAAACGCTAAACACTTATCGCTTTTTTGTAGTAATTTATTTTTGAAAAGTGATCAACAAAAACAAGCTGTTGAGCTTATACCATGATCCATTTAAAGCCTATTCTTAGCTGCTACTATTGCTCAACGCCAGCTGGTCCTATATGTAACAAATTTAGAATCGGCAACTATTTCAGTTGAATTTCTCCGTAGAGAAAAAACATTATACTGAAAGAATATGTAGTTTTTATAAAAAAAAAACATAAGTTAATGTGTCTTGTAGAGTTTTCTGAGTGAAGTAGCTTAATGGCGACAAGCAATTACAACAAACATAGATCGCAACCACTTCTTAATATTTTATAGACTTAAATAACGTACCTTATATAACTTATATAAGTGCTATTTAAAAATTGTTAACTTTTTCTAGAACGTACTCTCAATTTAATTAGACCACAGTATAAAAACACTCACAAACACACTGTAAGTACAGTTCGTGGCAAAGAAAATAACTGTCGTCCATAACAAACTCAATACATGCAAATGAAGCTCAAAGAAAAGCGTTGTGCTTTGAAGGGTGAAGTAGAGGTCAGCTTGCAATTCTGTGCAGAAGCACTCTCACTAAGCTCTACGGTATGACTCAAGGAGAGCTAATGAAACACTAATCATATCTTGTCAGTCATGATTAGTACTGCGCATAATTTAGGGAAGCCAGGGATGTTATGGCAGTGTAAGCGAGGGAACATATGCCTCGTTTGGGATCTTCCTTACTGTTTTATAAAAATTAACTTCAAATAATTCAAAAATAAACATTTAACGATATTAATACTACATACCAAAGCTTTAATTTTACTGTTTCATCTGGTTGACAAAATGGATGAACCCTTAAAAGTTATACCAGACATTACTGCAATACTGGTGCAAAATCAAAACTGATCGAATGCAATTTTGTAAACTCGTCAAGTCTTAATCTCTGAAATACCTCACTACGTTTGTGACGGGGGCGCATTACTGCTTCTAGCCGTTCAAATGCATGAAATGACTGCAACTTTATTGTACTGAAAAGCGACACTGCTTTATAAAATTTATTACATAGAACTCGCAGACGCAGCATGAAGGAATCTGCTGAGCTCTCACTGTGAACATGGCTTCACTGGTCAAAGCAAAAATAGCTTGCTATCTTTTTATACGGAAAGTTGAGTACAATAATTGACAATAGATTCAGAGTGAATAGGCAAGTGAAGTCAGGTTTCAGTCGAGTTTGTATATAGGTAACAGAGAGAGGAAAGCCAGATTTTGAAATCAGTTCCCGTGACTTCTAGGTAATTTGGGAATGAAGCCACGTTTCAAAGCTAAATTTTGAGTGCAGGTAATTGGACAGTAAATCTGAAGTTTGGAACATAAGATGCGCCGTTTACAATTTGGGAGGGAAGCAGTGATTTTGGTCAAATTTCATGTGCAGATAACTGGAGAATAAAACCAGGTTTGAAGCTATTCTACGTTTTCAGTACACGTAATAGACAAATAAAAATAAAACTTTTGCAGACAGGTAAATAGAAAATAGAGCTAGGTTACGAAGCCAAGATCTGCTTTAATGAGGAACAAAAGAAAGTTGTTTGTGTGTACTTAATTAGAAATTAAAATCAGGTTTCTTGAAGACAATTTTCTCACTCGAAGCTAACCTTATATGTATATAAGAGGAAAGAGGAAATCACGTTTCCAAACTAAGTTTTTTGTGCAAATCGGTGGCAAATAAACTCAAACGCAAATGCCTCTTCGTTGCCAGATAATTAAAAATTCAAGCTTCTTCTAAGCTTTTGTGTTTAGATAATCTGGGAATAGATAGTATTTGGACTTCAGCTAAATTTGGTGTGCGTGTAAGTGCTAAACAAAGCTAGTTTTTGAATTTGAAGCTAATTCTCTGCATTGACGGGTGGTTAGAGAATAAAGTCATATTTTTATAGCCAAGATTTATATGCAGATGACTGGGACTAAAGCCAATTTCTAAAATCATGTTTTCTGTACAAGTATTTGAAGATAAAGCCAGATTTTGAAGCAAGTAAAAAAGCAAATGAAAAGTGGGTGAAACCTGATTTTTAAGTTTATTTTTTTTTTGGAAAGTGCTACAACAGAATAGTCAAATATGTCACTGCTACTATAGCAAAAGCGAGGGCATTGTTTTCATCATTTTGACGTAGAAATACTGTGTTCACAGCAAAGACAAATGGATACAGCGATGAAATACAAAATCATCATACATGTATATACTTTTAGGAAGTACTGAAAAGACTTATTCAGAAATTCATTGCCCAGTATTTAAAAGACAGTCATCTGCCCACCTCCCAAGGTTTATAATGGGCCTGAATGAACACAGTTTCAATTAAACACCAACAATACAAACATTTGAAGTGCGATCCCAACACACGCCCCATAAACACAGCCCTAGCCAACAAAGTCAGCGTGAAACATTTACATTTAAAATCACGAATTCGGTGGGAAGAGAGAAAACATTCAACAGTATCGCTACATGAATAGGAAGAAGATGCTATCTGAACTGCATATACAAACACAGTGAAACACTTGGGCAAAGATGAAACAATATTTATGTTGCGCAACCCAAAGCCAATAGGGAAAATATTTCAGATTAGTTTCAGCTGATCGATAATTGAGCTCCCGTGGTAGACATGCACACTTGAAATTACGCTGCAACCATATAATCAAGTAGAAAGTCGATCAAGACAGGATAAACAAAACAAAATCACAAAAAACAAACAAGCAGTGAAGTCAAGCAAACAGCAGTTGCAGAAATAAAATGTACGTGAAAACAATAACGAAAGCAAAATTCACAAAAGAAGAACATTCAAGAGCTTTACAACTCACGCAACCAATTTCTACATAAACGCGTTCATATTTAATAATTCAAGCAACATTCATTTACGAATTTCATAAAAAACGCAAATTTCGTATTATATAATACAGCGAAGAAATAAAAATTCAGAGAAGTCTTTGAAATAAATGGCGAATAGACAGAGAAAAAAGTTCAAAGTTTTTTTCAGAACTATTCAGAGCGATGGATTATAAAAGTAAATCCTCAAGGTCCTGCGTCAATGTTAACCTGTCTGTCATTAAACTTTTCTATGTAAGGGTACCTATACATCATTATGTTTCAGAGACGAGAAAAACTTATATGTCATCAAATCTGAGAGTAATACCACAAATAATGCCAACAAATAAGCATTGCCTAGCAGGATTAATGTAGAAAAGAGTCATTTCGAAAGTTATCTGGCTCAGGTTACTATGGAAACCACTTAAATTTGTAAATATGGACCATTGCGAAGAATGCAAATATCACATACTTCCTGCACTTTACCACAATCAGAAGGGCTGATCCATGATAGGCGGACATTCTGGTTAGTCAGTAATAGTAACGCATTATTTTCCGTAAATAATAATCAATACTGTACAAAAGATTCCCAAGCAAACAAAGCAAACTCTGGTCATTCTCAATTGTTTAAACATTTCTGTTCTTGTTAAAGATATGTCCCCTATTAGTACACTGACAGGCCACCACTTTAACTTGGCAGAACAAGACGAGTCAATATGAAACTAAAGTTTGATGAGACGGAAACCCCTCCCGGGCTGCCTGCACGCAATCGATGAATTCTTTAAACAAAAATAAAGTATTGCCAAATAAAGTATTTCCTAATCGAAATTCTTCAATTATTCACGTGTTCAGTAGTTCGTCTGCAACCAAGATGTATTGGGAATTTAAATTTCTTGAGTAATACTTGGCAGGGCAATCCAGCCCGGTGTTACTAGATGACTAAAAGCTGAGAAAACTGGCAAATACATTTCACTGTGAACAAAGACAGAATCTCGCATATTAAATACTCTGCCGCAATCAAGTTCTAACGCATCTTTACAAAGGCAGATTTTGACCTACCCTCTAATGTTAGTAAGGGGCATGGTTGAATGCAAATATACCTGTATAAAACAGAACGCATGTGCTGATTTGATGATTCCGACCTGGCATTTCTGTCTATAAAGATGAATATCGTAGACTTGCTAACAAAAGTCTGTTCGCATGTTCTTGTTTTGAAAATTTTGAGCTGCTGGCTATGCAATTAAAGCAAAACTGGATCCAATCTTAAACTGTACGTCAAACCAATCAACTCTTCTATATATTGAAAGTAAATATACTAGTTTTCTAGTTTTTGTTTCAAAAATAACGTGAAAAAATTATTACCACACAAACACAATTTTGCGTTCGCGCCACTAGTTCTTCGCTGTTACATGCATTTCGCAATTCGCTAGTTAGACAGGCACTAACACCTGCATTTCGGAAGTTTACGTATTGCACAAAAACAGGTGCTGTACCTCTCAGTTCAGACGTGTTAGTTTGTGACGAACTACACACGTTTGACAGCTCATGCGTGAGCACAGTGGTAAATTTCAAATTTGAATTTATATCTAAAAACTTGCCTAGTTCTAGTACAATACACTGAATATCTTACTGTACCATAATTTTCCATTTTCGCTTTCGCAAACACGTGCAACACGCTCGTGGAATATTTTTGCTGTTGAAAATTATGTTAGTTTGTGATGTCATCAATAGCTGGGCTTGCCCGCCTTTAATTAAGTTTTTAATCTATTATTTAATAATCAGAAACGCATTTGCAGTTGTAATTTTGTTAAAATGTAGACTTTTTATCGCCCTTGAAAATGGGTAGTATATCAAAAATCATCCTGTCTTCCTTTAACTTTATTTTATACTCGTACTTTGGATCTTTTCACTTTTCTAGTCAGCTGTGATATTTCACCACTTGCATGACGTTCTATACATCCGGAGAGGGATCCACGCTGAACCCAAGATTTACCATTATTGAGACACATTTAAATACCCTTAAGAGATTCTGTGAACTGATATATGCAGTATTCTGCCTAGATTGCACAAAAGCAAACTGATACACCAAAGTGCTTTCTAAGGTCTGAACTGATTAAATTTACATTGAACTCACTCATAACTAGATGACCTTTAAGTCTTCTGCCATCTAGTTCTCCCTTATCGTTGTCAATTAGGTATTTATGTATCACGACACACAAGTTTGTTATCCTGATTGTGATTCGGTCAGTACCGAGAACACCCCTCCTCTAACCACAACCACTAGTCCACCACCATCACTATTACCAGCGTCATCACCACCACGTCTGCTCCACTCGCGCCACTAGCATATCAGCGTCGTTGCCATTAATAAATGCAAAAACAATAGCCCAAGTAAAAGCTAACACCCACCAGCAAAGAGGTAACATTTATTTGCCTTACATTATAGCACTCTTGACATTAAACCACTGTATTAAGCCAAGAGTATGTACGTAATGTCGTCTCTATCTCTGAAGCTGTTCTGTACTGGTCCTGAGAAACATCATAAATTGCACAAAAGTAATTTGGTTTGTTTCGAGTTAGTTATTTTCGCTAAATATGTTCAAAATTGTTAAATTTGTTGAAATGTGCTATTGTTCCATATTGTACCATTACACAGTTTACTATTTCTCCATTACACGTATAAGTAAACGTCTCATTTTGTTTTGTTTATTCATAATATCAGTGTTTTACTAAAACATGATTTTTTTCTTGGCTTCTTAATGTGACTTAACATAGTGTAATTTGGTAGTTATACTTGCAGGTTTCAAACCATGTTCCTATGAACATGGTATTAGTGTGAATGTTCAAATGTCAAGCAAATAAAAACGTTTTGTGCAATGGTGCTGTTTTTTACTTTTCTAATAGCCCAGTCTCAGGGAAAATAACTGCAGAACAGATATTTACTGAAACTACGGGCTATAAAAAGATTCTAAATTGCCTGTACGAACAATATAATGTTATCCTGCATATTTGATATTTTTAAAGATACTCAGTGTCTTTGTTCCATGTGAATAACTCATCGAGGCCAATGAAACAGTGTTGTCTCACTGCTCGTTTGAATTGAAAATTGAACGAATTTCTTTCAATTGATACGGACTCGTTGTTCAACTTCAGATTTATCTAAAACCGCAGACACAATTGCTTCCGAACAAAAAAGTTGGCAAATATTGATAATTCGTTCAATTTTTTTCTAAAGCGGAGGCGGCAGCAGAATTGGAAAGAAACTTTAGACGTACACTTGTTGAAATGTGTAACGTAATCCTGTTTTATCTACGAAGCCTGTCAAGCTGAGTATGCTAATGTGTCACAATGCTTAACGAGTCACTGACGTTGGGTAACGATTCTAATGAATAAATCAAGAGTCTGCACAACCACATAGACTGGCACCTAATGGCTTCACCATTCAGCACAGACAACAATTCTTATCCAATATCCACAATTGTTTATCTATACATATTATTACCAAAATAAATCTTTAATGCTACAAAGTTTCTATCACATCACATATAATAATACTCAAAATTACTTCAATGGCTAGAAAAATATCCAACTACTTTTCCATAAAAAGAGAATACACAAAAGACCACTCTTAAGTGGTCTCTGTGGTATTTATCGCTTCGTTCAAGGACATACTACGGTTACGGAACGAAAAAAAAGACCTTTTTCCTCGGCACATTTTTTCTGTTGCCCAGCTGACTTCTGAACACCATCTGTAGTGGCTATAAACATTGGTATAAGGTAGCACAGAAACGGATAAACTTACAAATGTGTATGGGTACGCATATACCAGTCAGGCCCCGGCCTGATGTGGAATGCACGGCCCGGCGCAAAGATGGTCCAAGCAAGGGCGTCTTACTTTTGGAAGACTACCTTACCTCCCAAAATTCTTCTAGAAGTAATCGAGGTATTACCGGTGATGGAACTTATCCTTGTTTCACTAGCATGCGAAACAAACAAGGGATAGCACAATTCCTACATTCTATCGTTTCTAATCTTGTAGTAACTTAGTAGAAAAGTATCAAATAAATAATTAACTCTATGGCAACTATTATATGGAAAACTGTCATTTTAGCAACAAACGATTATCTAATTAAGACATCAAGATACACATGCATGTATTATAACACGAAAGAGATCCCAAAAGTGTAACTACATGCACAAGTTGGTTTACTTTTTAAAACTTAGGAAGTTTTATAAAATAGAGCTGACTAAGAAAAGTACAAATCATTACAACATATGACGATTTGTACGATTTACTGTATCATCCATGAATTCCAAGCATGTATCCGTACCGGATTCCAGACGGCCAGATGTCGGGGCGCATTTTACCAGTTTAATAAATTGTAAACAAACAAAGCGAAAATGTTTTCGGCGTACAGAGCACGCGTCAGATTGCACTCTGACAACAGATGCATTTCATCTGCACAGTTTTTAAGTTTAACAGCCGATGCAATGGTAGATCCAGGAGTAGGGGTAGCCGTGTTATTAAAATCAAAGAAAAAGCGCGGTTTCTCAAATATTGTCAGAATTAATAAACTATCGTACTGTCACTGAGTCGTGGATTCGCCACAGAAATAATTATATGGGTCAAGAGGATCAGTTGCAACCTCCTACAAGCAACAAAATGTTTGGCTTCACGAGTGATTGCATACCCTAGCAGTCAGGGTCACGATAGAAATGGTCACTGGTGACATTGTGGTCGACGTACACACAAAAAGTCAAAAAGTCGCTAAAGAGAGCTGAAACCACGCGTGGTGTTTTACCTGTAAATTATCGATTAACGTAATTCGGCTCCCATATAAATGATTTAAGAAGTTTCTTGATCCGAAAACAATAAAATTATCGGGAAATTTTCTTATTGCGTAATCAATTAATAAAATATTTGAATGCCTTTTTTGCGTGCGTTTCGCTTCTGTAACAACTATCTCTTTTTGAAAAAAAAAACAAAGAAACACTGACGCTTCAGGAACCAGCGAAACTCATTATATTAGTAAAGCAGTTACTAGCTGTTTGATTCATTCAGCAAGAGCAGCTGACGTAAGTACTTCAAAGCAAAGGGCACTCGAGAAAAACCCTAATATTGTGAAGTCATGTTTACCAACACAAAGAACAGCCATTAACTAACCCACCCAACTGTCGTCAAGTACTTAGAACGGTTGAGTGGTCAGTGCATTCGCCCAATGATTCCATCACCCTGGGGGATCTCATCAAACTGACCACAATCAAACTTGAATGGTCTTTATATTGACCAACCGAAAACCGGTGAAGTGGTTTCTACTAAGTGAACGAAGTTGACTGTCTTCTAGTGCATCATGCGAGGTAATTAATTGTAAAAATAGTAAACGGGCTTCCACTATGTACAGTACACGGGTTAGAGCACAGACTGTGAATATATAAGTAATTTTATTTTTTTATTGTAATTCCTTATTTTTATAAAAGCTATGTACAATACATGTACTTATAAATATTTATGTTTAATATTTACAATAAGTAAAGGAAGTAACTGAGTAACTGCGAATATACTACCTGGTTTCTATTGAAAACAAATAAATCAATCTCTCATACGCCATGTAAATATAGTAAACTGTATCTATTATGTTATATCTACGTAGTAAATCTGCTTTCAATACCTTTAATAAGTCACGTTCTTTTTGAGACAGATTCACGCACAGAAGTAAAAAACTAGTTGAGCTTAAAAATGAGAGTTCATTTGGACACATTAGAAAGTAGAAGCACGCTTTCATGAACATAAAATGCCACGTTAGAAATCATGCGATTCAGCAACATACCTTTGAACTGGTCATGACTATCAGTAGCTGAGGTTTGCCGCATTATGTCCATTAGATGCTGTTCTAAACCTGTGAATCGCATTGTGTCCAAACCCGTGCCTGCATTTGCATTCGGCCTGTCCTATAACAAATACAAAAAATTGGTTAAAATAGCGTTCAGGTGAACGTTTGTACTAGCAGATAGCTGAAAAAAGTAATACTACCTAAACAACGCCCAACAGAAAAATTTATTAAAATTTACTGCACTCGCCTTTGTTCGGCACTAATCACAAAACGGGCATTCTAGCGTAATCAAAAAGGTGTATAGACCATAAAATCGGTATACAGATCGTAAAACAGTCCAGTTATCAAGCACATAAAATTCTCTTCTTTCTTCTCTCATTAGAAACATTTACTTAATCACAAATGCAAATGAAGCAGTAATATTGATATTGAATTATACAACAAAAACGCTTAATATTTCGACATGAATCTGGCCGTTATTATTTCTTCGCCAGAAGCTGGATAAGGCCTTGCTGGATTAATTACTTCATTTAAAGATAATGAAACAATTTACTCAAAAACACAAAGTGTAGAGCTACGAATCAAAGATTGAGAAGCATTCAACATGTTAAGATATCAACTGTTGCCAGTTCCTTTTCCAAGCTAGAACCGCCTTCTTGGATGACGGTAACAAAGTCAAAAAGTTGGTTTGTAGATCAAGTCATTTTTGCAAGGCGAAGCCAATGTCATTCTATTAATAGTTTCTAACCATTCAACACTGACAAATCTGCTTTTTAGACTTAACTCTGCAAAATCGAAGCGAGCGCACACTACATAAAGACGCCAACAAAGACTGTCAACTTGTCAAGTATTTTTAGTCAACATTTAAACAACGAAGTTTCTTTTGCCCAAACGTATAAATTACATTGACCTTGACCATCAAAACGCAGTCTCAGTTTCAAAATTTGCTGACATTCTGTGAAACTCAAGGTCTCAGCCGCCCAGCGGCTTTTTTGCATTACCATGCCTATGTAAACTGTGCAGTGGCAATATTTATCAAATGCAAATTATGACACTGTGATTAAAATCTTCAAAATTTTCGGAAGCCATTGTCTGTTTAATTGCATTTTGCCAACGACAGATAAGTGTCAACGGACGACATTAATTACTTGGCGCATTCAGAAACCAACATTTCCAGAAAAATTAGCATCCAGGACGCAGAGGCTAGTCTAGGTTAAAAGACTAATTGACTATTACAAACACATGGACTCGTGCACTGACGACTCTAAGAAATTCAAACACCAGGCTAAACGTGCATTCAATCCATTAGACCCTGGGGCATCACCTCGAAAACAAAAGGCCTTCCTGCACAGTCTGAACTCAACATTTGAAAACTGAAAATCTTTAAGCAACAAATGTCGAAAACTTTGAGTGTCACTCGAGTCATAAAATAAGATTTGCTAAACTGTATGTAACAAGTGTTGAGCTCAGTAACAGTTTGTCGAATGTGTAACTATGTATAGTAGTAAAGAGAAACAGCAAAAGGCGTGTATTTACTAATTTATTAAATTTTGTACACAAATGAACCCATCACGTTATTAAGCCTGTACAACTAAAGCTACCAAAGACTTTCCATTTCATTCGCGTAATTTATGGTCGACGTTTTACGTTGATTTATCCCCAAGCGTCTTTAGAAGTTCTCTGGCTACAGAATCAAAAGCACTAATGTTTAAATGTTGCAGACTTTCAGGCGTCATGGTTCTAGGAATCTGTGTCTGTCAAGACTGTACGTTTTACTTGAGACTTCGTTGTTACAGTTGCCATTTGGTGAGATCTAGAACGCACGGTGTCACATGATGAACTACTGTGGCGTGCAGATATAAATAATAAAGATAAATTTCACTCAAACTAATGGAGCTCGAACAGAGTGAAACGCTTCCCAATCACATCTTTTTATAAAAAAATGACAGAACGAGTAAACCGTTATTATCCATAAATATCCATGTATGGACTATCAAGCACTATTTTGTAATATGCATACATATTATAAAATCACACTGATATACACCAGCTATAGACTCTTAATTGTATCGCTTCATTTTGCAGCTGTCAGGAATAGTTTCATATTATTATAGAGTAAATATTTCCATGAAGCCTTCAAGGATAAAATGTATCCTTCATTTTACACATTTACACGTGAAGGGTAAACAACTAAATCTCATGACATGAAATCTCCTATTTTACTGTACAGCGTGCTGGGATTTTAAACAATACAGTGTGCTAGACAAATAAATTTCACAGTTGCAAGAGTTTTGGACATCTGACACAGCAGTTTCTGACACAGCGGTTTTTGACATCATGAAACCCAGGACGAATGTGTCCGGTTGCTACTACGTGCATAGAAGCGCCAGTGAACTTAGCATGTCGAAACATTTCATTCTCACTTCAAAGAGGGCAGCCATCCCAAGCGTGCCACATTTATTGGTTTCCCGTTAAAAGCTATTTGAGAATTTCAAATTCTGGCAAATTGTAGCGCCATGATTGCCATGAATGTGCTGAACAGAGTCGTGCTGGTGACCAGCCGCTTCCAATTATTGATAATCTGAAGTATTGAACACACACACACACACACACACACACACACACACACACACACTCTCTCTCTCTCTCTCTCTCTCTCTCTCTCTCTCTCTCTCTCTCTCTCTCTCTCTCTCTCTCTCTCTCTCTCTCTCTCTCTCTCTCTCTCTCTCTCTCTCTCTCTCTCTCTCTCTCTCTCTCTCTCTCTCTCTCTCTCTCTCTCTCTCTCTCTCTCTCTCTCTCTCTCTCTCTCTCTCTCTCTCTCTCTCTCTCTCTCTCTCTCTCTCTCTCTCTCTCTCTCTCTCTCTCTCTCTCTCTCTCTCTCTCTCTCTCTCTCTCTCTCTCTCTCTCTCTCTCTCTCTCTCTCTCTCTCTCTCTCTCTCTCTCTCTCTCTCTCTCTCTCTCTCTCTCTCTCTCTCTCTCTCTCTCTCTCTCTCTCTCTCTCTCTCTCTCTCTCTCTCTCTCTCTCTCTCTCTCTCTCTCTCTCTCTCTCTCTCTCTCTCTCTCTCTCTCTCTCTCTCTCTCTCTCTCTCTCTCTCTCTCTCTCTCTCTCTCTCTCTCTCTCTCTCTCTCTCTCTCTCTCTCTCTCTCTCTCTCTCTCTCTCTCTCTCTCTCTCTCTCTCTCTCTCTCTCTCTCTCTCTCTCTCTCTCTCTCTCTCTCTCTCTCTCTCTCTCTCTCTCTCTCTCTCTCTCTCTCTCTCTCTCTCTCTCTCTCTCTCTCTCTCTCTCTCTCTCTCTCTCTCTCTCTCTCTCTCTCTCTCTCTCTCTCTCTCTCTCTCTCTCTCTCTCTCTCTCTCTCTCTCTCTCTCTCTCTCTCTCTCTCTCTCTCTCTCTCTCTCTCTCTCTCTCTCTCTCTCTCTCTCTCTCTCTCTCTCTCTCTCTCTCTCTCTCTCTCTCTCTCTCTCTCTCTCTCTCTCTCTCTCTCTCTCTCTCTCTCTCTCTCTCTCTCTCTCTCTCTCTCTCTCTCTCTCTCTCTCTCTCTCTCTCTCTCTCTCTCTGCCTCTCTTTCCCTCTCCCTCCCTTTGTTACTTTACTATTGATACAGGGCACAACTATCAAGGTGATATGTTTATGTATAAGAGTTATTGCCAGTTACTATATTGACCTTGTGCATACTACAAGGCTGACGAACTGGTTATCTGAAGCTTTTCTGCTGAATTCATCAGCAACCACCTAACTCGGATAGGGTTAAACAGGAAGCCAAACAAACCAGGCCGACTAAAATATGGGACAGAATGCGGAACTGGAATAATAACAGAAGTGCTAGTGCCTGTGGAGAAGTTAGACGCTATTACGCCCTTAAGAATTAAAAAAGGCAATATTCTTTGCTTACTGGCGTATTGTGTTCATTGGCGCAACAAGATGGATGAAAAAACGATAATGAAATAAACAAGTCACTTTTTCGTATTTATTTTGCAATGGATTAGAAACGCCATTCTTATATAATAAATATACACCTCACCGTGTAATTAAGGATTTCACGACGTTGCAGTACAGAGAGGTTGCCATATTTGCAATTCTTGCACTTCACCGTAAAGAAATTTTATTATCATTTAAGTCGCTAAAATCGGTTAGGAAAGGCTATTAAAGTTGCTTGGTAGAAAACAGTAACAGACCTGGAGACAGTCTGGCATGTCGGACGGAGACTCCTGGCTAGGTCACGTGATCTAAACATGTCGTCTTGCTATCAGCGAAATTAATGCTCAGGGACTATTGGTAAGAATTCGTGTAACTTTTAATATCAAGAAAGATTGCCTGTTAGTGTAAGATTAACTAGTGGAGTCAATCAGTATATTATCGGTACGATATTTATTTAAATTCGATAACTCATGCTAGCTACTGAAACTAAATAAAGATCTCCTCTTATCTTAGCAGTACATTCTATTGTGAATGTATCAGTCTAATTTTTCTCTAAATTTAATCATTTGCGACTGTGTTATCTGTGTACTGCCTACGAAAATTGCAAAAAACCTTACATGAATGGACAAACCTTTTAAATATTTTTAAATTTTTTACGATGAATTCATTCAATCTATTACTTCGATCGTCAGTCACCTGCCAAGCTAGTATATTCGTAAATCCACATTCTTGGTTAACTTAGCATATCCTAGTATAAAAAACTCCAGTTTACATCATCCATATAAATTCTTTACTTTGCAAAAAGACACATTCTGCAACTAGCAGCTTTCTTTGTTTGCTTCTGCCTTAAAGACAATTTCTCATTAAACAACTATAAGTTAAGTAATAAACTTCAACTATAAAGAAACGACGTACGCTATCACGTGTCGAATATAACTCCTCCTCATGTTTCAGCATGTAATATAAAATCTGGTATGCTTCTGTTGTTACAGCTCGTCCACATTGTTTGTTATTTTGAGAGTAACAAGACGCATGCATTCTTACGAGCTAGAGGAATACATGCAGGAAAAGAAACCACACTGAAGCCATAGTTAGCTCACAGAAACTAGGTCAAAATTTTGAGATTGTCGAGGAGACCCTGGTGAATTTCTCTGTTTCTCATCATTAATAACCAGTCGCTTCTAGCACAAACAGATTTGTTATATCGCAGTGAATAGAAGTACAGCGACTTGTTAGCAATAACAAAAGCATTAATTTTTAAACATAATTCAAATATGCAAGCTTTTCTAAATATAGGAGCATATACATATACTATGGTAATGAAATAATTACTGAGAGAAACGTTCAGGCGTTAAATGTTTGCATAAATTGACAGATGTCAATGTTGACAGATTCTTATCTAAGAAATAAAATTTTTAAACAAGAAACTCTTTTATGAAGCAATACAAACATATATTCTAGATAAGATTTTTAGATTAGATTAGATTACATTCAAATAGTTAATCCTATTATTTATTATAGTATCCGTACATGCACTAAAATTAACAGTAAAATGTGTACAATAATAAATTAAAATTTAAAATAGATACCGATAAAATGGATACGCTACACAAAGAGTAAAATTGCTACCTACAAAAGTGTCTACAAAAGTACAAATTTGTTAAAAAGTCCATATTCAATAATCTTTGACTAAATAATTATTTATCTGAGGCGGCATTTACCAGTGAATTGAGTGAAGACCCATTTATATGTTCAAAAAGAGAATTCCAGTACTTGACAGCTCTCTATTAACAAGCGACGATACAGATCGACTTACACAAAGTTCGAGGCAATAATCCCTAGAAATTCTAGGAGAATGGGTAAAAAAATCATTTCTATCTAAATCCAGACGAGTAATATTGTAGTACACTTTAGATCATAATGAATTCTTCTCTCCTCTAATGACAACACATTCAAAGCTATAATGTTATAGTGTAAGATACGGAAGTAAAATAGATACACCAACAGACGCAAGCCCTTTACTTCTTGACAGTTACATTACTAAGAAGCCAAACAGTTTCCTGAACAGTACTTTAGCTGATTTCGCCTATAAAAACCTCGTCATCACCATGATTTATAACATAATAAATGAATATTATCTAAAGCAAAAAGTAGTTTATATTGTCCATCCGCGAGACGGTTTTCCAATATTATTTAGACAGTTTTATAGGCGTACGACCATCACCAGACTAGCACACTAATTAAAACTTAATTAACAGCCTCCTTTTTGCCCTTTCGCATTTCCGCAGTGAAGTAAATAACGTATGCAATGCTCTAGAGAGGCATACAAGTACAGCGGAACGAAGTGCTGTACCAAGTACAGGTCGATATATCATCCTCTCAGCGTCAGCAGCATCGTGGGATGCTGCAGCTCTATCATCATCAGATCCCTAAGTCAGGCCGTGCACTGAATGCATCCACCAGAAGTAATTGTCAGTTTTGCTATTGAAGCCCAGGGCGGATCCAAAATCCAACTAACTAAAACAACACAATAAGCAAGAGACCACGGACAGGCGACCCTGGAAACAATTAATTGATTCAGAAGCACAAACAGATAAAAGAAATTTTTTGATATTCATAGGACTAGAAAAGTCATCTGTCCATTACTGCTTTTCCTTGAAATTTTCATTCATAGAAACTCTACTTTCCCAATCATAGCGCAGCCTCTTCCTCATCTCGAAGAAACCCCTGCGTCCAATATCAAACAGTTAATATCGATCACCGATAACTGGGTGCTGACGTCATAACATGAAGTAAATTAACAGTTGGTTGTTTTACAAGGTAGTTATAGTATATTAGCAGGGAAGTGGCTACATGGTGTAATATGAACTCCTGCGTTGCTGTGCAAACACTGCACTGCTCTGTGTTTTACACGCATTACATTTACTTAGTAGCGATAAAATAACCCATTGATTAATGTGGGTCTTAAAGTTCAAAAATTCTCGTTTTTGTGTCAATCCTAATACTGTATCATGTAAGATAAACTAATATTCATAGGAAAACGTTTAAGCGACCGCAATCCAAATTTAATTCTGCTTTGCTTAAATTAATATACAGCACATAGAATGTTATTTAAAGAAAGACCTATTCAAAGCACAGAGCGAAAAGATCAAATTTGACATCTCAATTTATTCCAAAATTATTGAGTTTAATAATTCAATATTAAGTTCTTTCTAGTCTATAATCGGTTCACACAAAGAAAAAACATTATTACCAGTAGTGTGAACAAAAAATCTGGCACAGTGGACTCTTGTTTAGAAAATAAAACATGACATTTATAGAACAAATAGTTTCTTCCAGTAATACACTTATAAAATCAAGTGTAAGCTCAGACGGCTATTTCTATAGAAATTAAGATCGGATCAGCTTGGCGTTCCGTCTCGGATGAGGTCAATGGAGTCGCGTAAATAAACAATTCGGCATTCTACAAGTCTATATTAATATTTTAAGCTAGTCAGTCATTTTTCAAAAATTAACCAGCTTCAATAGGTTTGATTTAGGTAAACTAGCTTCAGCATTCAGGTGCAGCGTCAGCTGTCTGAAACGACGATGAAACTTGGCTTCATACGATCAAGGTCACCTTGACAAAGCAAAATGTCGCTGGCGGGTGTATTTACAGTTCAGTCATAATCAGATATTTTCTGTAGGTGAATTGAAATTCCAGTTCAAGGAGATAAAAGAACATCTATTGACTTGGACGCTCTTTTCAAGGAGACAGAAGATCATCGTGGACGCCTTGGTAATGAAGCATCATCTTCAGGCTCTGCAGAGTAGCTGATCTAATTACAGCTTCAAGCAGTAATTAAGCATGGCGTCTACAAGCATTTCAAATCAACCATTAATTTATTTTCAACTGACGAACGTCTTTTTACCCGCGGGTATAGTTTGTAAAATGGACAGAGTTACGAATTCCGAATTTGTCTTTAAAAGACTCAGAGTACCACTATTTCAATCAATAATCATAAACCGGAAAGATAATAACGCTTCATCGCTGACTTTGACAAGTTTTAGGGAGAAAGTAAGATTATCAGTTAACATCAATTTCATTATTATCATTATTAGAATCTTGACTCCAGATGTCATTATCGTTATCAATGCCGAAATGATGGTCATTATCATTTCATCATCATTACCGTCACTCTGTGACTATACCATTTTCATTATACGTTCTTATACAAATACTCCACTCTCGGTCTCAATCCAGCTCATTTTTGACTCAAACTGAGTGGATATCCCCACGCACCTGGCGTTAAACCAAACACTGCAACATTCCATTGCACACAAGCCAGTGGGAATCCCAGTTATTTTAGAAGGTAGAGCCTAGCTGGCTTCAAAGAGGGAATGCTCTAAGAAAGATGATGTTTCTTTACAAATGGATACAGCTGGTATCGCTTGATTGATCTAACCCCTATGTCAATGTTGTCACATTGGTGTCATAGACATAGAGTGAACTGCATGCAAGAAAAGTACCTACAAGATGGCGCATTGAAAACAGATTACTATCAGCACACACTGGATGATGTATGATGGTCTCTAATGCAATGCTAAAGGCAAGGCGATATCTTTTTGTTATTGATTGAAAAAATAATAATTATTTTTTTCAAACTAGGACCTGTGAGGTTGCGCACACCAGATATTCATCCAAAATACCTGGTACTTATTTAAAAAAAATCTGAATTAGCAAAACGTGCAGGCTTTATTATGGCAAACAAGAAACGGAGTCACTTTACCACTACAACTATCACCACCAACTATCACTGCTAACTTAAATCCGTCCCATTCAGCTTTTAAAAATTATTTCCGTTTTGGTCATGCTACCTTTTTCAGAACTGATGTAAATATATTCATCTATTAATTAATTAATTAATTAATTTATTTATTTATTTATTTATTTATTTATTTATTTATTTATTTATTTATTTATTTATTTATTTATTTATTTATTTATTTATTTATTTATTTATTTATTTATTTATTTATGTATCTATTTATTTATGTATTTGTGTATTTATTTATAACACAATCTCATCAATATAAGTAAAATACAACACAAAAAATCACTATAACTTACAAAATGTCATGCACTTCACTATCTAAGATAATGTTTTACAGATTTAAAGCACGACAACAAATTCCAGAAGAAAGTTAAGCAAGAATGTGACTACTAGGAAAATCGCGTTTCAGCTATTTCATCTGCCATATTGAAGTCAGTAATACAACTGCATTGTATACAGATGACGCTCTACCAGTTCAACATTTCTTCTTGAAGTATTATCACGCGCACATGATTAGCAACATTGAGAACTATAGAGATGCAGCCTTCCTTAAAATCAGATAATTGTGACAACAAATCAACGGCCAAGCAAATACGAAATTGAACTAGAACGGGACCCGCCTTTCAACTATAAGATTACTGCCCAGTTTATTACTCGGTGCTTCAAGGGCGATTAACATAGCTGATATAAAGCGGTCACTGAACAGCAGTAGTGAAATCTTTAGAAACCGAGCGACGGCTCGTACTAATCCGTGCCCCTTAGCGGTCACTGAGCAGTAGTAGTGAAATCTTTAGAAACCGAGCGATGGCTCGTACTAATCCGTGCCACTCAGCGGTCACTGAGCAGTAGTAGTGAAATCTTTAGAAACCGAGCGACTGCTCGTACTAATCCGTGCCCCTCAGCGGTCACTGAACAGCAGTAGTGAAATCTTTAGAAACCGAGCGATGGCTCGTACTAATCCGTGCCCCTCAGCGGTCACTGAACAGCAGTAGTGAAATCTTTAGAAACCGAGCGACGGCTCGTACTAATCCGTGCCCCTTAGCGGTCACTGAGCAGTAGTAGTGAAATCTTTAGAAACCGAGCGATGGCTCGAACTAATCCGTGCCCCTCAGCGGTCACTGAGCAGTAGTAGTGAAATCTTTAGAAACCGAGCGACTGCTCGTACTAATCCGTGCCCCTCAGCCGAGCAGTAGTAGTGAAATCTTTAGAAACCGAGCGATGGCTCGTACTACTCCGTGCCCCTCAGCGGTCACCGAGCAGTAGTAGTGAAATCTTTAGAAACCGAGCGACCGCTCATACTAATCCGTGCCCCTTAGCGGTTACCGAGCAGTAGTAGTGAAACCTTTAGAAACCGAGCGACTGCTCGTACTAATCCGTGCCCCTCAGCCGAGCAGTAGTAGTGAAATCTTTAGAAACCGAGCGATGGCTCGTACTAATCCGTGCCCCTCAGCGGTCACTGAGCAGTAGTAGTGAAATCTTTAGAAACCGAGCGACTGCTCGTACTAATCCGTGCCCCTCAGCCGAGCAGTAGTAGTGAAATCTTTAGAAACCGAGCGACCGCTCGTACTAATCCGTGCCCCTTAGCGGTTACCGAGCAGTAGTAGTGAAATCTTTAGAAACCGAGCGACTGCTCGTACTAATCCGTGCCCCTCAGCGGTCACCGAGCAGTAGTAGTGAAATCTTTAGAAACCGAGCGACCGCTCGTACTAATCCGTGCCCCTCAGCGGTCACCGAGCAGTAGTAGTGAAATCTTTAGAAACCGAGCAATGGCTCGTACTAATCCGTGCCCCTCAGCGGTCACCGAGCAGTAGTAGTGAAATCTTTAGAAACCGAGTGACCGCTCGTACTAATCCGTGCCCCTTAGCGGTCACTGAGCAGTAGTAGTGAAATCTTTAGAAACCGAGCGATGGCTCGTACTAATCCGTGCCCCTCAGCGGTCACCGAGCAGTAGTAGTGAAATCTTTAGAAACCGAGCGACTGCTCGTACTAATCCGTGCCCCTCAGCCGAGCAGTAGTAGTGAAATCTTTAGAAACCGAGCGACCGCTCATACTAATCCGTGCCCCTTAGCGGTTACCGAGCAGTAGTAGTGAAACCTTTAGAAACTGAGCGATGGCTCGTACTAATCCATGCCCCTTAGCGGTCACTGAGCAGTAGTAGTGAAATCTTTAGAAACCGAGCGACCGCTCGTACTAATCCGTGCCCCTCAGCGGTCACCGAGCAGTAGTAGTGAAATCTTTAGAAACCGACCGACTGCTCGTACTAATCCGTGCCCCTCAGCGGTCACCGAGCAGTAGTAGTGAAATCTCCAGAAACCGAGTGACGGCTCGTACTAATCCGTGCGCCTCAGCTGTCACTGAGCAGTAGTAGTGAAACCTTTAGAAACCGAGCGACTGCTCGTACTAATCCGTGCCCCTCAGCGGTCACTGAGCAGTAGTAGTGAAATCTTTAGAAACCGAGCGACTGCTCGTACTAATCCGTGCCCCTCAGCGGTCACCGAGCAGTAGTAGTGAAATCTTTAGAAACCGACCAACCGCTCGTACTAATCCGTGCCCCTCAGCGGTCACCGAGCAGTAGTAGTGAAATCTTTAGAAACCGAGCGATGGCTCGTACTAATCCGTGCCCCTAAGCGGTCACCGAGCAGTAGTAGTGAAATCTTTAGAAACCGAGTGACGGCTCGTGCTAATCTGTGCCCCTAGCGGTCACCGAGCAGTAGTAGTGAAATCTTTAGAAACCGAGCGACGGCTCGTGCTAATCCGTGCCCCTCAGTGGTCACTGAGCAGTAGTAGTGAAATCTTTAGAAACCGAGCGACCGCTCGTGCTAATCCGTGCCCCTCAGTGGTCACCGAGCAGTAGTAGTGAAATCTTTAGAAACCGAGCGACGGCTCGTACTAATCCGTGCCCCTCAGTGGTCACTGAGCAGTAGTAGTGAAATCTTTAGAAACCGACCGACCGCTCGTACTAATCCGTGCCCCTCAGCGGTCACTGAGCAGTAGTAGTGAAATCTTTAGAAACCGAGCGATGGCTCGTACTAATCCGTGCCCCTCAGCGGTCACCGAGCAGTAGTAGTGAAATCTTTAGAAACTGAGCGACGGCTCGTGCTAATCCGTGCCGCTCAGCGGTCACCGAGCAGTAGTAGTGAAATCTTTAGAAACCGAGCGACGGCTCGTGCTAATCCGTGCCCCTCAGCGGTCACCCAGCAGTAGTAGTGAAATCTTTAGAAACCGAGCGACCTCTCGTACTAATCCGTGCCATTGTATATTAAAATTAGGAATATCAGAAAAAGCAAGCATCTAAGAACTACATATGTAAAGGGTCTTTTAAAATTTTAAAAAGCTAAAAATATATACAACATACATATACCAGATGCTCTGCTATAATTATTACAATAATAAAATGCAAATAATAACTACAAATTACACGAAGTACTGAAATATAACGATTATGTACTTAAAAAATTAATAAAAGTTGACGCTGCATGGGAGACATATTTGTTTGGAACAGAGTTATATTTTTAAAATAAAAGCGTGCCTTGATGAATTACATAGTTGTTAGTCAAATTAGATATGAGGCAATTGGACGTGGATGTCTAAGCTGCGTTTAGGTGAGCTTATTGTTGTTTGTGGCATACGACGGCCGGGTAAATCTGGGTTTGTAAATGTTTTCTAAGTTTGTTTTTGAATACTTTTTGTTTTAGAACGCATTAATGCTTTTGAATACTTCACAAGCTTCCGAGCTATTCGGATCAGTAAGATGTTCATAACTTGTTTCGAATTATGTTATGATTCTATTGCCACGAGCTGATTCAGAATTTTATTAAATTATCAGAAACCTTAGACAAATGACAATAGAACTGGAAAATAGAAATAGACAAACACAGATACATACATACACACACACGCGCGCGCGCGGGCGCACCCTCCCTCTTACACGCGCACGCAAGCACGCACACACGCACACACGCACGCGCACCCTCACGCACACACATATAACTCTAAACTAATACTGTACTGTACTACTAAAACCCAACTATATTAATGGCCACTAGACCAATCTTAATCACTCTGCAGCATATTTATCTATACATAGATATTTAGATACATCTATTAGTGTCAAAAATACATACAATACACGAAAAAACATGTCTATACATACATATAGAGCTATAAAATCTATACATACAGTATAAATATATATATATATAAATTATTATAATGTAACAAAATTTTAACTGTAACACCAAAATGCGCTTTTCTGCTAGTATGTGAAAAATATTGCAAGTGAAGATGAACGCACATGCCTACAACTTTACAGTTTAGGTTAAATAACTGACGCATTCCATTGCTAAAAACACAGTTTTGATTACAGGGTGTGGTAGCTCGATATTACCCTGTTAGGTACCAGAATCCATTCAACATGGAAAATCCAACCTCTAATAATTTAATAAAATCAACTAGGAAATTCGGCCATATCTTTTTAATGACTTTCCTTGTAAGTTGAGACCATGATTCCCTTAATCTACAGCCATCTCACCGCGAGGAAAATTCGGCGATTGATAAAGGAAAAAATATCAACGTAACAGTCGCATTTCTCAGCAACTTTAGACTGTTTAACCCTTGCAAAGTGCAAGCAAACAAATATCTGTCCACGCTTTCTCACTATGCATTCCACATATAAACATACAGAATGAAATCTGACGCAGAAAAAATGTGGCTTCAAGAGAAAAATGATGTAACACGCAATCAGGACAATGCCAAGGACACTTGGGTAATAATCACAGTCACGTCGAGGACCACTGAAGAATAAAAAGAAAAGCATTTGTTGCGAAATGCGCTAATATGAAACACATGTCGCATCTGATGTTACAGTAACTACAGCAACAACCTTGATTTTTCATGCTGAGCGTTAGAGACTTTTTCTCTTCGACTTAATCCGTCGACTATTGGAACTGAGCAAAACGCGTATACAAAGAAGCCATAAATACTAGTTGCGTTAGGGGGCAACTAGAGTTCACAGACTAATTAATTATAGAACTTTGCAGCTAGCAAGCAGCTCTTTTAGATTATCAGGCTATTTAGCATCAAGACTATATGAAAAATTGGAAACCATGACTTTCAAAGAGAAAGAACACAACGTTTCAAACTACTACACATGGTTGTGATTCTGTCTCGTGTTTTTATCTACTGTGCTTCTTCTATCTACTTGTATCCTTTTTAGCGTGACATTGTTCTTGATGTGTTAATAATATAAACAAAAAGCTCCCCCAAAATAATTCCAATAATTCCTTATGATTTTTGTCTCTCTTTATTTTTTAATTTTTCGTTCACCTGAAGAACAACTATATAGTGGTACTTTGAAATATTATGTTCTTTAATCTTTTTTCCTTGTTTATGGTTGTGGGATTTTTTTTATTCATGACTTATTTGAAATACATGTATATATTATCTTCAGTACTTATTATTTAGGAAAAGTTAAATATTTGTTTCAATGGTTTTTCCTGATCAATGATAGGCGTTTATAATGAAGTAACGTTTTAAAATGACTTCAATGTAAACAATGTGTTGACCAGGCATGTATACAACACCGGCAACTGCAATTTCCTACACATCAACAATACCAATAACGTAAACAAAGCAACACAGGCACCCCACCCCCTCTTCAAGCCAAGAATAGGGCACAGCAATTAATCCAGAACAAAACAGTTATACTGGAAATCGATCTCCTCATTTTTTCTATTACTTTACAGCTTTGTGCAGCACAAGCCATGGGAGCTATTAACTTTGTTGACACAAAACACCATCATCATTACTGCCTATTTATTTGCTCATATCGATCATATGCGCTTATTTTTTTCATGCAATTAACGCCAAACTAACACGTGCAGGCTTGCAATATCTTATCTGGACAGAACTACATACTATGGGGGCCTCCACAAATCCACATACAGGTATCAAACATGGGTGACTGATGAAGTGATGGCCCTCCCGTGGAAAAATTTGCATTAGAAAGTAGACCTGTTACATTAACTACTAACAGTATCGACCGCGAGTAGGTTACTCGAGTGCAGGAGTCAACTTTCTACAAGCTTGAAAGTTCAAATATAATAAACATTCGCATGCCATTTTTACTATTTTTACAAGAACAAGGTAATACTGTTATATTGAATTTAAAAAAATCATTGTTTGAATATTTGCGTAAAGCAAAACAAATGTGTATTGGACACTCCTAACAACAGTAAATGATCTGATCAGTATGTAAATATCATCAATTATGTAAAACAACAGGTACTGTACTAACAATAGGCAAAGCGCTTCGCTAACCGTGAGATGCCCGTTTTACAGTTTTGCTGCACACGGCGTTGTACAGGGCGAACAAAAAACACGTGTCCATTCAACAGCTGGACTCGGCCTTATAATGCCGCATAAACTACATGTGCATCTGTCAATGCTATAAACAATTATTAGAAACTATAGAAGGTTAGAACAGCCCGACATGGACCACTGATGGCATATACGCTCATATATGTTCTCTCCCACGGCATAACCTCTACAATAAAGAAGAGAATTTTGTGTTAATTCCACTAATTCTTGTATTTAAGAATTTGCCGTAAGAATAAGTATCATCGTATTAGTGTTTAGAAAACAGCCGAGTATATTAAAATAGGCATTTCAAATAATTTAAGAGCAGGCTACTGTTAACTGGTATAAGCTTGCATTATGTTTTCTGCATAGAACTTACTGCACACGCTTTTGTCATAATTGTTTCAATTCGTATTATCGTTAGACACACACAACTACATAATATGAATACGCTACCAACGCTAAAGTACGTCAGATTTATAATAGCAACTGTTGCCTATCAGTTGGCAGTGAAAAGACAACAAGCCGTAACTTATTACATGTATTCAATTTTTATATTTTGCAACATGAATTCTGAATAATTCTGAGAATCTGCAAGAAAAAATGAGCTCTAGCCCACACTTCTATTTCATTGATCAGCCAAACGATGGCGCTACGCGCAAAAAGTCGTCTGTAGAGGGCATCCATTCTATTAAGTTAATGGCAGCTGATCAACGCTGTACAAATGAAAACCACTTCTACGAAAGACTAAATAGAAACAAAACTGAAGTAAAACGAACAAAACTTTCAGATCTACTTCTGCGTTTCCATGCAAATTATACGAGCGACAGTCTAAATATGAAGAAGACTTAACAGATAATGATTATACATGTATCAATAAGAAAACCACGTAACTCTAATTTCAATTTCATAGAACCATTTTGATACATTCTCCAGAGATCACTTAAATAGTTATTACTTGGAAATAAATCTTTCCCAAGCAAGCTCCTAATTGTTTGGACATGCACAATCGCAACGACAAACAATGACCTTTGTCCAGTGCTGTTAGACCTGACCATCGCTTACAATCTGTTCTCATATAATCGCTCTCAGGGCATAATTCTATTGTTCATAATCCACATCGAATAATGCTAATTTCATGCAAGCTAGGCACACGCTAGATACAGTCATCAGTTATTATCGGGGCTGATCTAAAATCGCAGGAGGGCTAAGCAATTCAATCGAATTCACACACAATGTACATTGTACATGACTGTGCAGAAAATTGCAAAGTACTCATAAATTCGACAACTTTCTATTCCTTTACGTTCCATTTTCCCACTCAGCCTCTTTCCAAGTCACCCACCCACGCCCTACTATCTAACAACCAAATTCGCAATTTTAATCGAACACTCGCAGCGTTCGTTTAGCAGTTTCATTAAAATCGCAAACCAAAATTGACTGACAGCAAAATGCAGTCGTCCGATTTCAGCAAATATGAGATTTTCAGTCAGAATTTTCCAAATGTGTTTTGTCAATAACTGCGCTTTTCGAGTGTACTAAATGTGAAATACAAATAAACCTGCGTTTACAACAACCTATAATAAATGTAGAATACGCCTGCACCAAATACGACAACAGCAAGTTGCGAAACTTTACCAATTTGTTATGTAACTGGAAAATTTTAGCGAACAGTGATAAGTGACCTCCATAAAAAGTTATTAGACAATAACAGGTTGATGTGCTGTGCAGTACATATTGTTAATAATTTATTACTCCTAATTAGTATTTAAATGAAAAGTTAGAAACCGTTTGTGGTGTTTTAAGCAGGAAAAGCAAAAAGAATGAAATTGTTTACATGTTTTGTCACAAGTGAGCAGTTTTGCAAAAATGTCTTTTATGACAACATGCCACAAGCAGTTTATTCTGCTAATGTCTTCTGTTTAGTACACAACAACAAGTTTGCTGAAAACTGCACTTACTTGCTACATAATGTTGTTCCTACTGTTTTATATGTTTTTTATTTACCTTGTGTGCAATGATAAGCTGCATATTTCGTGCTTAATTAGTGATTGCGTTATCAATAAAAAATGAAAGAAAGTAGCTATTCTGACGATTTTGTATTTTTTCTTTTTTCTGTAGAGACAGTATTCAGTAGTGACAGTATTGAAGCATTGTTTTTTAACTTTCATTTCCTTGTTGTTAGATTTTTTCTGTTGGTGCGATACATGTATTTAAAACATTAATGACACGTAGCCTACACGTGGTGCGACATAACATTGCCCAGAAACATAAACAATACACTGCACACTAAGACAAAATTTACAAGTTTCAACGTTTTAGAATTTATAAGTTCTAAGCAATTCATTCAAACCAAACAAACGAAGATTTCTGTTGCAGAATTACATGTGCACGAGTTTACTAAAATATTATCACTTTAATCTCTCTTCTCTTCGCTGTAGCTAAAACGTAAATCAATACATAATGCTACAGCATAGCAGCTTGCACACAATGACCGCTACACCTGTGAATAAATTAATGATTAACGAAATTTCATACAGGTACTGCATCAGCCTAGGTGACAACTCATAATAATAACACACAAGATAATGATTCTAATGAGACTGATCATATAGAGACAACAACGATAGTAACGATGTAGAGAGTGCTAGCGGCAGTGATTGAGGTAACCAAAAAATAATGGCGACAATAACAACGGTATGACGCTCCAAATGAAAAAGGCGCTTTCATCAGTGGTAGTGGCGATGGCTTTGATGCTATTGAAAAGCAATACAAAATGCATAAAATAGCAATGATTTGTGGAATAAAATAAAACAAAATTTGAACATACTTAAAAATATGAACAATTGGGCAGAACTGACATGCGCTAGTTTTGAACACTGTGCAAGCTGTCATATCGCAGTAGTAAATTGTCAGAATTTTGAGTGTGTCTTTGTAGCCCGAGTTCTAAAAAACTTGTAGGTGCCTAAATAACTAGGACGTTACTGTCCTATCTGGGCTTCCTTGCTATCCTATCCTTAAAAGCAGTACCCATTTAAGGAAATACAAACTGGCCGCAATCATCTTCGTCTCTTCTACTTAAGCTCTGTTGTTGTAAAAAAAACCTGCTGGTTAATATTTTATGACCCGACTCTTCGACATCCTGCGTTCCCTAATTCTAATTGATGTCGTCTAGGCAAAGACGAGTGCAACACCAAATCTACATTTTCTGCTCATAAAATCCCATGATAATGACCGTGAATAAAAGCTAATGACTTTATAATGACGACATTGAATATAGCACACATCCGGGCATTCTACGTTCTGGCTGGGCGTCTGGGTTTTAATCGCATTACTTAGTCTGGTTTTGCGGGACTGTTTCGTACCCAAGTTTATCCATTTTTTAAAATTTATCCTTCTAAACCAGATATTGATTATTCTTTGTAGTT
Source organism: Tubiluchus corallicola (assembly GCA_030141605.1). NCBI lineage: Eukaryota > Metazoa > Priapulida > Priapulimorpha > Priapulimorphida > Tubiluchidae > Tubiluchus > Tubiluchus corallicola. Next base: position 688,201 of record JAQGDQ010000057.1, read on the forward strand.
GGCTTAGAGGTTCCATCGAACAGTAAAGACATTATAATAAAAGGCTACAGTGCAACTGAAAAACATTTAAGTTTTCTATGTTTAATTAGAAAACCGTGTGTTATCTTTGTACTACGTACAAGTAAGTTTTACGTTTCATTTGCACCCTCCTGACATTACAAAACACACAACTGTATGAACTCATTACTTGTACAAACTAAATAAAAAAGCAAAGTACTCCTTCATTATCTTATCGAAGTAGCAAAACACGTACTGACCCACTGAAACCTTCTAACTTTACATAAAGTGCGTTTATTTACACACACATTCATATTTGCCAGACGACTCAAGAGCGTTCAGTCAGCACCACTGCATGCTCTTTAAATCACGTGACTTGAGTTTACAATCGTGACAGACTTGCTGTAGGGCTACCCTTTAAATCAGCTGATAATAAAAAAGCGATATGAAATCTATAAACCGCACGCATACCTACGTTTTTTGCAGACAAAGAAATTGTGAAGTATTTTTAATAGAAAAGCAACTGTAAAATATCGTCACATTTCATGCCAGATAGGTAATCATATGTTGCTACAAACATCCATAAGAACATGACCTTCACGTTTACATTCAAACAAGTGAGATAAATACGGGCCATTTTTATTAAACGCCGGAAGTTTAGCCCTTAGTTTGGGCCAGAAATATGGCAATGGTAGGATATATGTAAATTTGTTCTGGCATAAATAAAGCCAATCAAGGCAAATCTCTGTTCTGACTGTAAAAGAGCGTCTAGCCAAAAAATTATCCAGTTATTCTCGTTGCGTATACAAGCAGCAGCCTGCAAAAGCTAGAAAAACGCGACACGCAGTTTTATAAGCAGTCATTAGGAATGGTTTTTTAATCACTTTTCGTCTTATTAATTTGCCCCACGTCTGGGTTCAACGACACTTATGACACGCTTGCCAAAATCAATTAATATAACAAAAGTAATTCCTTAAAGACCTGGGTATGATTCATACACACAGTCTGCTGTATATACAGTCTGTAGTGATTTTACAGCCTAGCACTATTGTGCGCCCAGGCAATGTTGCAAACTGGATTTTTGCTGTTTGGCTTCAACACATGCCAACCATTCATAAAATGGAAATGTTTAAAAAAACTGCCTCCACGTCAAACGCCCTCCTAAACATGAAAAGATTTAGTTAAAGGTCTCCTTAATTTAAGACGCAGCATGAGTGAGAAATTAGTTCAGATTACAAAGCTCCGCATTCCTATACCAAGCCTCCAGGCGTTCCAATCAACAACACATTTCGCACGTGCATTGCGCAATTAATTTTAAATTAAAATCACTCCCCATTTTAGTAGGTGCTGCTGCGCTCGGTAATCGAAATGCCGCACAATGTGACACGTGCATGCCTTTTTAAAGTATTTATGAAAACTGCAACAAATACATCAATTACTGAAAATATGAATTAGATAAGATTAGATTAGATTACTTTATTTTATCTCCTACATGCACAATAAATATCAATAAAATTTAACATCAACATCAGCATTACAATTTGGAAAAAAGGATGACGATAAAAGCACATAGGCTACCGATTCAGCCAGCTTTCTTATCAAAATTAATAGTCTCTAGCGGCAGTTAAATGTGGGTTTAAAGGATATTTAAATTTAAGCTTAATTTACTACAAACTATAATAATAATAATAATAATGATGATGATGATAATAATAAATCATAGTTTTTTAAAAAGTTCGACGCCAGCAGAACTGCCTTTGCTTAAACTACTTGCAAACATGCTTAGAAAATATTCATTTTGTTTAAGTATTACATATTTTTGTAATTTATTATAAATAATCACATTGTTGTAATTAATGATATTATTATCTATTAGTATATTATACATGTACACATATTAATGTATTATACACACATGTATGATTTATGTATGTCGGAGTAAATTTATATTAATACATACTGTATTCAGGGCTGGATTACCCTATAGGCTACCTTAGACTGCAGCCTAGGGCCCCTCAAGCTTGTTTGCTTGTTGGAAATGCATTACGCAAAAAACAGGAACTATATCCCTCGATTCAGATGTGGTTCAGTTGTGATGTGGTGCACACATTCGAGAGCTCATGCGTGAGTATGGCGATTAACTTGAAATTTAAATTTTTAAACTTAAAATTTGTAAAAGTTTGTGCATCGCACTAATGCTGTACAGTAGCACTGTAATTCAATTTTCACGCTTGTGGAATGTTTGTGCTGTTGAAAATTATGTTCAGTTATGACATCATCATGGTTCACCCGTCGTTAATAAGGTTTTTAACATATTACTTAATTATCAGGAACACTTTGTCATTAATAAAGGTATAAAAAATATACTTTTTACCATACTTCAAAAACTTCAAAAAGGGTGGAATATAAAAAATCATTCTGTTTTCCTATAAAACAGTCAAACTTAATACAATTTTACACTTCATTCATTAAATGTGCAAAATTATGCACTTGTAGATAAAACTTGTTAAAACTTTTGCAACTAAAATACTAGAAATTGACATGATTGCATATACTGTAATTTTATGTTTTCTAGACTTTACCTAGTATAGGCCAATATCACAATAAAACATAATATATATGTAGACTATGCATAATGTGTGTATATGTTGCAAAGTATATTCAGACCTACCTTGATAAACTTATAAGGTCTCTTATATATGGTGTTCATGTGATATTACTTATGCTCCCTTGACTAACCTGCATCTCTAACCATATTCTTCTCTATGGACACCTTAATTTCATGCTTTGCCTTGTCTTGCCTACCCATTCTCACTACCAATGTTGTACTTACAAGATTTCCTGTCAGCGCTCGTTGAAGCATTTTAATTGCAGACAATTAGTTTTTTCAGTATGCCAATTTGTAATTACTTGTCATGTATCATTATATGCACATTGCTTTTTGTGAAAAATAAATAAACTAAAACTAAAGAAATACAACAACAAAAACAACAACAGCACACTTAAAGCTTACAATTCAATACCATGGATGATTAAATCAACAAGACTGTATTTAGCAGTACTGATTGGCTTTGATTGTCACTCCCCTACTTATTAGGCCCAACTAATGACAGAAACACAGTTTCTTCAAGAAATACATTTACACATAAACACTTCTAAAAAAAACAAGAAAAAAATAAATAATCAGTTTCCTACCTGGAAAAAATTGCCATCCCCTCTACCATCTTGCTCTGGCCCAGTAATTTCAAACGTCGGATTCTGGGGCATTCCTAGATGCGAAATGGTCTTTCCTGGCAAAGACGTGCTTCTACGGAATTTTGATGGTGATATCATCGGCATCGCTTGCTGACTACCTGTTTTCTTCATTGGGGAGATAGGGTTGAGGTTTGGCACCGATCTTCGATTCATAGAATTCAGAGACATCGTATTATTCCATATACCAGGTGACAAGTTCGCCTGGGACTGTGGACTAGACCACGTTGACTGTTGTGGATTACTCCAGCTTGTGTATGACTTTGTTGTTAAGAAAGGGTTTGACTGATGCTGCTGTTGCTGCTGTGGTTGTGGTTGCCGCTGTTGTGGAAAATTATGCTGAGCTGTAATTGCACGCCGCTGCTGAGATAAAGAGCCTTGCTGCTGTTGTGGAATTGTCATTTGTGCCTGTGGGCCTAAAAGATTACTGCCGTTGAACATTGGATTTGCTGGAGGAAAGTTCTGAAACTGTAGTGACCCATGGCCATTCATCGTCGGAAGTCGGTGCTGCATAAATGTGTCTTCTCCTGCACCAGTCGACCAAAATCCTGGTGAAGATGTAATGACATTACTCTGCTCCGAAATCCCGGGCAAAGGTAACTGAGTGCCACTGCCAATTGACTCGTTAAGTTTTCTGTCGTGTTCATGAACAGAACTTACCGGACTAGATCCTTCACTCTTCGACTTGTTTAACGAAAGTTCATCAAAAGATTGTTCTAAGTTATTGTGGTCCTGGTTAGGTGATAGCTGGCTGTGGGTCTTACCACTTCCACTCGGTTTGTCAAGCAGCAGCTCATCTTGCATTGTATTTGGAATGGGTTCAGGAAAAAACAAAGACGTGCTGTTTAGGTTGTTATGCAAATCTACCGGGGATAACTCTCTCACGTTTGAGTTCAGGTTGTAGACAAACTCCCCCATTAGACAGGCGGTCTTCTAAAAACCTCCTCCCAAAACGTATATAACGACAACTAACCAGCTGACTGACTAGACTAGAGAAAATACACACACAGACACCGTCTTGCTCCTTTCCTCAGCTGTAGAACGGCGTAATCGATGACGCGACAGTTTTGTTTAGCAAAGTTAGTGACGTCATGACAAATCGATATGTTGAGGCGTGGATTCGAATAGAATCAGTCAATAACACGCGCGCAGTCGCGCACGATCACAGCGCCTGTAAACAGAATTACAAGAAAATGTAAAACTGCTAAAACTCTACGTAATTAACAATACTACTAACGTTTATGTTAATTGAGTCAATTATAATAAAAAGTTTAGTAATTGGTAGAGTCATATTACTGTTTTTTTTGTTCTTTTAAATAATAAAATTTATGGTAAAGGAAATCACAAATCTTACACAGTATAATAAATTCCAGATTTTTGCCTTTTTCCGGTAAGAATTAATTATTCCAGAATTTTTCCTTGTGAGCGATGCTAATAAATTTTTATTCTTGATGAGAAATAATGATTTAGAAGTAATTAAGGCATTTAACAATTATGTTGAAAAAGCGTTTTTAAGATACAATGAATAATATACTACGTTATGTACAGCTACAATGTTATAATCATATCATTAAAAATAAGGCCTAATGAATGACAACTTATTTTAAATACTAATCATTACGCTTTTCATTAAATAACTAATATAACCAACAGGAAGATCTAACAATATTCGTTTTATTAGTAATTGTTTTGTTTGTATAATTATAGTGTCATTATATTTCATAATTGAAATTGTATATATGTCTTGTATTTTGTATATTTCAAAATTGAAATTGTATATATGTCTTGTATGTATTTTTGACACTAATAAATAAATATCTAAATATAATGATATGCTCTTTTTACATGTACGAAATAAATTCAAAATATCTAATAAAAAATTTAATTTAAGTGAAAGTAACAAATCCTGGCTTGTAAGCAAACTTGCAATAGAAACATGCTAAAAATAATAAGACTATTATTGTTTGTGTGCTTAAAATTTAAAACTTAAGCTCATAATGAAAAATCTGTCGACTAATAAAAACAAATAAAAATGAACTGCTATAGAGCTGATATAATGTTAAAAGTTTTTAATCATAATATTTAAATTTCCCTTATTAGACTCATTGAGAGATCAGTGCATCTTACCATCTTTATATATTCATTAATTTTAACTATGACATATTTTATCATTGATCTTATCAACTTTTTCAAATGGACTAAAAACAATGAAAAATACAAATATTGGTGATAGGGAAAAGGAATTCTTAAAATAAATATACATTGTAAATACACACTGTAACTCATAAATACACAAATATATACACAAGTTTAACAGCAAAAGGGAGACGATGTGGATACTGTTAATATTTAGGTAATACAGAGATGTACTGAGAAAGTATAGGAAGTTATGGGATAAAAACCTATTATACAAATTAAAACACTAATAAGAATTTTGTATATATTTAGTCATACACTTAATAGTCCAAAAAAGCCATGCTATTGGCAATGCTAGAAATTTTCAATTTTGTCACTTTGAGCACAGACTTCATGTAGCATTTATGAACTTATTAATAGGAGCATAACTGCATATTAAAATTCAAATAAATGTAATAAATCCACGTAATAACACATAGATGATAATGGTGCTAGCATTTCTGTCATTTGAGCATAACCCAGTAAGCAGAGAGATTTATTGGTAAAACTCACTATTGGTACTGTTACAATAAATCTGATGCTGAGGTTGCATAAGAAAGTGTAATGTCATAAAGAAAAAAACTGGCATAAAAATGTTAAGTTAACACATTTATAGAAAATTGATTACTAAAGCAAATTGAACAGTGTACTATTTATGATGTTGTTTGAAGCAAAAATTCTTCTTCTCCTCCTTCTGTTGCTCTGAACATCTGTTGCAGACATAGAACCGCTATCCTTTATTAGAGCATCCCACTGTTTCCTGTCTGCAGCTAGAATTTTCAATTCCTGTGATGCTATTGTTAGGTTTGGTTCCAGCTGCTGTAAATCTCTATTAATTCATGATATCCAGGTCGTTTTTTATTTGCCTGGGTGCCGTTTAGTAGGTTTCACTGTCTTGCTTAATGCTAATCCTACTGGTGTTATTTCTGGCAATCTCATTACATGTCCTGCCCATCTTAGTCTTCTGATTTTTGCGCTCCAATGTTCTTCTTTAGTTCTGTTATACAGCCTGCTCATGCATGTTTACAGGGGTCAACATACCCTCACAGCGTGGCAAGTCCGCATCCTTGTCAGTACCACTTTAAAGGAACACACTAGTGATAATGTGTTAGTCTCAGATGGTCGACCATGATTGGTCTCGAATTTTATCACGCGACCTTTGACAGTTCAGTTGATGCAACTCGGTAGCATATGACTGAAGTAGACATACAAAGTTTACGTTAATCTTCTTCTGCATTGCTCTGTCTCGACTCTACCTTGTGTGAACTGTAGATCATTTGAGCGATGACCTAAATTATTGTTATTGCTTTCTCAGTTTAAAGTATTCCCAGTTCTGCTATTAGTCGTAGCAAATGATTAATGAAAATCGTTTTACCTGTTACTGATAGAGGGCAAACCTGTGGTCCGCGAAGACTTTTTGTACTCGTGACGCAGCATAAGTTTACACTAGAAACTCGAAAATTTTTATCTTATTTTGATAAAATTTTAGGTTTAGTACACTACAGTCAGGTTTATACTATACTAGAGACATGTAAATGGCAGATAATGGGATAGACCAAGCAGATATGGGTGAAGCAGGCAGCTTTGATCGAAGTGGTGTAACGGCTGAAGCCAGTCAATCTTATAAAACGAGTCAGAGTGATGACGGAAATAGTGCTAGGTATGAATTCGTACTATTGCCCACATAAACCGTTATAATGGTGAATGGAGATTAAAATATGAGCTTATACTACTCGCGTCCTCCACATATTTTCATCCATAGTCTATTTGCTAGTTGAAGATCTTGATAGATATAGATTATTTTGTACATTTGTTGGTTAAATACAGTAACTACAAGAGAACATCTTGATTGCGAAACTTGCTTCTGAAGTCTAAGAAACCTAACCATAACATGGTTATTGATGGTCTCGCCTCAACAATTTGCATAATTCCGGCAGATTTGATGCATCAACTGTTTCACTGTTAAGTGAATTCCAAGGACCCACAACACGAGAAGAGAAGAAATGGGCTCTAATATGAGTGCGAGACTATTGTACAAATAATTTAGAATGGTGTAATTCACCTAGTGATCTACATAAAAATTTGTAGCTATGTCGCGAGAACTAATGACTCTATAACAGCTAATAAGATTTACAGTGTTGTTCAAGAGAAGATATGGAGTCAGGGTGAATATGAGAGGCCAGGCTGATGCACCTCCATTGAGTTATTTCTAAAGCATTTTAAGAGTAAAATACTGTGGTGACCAAACAACGCACGCATACTCAAGTATTGGTCTAACTACAGCTTTATAAAAAAGTGCTTTAACTTTTGCACTACGTGATGAAATGCAGTGTTTTATCATTCCAATGTGTCTATTGCCCTGAGAAATAATATGCTCAATATGTGAGGTCCACTTCAGGTTGTTTGAGATTAATACTCCCAAATCACATACAACTGATTTTTCGTCAATAAGACGTTGTAGAATTAGAACGAATATGAAGTATGCTGCATTTACTACGTTTGAGGGACATTAACCAGTTGTCACATCATTGCTCAATTTCAGACAGGTTTGCTTGTAAGATCTCTTGATTATAGGAATTTCTAATTGGACGGTAAAGTTTTATATCATCAACAAATAGTGGTATACGTGTGTCAGGGATACACAATTAATAACATCATAAAAATAAGAAAGCAATAGGGTCCCGACAAAGTCCCTTGAGGAATACTACTGGTGAATTTTCCCAGGAAGTAGTTACACCATTTAAAACTCCTCTTTGCAGTCTGCATGTTAGAAAATATTGAAACCATTGGAGTGGTTTCTCTCTTATACCTGCAAATTCCATTTTTAACATGAGACGATGAAGGGGAATGGAATCAAAAGAAATCAATGTCTAGAATATCAGTTGATGGGAGAGAAGGGTCATCAAAGAATTGGGAGCAGTCATTTAAGCATTCAAGAAGATTTGTTATTGTGCAACGTTGTGGTATCGAGCCATGTTGATTATTGCTGAATTGGCCAGAAGATAGCAGAAATGTTAGTATATCGCTCCACAAAATAGATTTAAGATATTTAGAAACAAGAGAAGATAGAGAAATTGGGCGTAATTCATCACATGTCAAGTTGGTATTAGGTTTTTAGGCCATGTCAATAACTTTGGCTAGCAAAGAAGAATCTTCTCATAATTTGGCTGCTTCTTTAAAGGACATTTCGGCAGTTTTCATCTCACAAGCATTTAGTTTTTCTACTGTGCCTCCCTGTCTTTTTTGGTTTTTATCATACAGTAAGCAAATCTTTGGTAAAATGCCAGTTGGGTTTTTAGACTTGCTGAAAGGAGATGAAAATGATGAACGCAGCTGCAGACTTCTGGCTTCCGCCTTTTGTCTCCTCTGAGACTGCAGTAAAATTCTTGTAGCAGGCAAAGTGCAAAGTGATCAAAGTTTGAAGTAATGCTTTGGTATTTTGATTTTGCATACTGTACTTGGTTCTGTCGTTGTTTGGCACATTTTTGGTTCTTTTCCCAGTGATGGGACAATTTTTTTTAAAATTCCTGTTCACTCTGCTGTTTTTCTGTAGTATCTATACAATGAATAATACACTGCATATCTACAAAATTGAAATATTGGCTAAACTTATCAAATGTTTTACAGGAAACATGTTACAACTGATCTGAAATTATGATTGATTTTCAAATGACAAAAAATCCCATAATGCACACACTGCAGGTTGTAACTAGACTGTATCTCCGATATTGAGTTTATTGAAATTAGTTTATTGTGTCAGTTACAGTAAATTGGTCAAATTTTAAATAAAGCAAAAGCTATTTGAGCAAACAAAGTCCCACTGTTCTAATGCTGAAATACCCATTACGTATGCCCAATCAATTACAGTATAAATTATAGCAAAAATCTTATAGGCTTATGTAAGTTTGTAATTTTTTCAGTTTTAATTTTGAGCCATGATTGCTGTGGACAGCATACAATTTTTTTGTCTTAAGGATATTTATGACTGCATTTCTTTTGTCTTGATTATAAATCTAGTATGTACTGGGCAAGTACTACAAGCTCCCACAGAATTTTTTGTGCTCTAATTTAGGTGAAATAGTGATCTCTGGGCAATGGTCAAGTTTGTCTTGTGTCCACTCATGACTGATATTTTTTTGTGTTGGTCATGAATCTAAGCACTGCTGACCATGCTGTACACACTGGCATAAAATTTTTTCTTGTGCTCAAGTTTTACATTAAATGATTATTTTTTGGTTTTTACATCACCTTTGACCTCTCGTGACAGGTTGCATAACACAAGACAAACATATTTTTGAAACTTGGAATTTGTGCCTTCTGTTTAGCTACTCAAACCTTTCGTGCTCGAATTTTGAGTTAAAGTGCTCTGGGCTCCTTGTCTAATATCTTCAGAAAACTAGGTTTCACATCAGCGTAAAAAATCAGGTTTATAATTATGAATGAAATTGAACAAATCAGCAATTATGTTAACACAACCATTGCAGTTGAGCATGAAACATCAGAGAGACAAACAAGAATACTGATTAAGTCAAACATTATCTGAGATAGTAGGGCTAGCTTGCTTTCAGTGCTGACAATTATGGGAAAAATTTGATTGTGGCTGTTAATTGCAGTAGTTTGGCAGTTTATGGGAGGACTATAGCTAATGGATGGATGTGTATAATGAAAAGGAGTACATGGTGGACAAAGAAGTTAAGGGGTGAACCCAGGAATAAGATTTTCACTAGGATGGGCTAAGTGACTATTGACCAACAAAGTATCAATCAGAGGACGGCTACAATTGAGAGAGAAGCCAGTTTGGTAATTTATAGAAGTTGAAGGAATAATTGACAGTGGGATGTATGCAAGTAATTGGAGAGCTAGAAGGGCAAAGTGTAGCAGAACTGAGACCAGGAATGAGGTTTGCACGTGAAGGGACTGTATGACTTTTTACTAAAGTCATTTGATTACTATTAGTCAGAGGACAGCTACAATCAGGAGTAAGGCCAATGTTACACTATCAGGAAGAAATGGACTATTAGTAACTTGTTTAGGTCACGGGCAGAATAGCTTGACTTCTCTCAGGGGACAGGCAATAATGAAAAGAACTTGTCTAAAAACTAGTATCAACAGACTGAGCAGGTCAATATTGTTGAGATGGTGTAATAATAAGATCAGGATTCAAGGAGGTTTTGTTGTCATTCACATGATGGAGAGATGAAACAGTTTCAGAACGTTGATCTACTTCATGGCATTTAGTCAGATGATTACAAATATCACATTCACAAGCGTCAAAGGAGTTACTTTGATTGTGATTTCGAATAAGGCCAAATCTATTTGGTATTTTATTCATGATAATCTCACCGGTGTATTTGGAGGTTAACATAATGATTGTTTTACCTTGTTTGCCAATAACTCTGCCAACGTCATGAGTATCAAACGTACAAGGACTAATAATAAGAAAGCCAAATGTGAGGGCAACGTACGACCATGGTGTCCTTTACACGTTGCCTCAGTGTTCAACATTTACACATGTATACATCTGTTCCTCTAGGTATAAAGTTGTTTCCCCATTCTGGTTAAAAACAATTAGAATTTTACTGTAACTGCTCACTAATCTACCATCAGCTGGTGTGACTTTGATCAATTTTAGGAGTTCTCATTGCTATCGTTTAGAATTTTGACTAATAATATGTGTTACCCTTTGGTTATAACACTTTGAGTGTTAACTAATAAACCACCTGATGTAAAGAAGCTGCCACCTACATATAGTTTAAAAATCATTTTTTTTAAACTTGAAAAGAAAACAATGTCACCCTGGGGTTTGAGGCTACTTTGTTTATGTGTCTGTAAGTGGCTGTCTGGCCAAAGTATCCATGCCATTGACTCTATATCTAAGGATTAATACTGTTTATAATTATTATATTTAGTGAGTTAAGTATCTGTTTTCATCTGCTTTACAACTCAAATAGTCTTGCTATATTGAAAGTCTTTGCTCAGCTTCAACTCGGCCTTGTTTGTGCACACAGAGCCTGCAAAAATCTGTGAAAAAATTTTGAACAAAGTCACCAGTGATAACAAAGCTACTCCAGTTGACAGTAGTATTTTAAATCAGTTTGAGTGTACTTCATTGCCCCGAAGTGTTTGTCCAAGTGACTCTTGAAGGTGTTTAATGATGGCGCATCCAACTTATGAACCGCTATGATATTCCTAGTTTAAACTGTATTTGTGAATAAAAGCAGCATCATACCACAATCATGAACTATGTTGGAAGACATTTCGCAACCTAAGATCAACAGGTTTTTCTGGATTATGCTGTCAATATCTGTCTAATCTTGACTTCCGGTGCTTCTCCTCTTCATCGGTACCTCCAACTAGCACCCCCTTCGCTTTGTAACAGGATGCAAGAGAATTTAACAGTTTCCATTCCATATCACATTGACATTGTTTGTCTTCCTTCAAGGATTCTTCTTTATCAATTTTCATCTTTTTTGTCTCTTCTTCTTGCTGTCATTACTTATAGTTTTCCTGTATTCTATGTCTGTCTTAACCTTCAATACACATGTTTAACATTTCAACACAGGTGCTCCTAATATCTGTCACATTAATATCACTTACCACCTGCTGTTTTCTTTGCACAGAAATAAGTGCTCTGTTGTTTCTGATTCTTCATTATGCAAATCACTTCAGATTATCATTATATAATACTTAAAATTTGTTTACTCTCATTTAGGCCTAACTCATGTAGATAAGATTGCAATTTAGATTGCTTTCTTTTAAGATTCTCATTTTTGTCATTTTCTGGTTAAATTCTTCACCCAGCCCTTCTTTTATTTTATTCTTAATCATTTTTCTCCTTTTATTTCTTAATTATAATTATATGTAAATCTTTAAGTTGATACTGTTTTAATAATTCTGACACTTAATTGAAGAATTAGAATCTTGAACTACATTGTTGGGTAATTTATTTCCATTTGTTGTCCATCTTTATTGAAAATATCTGTGGAGTTTTCTACTTCACATGTCCACTTGCTAGAAACTACTCTTAATCTTGTACGTGTGACCTCCAGCACCATGGTATGTGTGAGATATGCGTGACCTCTAGCACCATGGTATGTGTGAGATGCACATGAGCTCTAGCACCATGGTATGTGTGAGAAACTACTCTTAATCTTGTATGTGTGACCTCTAGCACCATGGTATGTGTGAGAAGGAAACAGTTTTCTTCATCATATCTTGTTTCACCGGATTTCAAACTATGCCGCCTTGGTCAAAAACTGGCCTAACCATCGATTTTAATCGACTCATCATTGGCTCATCAAGACAGAAGAAATTTCTCTTGATAGTAATGCAGAATAATTCTTAATGATAAGAGTCATAATAATGGATAAAAACCTCGCAATTAAAAAACAAGAAAAAAGAAAGGCACAAAATCTCGATATACCACTATAGTTACCAAAGGTTTACTTGAAAAAGAACTGCACTAGTACTTTGAAACATTGTACCGTTTTCTCTTTTTCCTTGTTTTTTAATTATGTGGGCTTTTTATCTACTTACGGCAAGAGGAAAGTGCCTGATGGTCATTTATTCATTCTCTTGATAAGTGCAAGTCTTCTATGGGCTTTGTTAACAGCATGATTGATATGGTTTTGAAATTGAAACACTTTGCCAACTCTGCTAGGGCTTTATTAAATTTACTAAATGTTTACAGGACTCTTACTAAACAAAACGATTCCGTTTGCATGCTGTAGCTATTTGTATACAGTAAAACGAAAAATTACCAGTGCTGGAAATTTTGCGAATTTTGTGCAGACCGCCCGGAGCAAAATTACACAGCATTAACGGTGCTGGTAAATGTGCAACTGTTTGTATATGCTGCTAAATACAGACAATATAATTAACGTAATGCTTGGCGATGTGCTGTAATTGTATATTGGAGATTGGAGCCCGCTAAGCAGCAACTCATACCAATGATTATGAAATGAAGAAGACTAAAAATTTCCGTTGGTCTTCACCTGAGTAACTTGTTTGGAATCATGTGTCGTAAAAATTCACTTCACGAAGAAGCTCAATTTACCATAAGTTTAACTCACACTTTTTTCAGTTTACAGTATTGTACAAAAGTGTGCTTGTATGTGGGGCTCCCATATGAACTGCCACCTCATGCAATATCACCACCTTTTATCATGCAAAGTTGCTTTTTTCTGTGTAATCTAGCTTGGAATACATTGTCTAGAGTCTCTAGACACCTTAATTAATCACTGCTGATAGAGGATCACTAAATTATTTGCCTTGCTCTTTTGACTTTACATTCAAGTCTAACATTTTGATACCCTAACAAGTAAATTTACTTCTAAATATTGCCAGTGTTTTAAATATTGTACAAGGTCTGCATTTTTTTGTTAGGAGCCATAAACCTACATATGTTATAATATCTAGCTACTTATTACAACTGAAAGGGTTGGTAAGGGATTTTAATATTAAGTTTTCTCATATTTGTCTAACTTACAAAAAAGAAGGTCAGGTAGATAAGAGTCATAACTGTAGCAGACTCTTTTCTCACAATTCAAATCAAAACAATTTATTTCACTTCATTTCATTTCAGAAATCACTCACTTGTTCTAGTGTTCATGTATTACCTTATCTTGCAATGCCATTTATGCAAATATCCACCCACAGTGTACTTTTAGAGGATTAATCGTAGGTAAGAACAGTGATGATTAATTACACTGTGACAGTCTTGGAAGAGCAGCAAAAAGCAGTTTTGGCTGTGCAGGTTGCTATTGCTTATCAGTAACTTTCACTTTGATCTCACTAATGTATTAGCTACTAGTAGACGAAAATATATTTTAAGAGAAATAAATAAGCATTGTAACTTGACATTTGCATAGTATAGTAGCATAGTAGTGTACATTCTCAAGATTATTTTCTCGTTAAAGAAAACACGTTTATCAACGATTGTTAGGTCATGTCAGAACTAAGGCGAACAAAACTGTTTATCATTTACAAAAATCAGTAAACATTTAGAGTGACCTAACTAAACGTTTATGTTTACACGTGTAAACATGACAGCCCTATTGTCAAAATAAATTATGTAATTGCGATATCTAATGCTTTTTGTGCATAAATATAGGTTAGGGACACGTTAAATCACATGACTTCTTACATTAAGTTTTTGCATTAATTATATTATATCTGTAAATGTCCAGCTGCTTAGTCAGCTGCTGATCATTAGAACTGTACTAATGATCAGTAAACGTAATTATCTAATATAATGATGCATCTACCTACTTCTTTGTAACAGGAAGCACTGCTGGGTATGTTTTGCTACAGAAGAGGATGACAGATCCTTAGCTTGGGTGCGGCCATGTCGTTGTCGGGGTAGCACAAAGTGGGTACACCAGCAATGCTTGCAACGATGGATTGATGAGAAGCTAAAAACTAATTCAAATAATTCTGTTCGTTGTCCACAGTGTAATACTGAATACATCATTATATACCCTGCTAGAGGTGAGAACAAATATGTGTGAATGTTTCAATAAATTTCAGTTTGAAATCGTTGCAAAATTGAGAAATTGATTATGTTTTTGTATAGGTTTTTTAAGTACAAGCAAGAGTGCTTAAACAGCTAGTATTAGTGTGTGTATTATGCTATGCATTACAAATTTTATACAAGTATTTTAAGGCACAAACATGCATGATGCATCTAGGTGTCATGTTAAAGACTTGTTCCTAGTTGTTCTTTCAGAAACAAAAATCTAGCAATTATAAAATTCAAAATTATTCTAAAATTTCTATGCAAGTGCTGTCTTCAAATTTTAAGTTGATGATTTCTTAAAATGATAATGCTTTGACAACTGACATCTGAATTGATTGATTTGCAAACCTAGCAGAGTGAAAACGTGAGCAGTACTATGAATTTTGCGAAAACAAGAAACCTAGAGGAGCACGATATTTAAGAGAAAGTTAACACTGCAATGTGAATTATTTAATAAAATAATGATAATGTTTGAATATTTTACAAAATGCCTAAAATAATTGAAAAAAATTTCAATCAAAAATAAGTATTGGTAAATTGATATTCATTATGCTGAAGTACTTAATAAATGGCATTTAAGTACCAATTACAAGTAAGTACTTGATGAAAGTCTGGCTTTTCTCACTTCCGGTTTTTTCCAATTACCAAGATGCCATATTTGGGATATTTACCATATTTACGATTGGATTGGATTGATTAAATCTTATTAAATAGTGTTTTCTAAGGCCCAAATAATGTGATCATTTTAGTTATAAACAATAACATTTCTAATGTAAGATATGGCAAGGTTGGTGTAATATTTTTTTAATATTAATTTACATTTACAGGCACAGCTGTGTACCTGTTGAATCTAATTGATAAAATGATCTACAAAGTTTGCCCGTTTGTAGCTGCTGGTCTTGTCGTTGGTTCTGTATACTGGACAGCGGTCACTTATGGAGCAGTGACTGTCATGCAGGTATGCCGAAAATTTGATTTCTTACATAGTAGATTCATTTTGAGTTGCAAAGTGTATAATAATGAACTTTAAGCCTTGATGTCCATCGCATAGCTAAGTGTAGTTTTTTAATTTCTTAAAAAGTTGTGATTGCAGACTCACTTTATAATCCGATTCTCTATTTTTTCCAGAGTAGTCTTCTTTGTTGCGTAACTGTTAGATTTTGACATCACTATCAAAGTGCTCGTGTGTCTTATTGGTAACCAAATGGTTTACTGCCATTTTTGCGGTTTACCGTCTGTGACCTCCAAGCATATTAGTTGGCATTCGGTTTCTTTGGTGTCCTTTTCTCTCGTCTTTCGTCTTTCGTGCTTTATTATATTGTTTCTCTTTTGCTGGTGCATAATTGACTCTTTGTGTATTCTGTTTGGCACTGTACAGTCCAAGTTGTGAGTGAGATGTTATATTGTGCGATGAATTTAGGTGCAGGCAATGATGAATGAAAATGTTAAATACAGAGCACGTTTGTTTCTGTGTTATAATTTAGCTGATTGTGAATGTGTTTGCTGGATGTTTGCAGGTTGTATCTGATTACTTACGACTGTTTAGTTATTTATTTGGTTTGTATTCTGCCCTTTAGTATTTTGCAAATATGTTTTCCAGGTGCTTGGACACAAAGAGGGCCT
Source organism: Tubiluchus corallicola (assembly GCA_030141605.1). NCBI lineage: Eukaryota > Metazoa > Priapulida > Priapulimorpha > Priapulimorphida > Tubiluchidae > Tubiluchus > Tubiluchus corallicola. The sequence goes on from JAQGDQ010000057.1 coordinate 704,765, forward strand.
CAATGTGATGGAACAAGCTGATCCTCTCTTTCTTCTAATTGGCTTACCTACCATTCCCATAACTCTTATTCTTGGTAAAATGGTTCGCTGGGAGGACTATGTACTGAAGATATGGCGAAAGCATTCACGAAAGCTGCCATTACTCGGTTACTTCTTTTCTTCCGAAAGTTGCCAAGCAGTGGCTCCACAGGCAGATATCCAAACATTCTCTGGTAGATATGACATAAGTAGAATATTTAAAAAATAAGGGCCTAGAAATGTATTTTTCTAATTGTTGTACAAATTTTATTAAAATTCTTTAAATTTTGTTGTACTTCATATTTACTGTAATGTACTTAAGGCTCTTAGGGTTTGTAGTTGCTGTGCAACTGTGCATAGCTACTAGTTAAAGTGGTCAGTGTGCTAAAGTTATTATAAGGTATCATTGTCAACAAAGTAGAATCAAGTCTCACATTTACTGAAGTTTCATGAGTAAAACCTAATTGAGTTTTTAGGGGAGGATATATATATAAAGAGTTGATATGATAGAAACGAAAGCTGCAAAATGCAATAAAATTAATGTAAATTTCAAGCCATGAACAATTAAAGAATAGCTTTGTTCATTAAAAACTTATAAAAATGCCACATTTCATCTTTAGTTGGCTGATTCAGATATTGCATTTCAGATCCACTCTCCGCAACACGTGTGCTGTGTGGAGCCATGATTTTACCCACAATAGCGACAATCTTTGGAAAAATTATGTTTAACACAGTCATTAACAATCTTCATCGGACAATACTGGTAAATTGGAACTTTTAATATATTAATACCTGCTTTTGTTGGTTAAAAAATGAAGACCAAATATCAGAAAAAGCCTGCATTTTTTGTGAGTTGTAAATTGAAAAATAAGATTTTGTAATTTATTATTTTAGTTTGTTGAGTTTCTAGATTTATTTTGGTTGCTGATGTTTTAGATTTATCTTAGCTTATGCATTTTTCTTAGTTGCTCAAGTTCTAGATCTTTCTTCATTGCTGAAGTTCTTGGTTTTTCTTAGTTTCTGAGGTTCTAGATTTTTCTTAGTTGCTGAAGTTTTATGTTTTTCTTGGTTGCTGAGGTTCTAAATTTTTTTTAGTTGCTGAGGTTAGTTCTAGATTTTTCTTAGGTGCTGAGGTTTTAGATTTTTGTTAATTGCTTAATCATCGACCTTTGGTATGCAGCAACCTTGGCATAAAATGCATGTCATTTGTCGAGATGAATGACCTACTATTGAAAGGCCACGACCCAGAGGATCATCAATGTTCAAGTTATGTTGGGTTTTTGCACATTTTGCTAAAAATCTACATGATGTATACAGTAAACAAAATGTTTTTATAGCAATTTTGGACAGTAGATTATCTGAGCCTTTCAAAAGTGCAGCAGTTACTTTTGGTACACAAGGTCGTAATTTGGCGGTTGCTAGGGTGTAAAATTGACCATTTCCTTCAAAACAGATAAAGTACGTATTCTTTACCAATTTTGAGGCCAAACAGAGTTTTCGATGCTACCACATTTTGGCCCAGCTGGGTCACCTAGAGGGAAGGTGTTAAACATACTGTGTAAGAGTACTATTCAAGTAAAGCTTATGCCGAGGTGGTTTGACATTGTTTATTAAAGCGTTGAGTATGGTTAATAAATGACTTAATTTTCTTTATCTTTCTAAAACATTCTATCCTTCATCTTAGATTTTTGGTGTCTAGTAACCTTTGCATAAAATGCATGCCAAACTGAATGACCAAGGTCAAAAATTTTTGGCTGTCTGGGGTCACCCAAAGGGCAGCTAAAGGGAATGTCGTAAACAATTGTGTACTCAGTTGCTGAGGTTTTAGGTTCTTCTTAGTTGCTGAAGTTTTAGGTTTTTCGTAGTTGCTGAGGTTCTAGACTTTCTTTAGTTGCTGAGGTTCTAGACTTTCTTTAGTTGCTGAGGTTCTAGACTTTCTTTAGTTGCTGAGGTTCTAGACTTTCTTTAGTTGCTGAGGTTCTAGACTTTCTTTAGTTGCTGAGGTTCTAGACTTTCTTTAGTTGCTGAGGTTCTAGACTTTCTTTAGTTGCTGAGGTTCTAGACTTTCTTTAGTTGCTGAGGTTCTAGACTTTCTTTAGTTGTTGAGGTTCTAGACTTTCTTTAGTTGCTGAGGTTCTAGATTTTTCTTGGTTGCTGAGGTTTTAGGGTTTTCTTAGTTGCTGAGGTTGGTTCTAGATTTTCTTGTTGTTGTGGTTGTAGATTTTTCTTAGTTGCTGAGGTTCTAGATTTTTCTTAGTTGCTGAGGTTCTAGATTTTTGCAGACATTTTATATATTTCATACAAGGACTACTATACAACAGTAGTATATAGTGGTATAGTAGTCCTTGATTTCATACTATAAGTTGCCATAAACTGATGTGTTACACGTTGTGATGTCACAGCATAATTTTTTACCTAATATAATTTGCAGATGTTGTGAAGTTACATAGACAACACACAGCTAAATAGGTACTGTGAAATGCGTTAGACATTTGATGTATAAAACATTTGAATACTAGACAAGAGAAATTTACTTTAAATCATTTGTATTAGAATAACACTAGTTCATCTATTTCTCCACATCTGAATTTTTTGTAAAATTGTGGCCAAGTGATTGTACAATCCATTTTCCATTGTGAACAAACTGGGAGTTTTTGTAATTTTTCTTAATGCATTTATTTTAAATGTGTAATCCACAGTCAAAAATACAAGTTACTTTACATAATTTTCTAACTTATTAGAGGCTTATTGCATCTTGGCTTAGTGGAGCCAGTATACCAGGCTTAGTGCATCTTGGCTTATTGGGCCTTTGCAACTTTTTAGCAAGGTAAACAATAATGTCATTTGTGAGGCGTTACATATGTGTAAGCCTTACTGAAACGAAACAACTTCTACAGCAACTGCACTTTGATACTGCTATGTATCAGTAAGGACTTGCAAAGGAGCATTGTAGTTAAATTGATGATTCAGATGAATTTAATTATTGTACTGAAAGTTTGTTTTTGTGCTGTTCATTTGGTCATGCCTGGCAGGGAAAATGGTCGGAACTCACTTACATTCTTTCTTGATGACTTTGAATATGGTGTTGCTATGTGTGGTGTAAGTGGGAGGTGTTGTAGTTCATTGTCTTGAAAAGTTTGGTGTTCTTTTGATTATGGTAACTAAAATGTTTATGATTATAGTCTGCAGGCTCTACAAACAGTGATTTTATTGAAGCCACTTCAATGCATTCAATTTAGCAGATTTGTTGGATTCCAAATGGCTGAGAATTCAGCAACTAAAATTTACCAGATATACATATATTCATTTACCTCTTTTTTAAAGAGCTTGCACAAGTAGAAATACAATCATATAAAAACAGTACCAGCAATAGAACTGCTAAGAAGAGCTGAATGCTTATCTGTTGTGCTTATAGTTTGAAAACTACTATTATTTGATAGGTTGCTATTTAATTAGCATTAACTGTTGTTATTTCAGGGTGGAATATCTTTCATAGCTATAAAAGGGGCATTAAAGTTATACTACATAGAAAAGAATCATCGCCGTCGACTAGGTCGTCGCATACTGGACTTTGAGGAACCAGAAACTCAGGATGTCGCTACTGGGCAGCAGCCAGTTGAGCAGGTCCATCAAGCCACACAATCAGACGTAGATCATGATGCTATGGAGGAGTTCAGTGTTGGTAACAGTAACAGTGATGTGCAATTGTCGTCGCCGAGTTCTGGTCAAGAAAACAATGGTGTATAGCAGTGAAGGATTGTGAATTTAGCTCCAAATTAGTTTCATTGTTTTAACATCTAACCGGGTTACATTGCTAAAGGAAGCAACTCTCGAGCAACATTCATTGTGTTTTAATATACTTTTCAAAATATTGAAACTAACACATAATATTCATGCATAAAATGCCTTGCTGAAAAATGCAAAAAAAATTTAAATCATTAATTGGAGGTTATTATGTTGTCATGACTTTTTCGTTACATAGTGGACAACGGAATTGTCAGAAAGCAAAAAATAGCCTTATTTAATCTCTCGTTTAACATTTTGCATTGTTTGCAAAACTTTGGTAATAGTAATTGTAACTGCAAAAAAGTTTGCACAACCACCTGGCTGGATAAGTGTTAATATTGCACGATAACCTGGATGGTGCCACTTTTTGTTCAAAATGAGCACTCTTAAGCTTGAATTGGTCGTGACTTTGTAATTTATTTTACAAATTACCTGAGGCACTTACTGCAGTTTTATTGCCGAAACTTTCTAACATTTTCCTCAAATATTAAAATAAACTGAACTTCCTAAGAGATTAGGCTTTGCTTTAACATCTATGAACAAATTACTATTTGAAATTTTCACAAAAACGTAAATTAAATGGTGTAAAATATTTGTTTAAGTTAAAAATTCCCCTCTCATGAACTGTGGACCTGTTCATTAGAAATATGTTTCCCTGATACTCGCAGCTTAACTTGCTCCTCGCAGAAAAACATCCAGTAGATACCTCCCTTCTATATTTTAGTAAATTAGGTGCAAATCCTAAATTTATGTTCATATTTTCACTTTCTAGTTTTAACTCTTTACCGTGAATGTCCGCTAGTCTTGTTTCTGTTGCGTCTGTATACCAGTAACAACAAACCAAATTGTATTCGTATTGTGTACGAAACTGCATTTGCGATTAAGCAAGTTGGAAGGGGTCTAAATTTGCCATTTGGGTACATGGTATACAATATTCGTATCTATATGACCTTTGAGTATTAAAAATTTTAATAAAGTGTTCAAAACATGAAGTTAATGTAGTTATTATTTTGACGAGAGTAAAACAATATCGGATCATTCTACGAAAGGCTATTATTCAGCTTTATAAGGCTCTGTTATCTACAACTTTTAATAATAAACAGTTTATTAAAACCTTATTTCAAGTTGCCTGATTAAATCTGTTACATTCTGACCAGCTTTAAAATTATGCTGCCAAGTGCATGCTAAAAAAGTGATAAGAATATCTGATGTCGGTAATACTGTTATCTTGGCTTGTTTTTAACTTTTTGCTGCTGAGGTTGTTTGGATATTAGATTTTTAGGAGTCCACACGATTGCTCTTCTTTTCACTAATTAATATCCCTATCAACGAAAGTCTTACCAATGCAGAATAGTCAGAGATGTGAATGATTACTGTATTCTACAAATGTCATCTTTCACACTTCGTCATGATGAGTGTAACCACTTCAAAATACCAAGGCTCATTTGATCAGAAGCTCAAAAATCATCACTTGTGATAATTTAACTTGCTATTCAATATACACGTTCCTGTTATATTAGGAATTAAATCCTAAACTGTACAGCTGGAAAGTCAATTTTTATATCAAGATCTAGAACTTTGAGTGAAAAAAGAGCTGTACGTAGTACTATGATAAAACACTTTGCTAAATTGTAAGTGATTCATTTTCGTCTGACATTTATTTTTGACAAAATTGCTTGAGTATTATTAGCTATTCAGCAAAAACTCAAGATTTATGATGAAGTAAAATATTAAGTAAGAAAAGCTGATGTGCACTGGTAACTTGTAAAATTGTCATGTAATTTGAATTCCATACTTTTACCAATGTTTATAATATATATAAAAATACCCAAGTGTGCAAATGCTATGTGGTGTTCCCACGCCTCGAGATTCTGCGTAATATAAATTTGTGATTTATTATGAAAATTCGCATTGCTAGTCATTCAGCTGTTTTGTCTTAATAAAATGTATCTTCCGGTACATATTTTATTACAATAAACTCACTTTGTGTATTGTACAGGATATATTCCCTTTAAGTTTTTGCTTACTTGTCACATCCCTTTCTCCTTATTCAGCTTTCTTAAAATTTTCTTTTAGTTTATCCAATTACGATAAATTCTTACTAATTCTGATTATTTGATGAGTGATGGTACAGATGTAACCAGAATCCTATTTTATTATAATACAGCTTTAAAAGCACTAAACCTATTAAAACGACATAGACATGTATTTTGCTTGAACAAGAGAAAATTCTGCATAAAATTTTTGGTGAAATAAATTAGAAGTTATAAGCTTGCTCATTCTAACCACGATGCAGATTTTACAACTTGCAAGCTTACTAAAATCTAGGGTACAATTTGAAAAAATATCATCATTATGGTACTTACTAATTTTATATGCTGTACTCTTCTACACAGTAGTGAATACTGTTTTTCTAAACCTTTAAATTCTTACGGACACGTTTTACTGTTTTTTTTTGTTCTCATTATTTTCTGCATGGCAGTTGATAACACTTACTGGAAACCCAAAAAAACTGGATTTGCATAATTTATTTTGAATGGCATGAACAGCCATAGTTATATATAATATAATATAAAAAACATAAGATCATAAAACAAAAAAAAATATTGTATACAAAATTTACTGCTACTTTTGCATTGAACAATTCACAATAATTAAATTTAAAAACAAATATGGCTGAAAGAAATGAGAAAAAAAGGAGCATTCAAATCCAGGTTTAGCTGCAACTTCCACTCTTCATTGTTACAGAAATATTTGGTTCGAACAACCAATGAATATTTTAAAATTATTTAGAAACTAACATTCATGACAATACATCTGTACTTAAAGAAACAACTTTAAAATGATTAAGTCCTAATTTTGGGCTGTAACTGTTGTGGATTTTTCACCTCTAGTGGTAAAACTACCTACTAGCTGAGAATTGGCACCACTGTTACTTGGTTTGAGACAGATATCCACGATCAAAAGGCTAATTAGTTTTGTTTTTCACAAACACAAAGAGTAAAGACATTGTTTGTGTAGAAAAAATTTTAAATTTGTTACAATCTCTTTCACACATGAATAAAATTATGTATTTGCGATGTTTACTGCAGAAACACATGCAATCATCAAAATAGTACAGGTTACCAACCAACAAAAAACCATAACTTTCAAAGTAAATAATAGATTTTGTGTGAGAGGGTAAATGTGGCACTTTCATGTACATGAGCTATATACAAGTGCTTGCCTAATCAACAGTACAGTGCAAATTTTAATTTACAAAGTAGTTGAATTCACATGCAATTTTACGAACAATTTTTTTGCATACATTTTCAATTAGATGACATCAGCAAATTAAAATTCATACAGTTTAGTAACAATTCAATTAGCCAAAATTATGGACAATTACGTCATAATTACTCAAAATAGTCTGTAGTTAAGATTAAGCAGATTAGTCTAAGAGATTCACTATATATAGAAAATTCAATTAACAAAAGAAAATATGAACAGCAGCTTGGTTAGTTATTTACTAATAATATGATGTATATATGGTATATATTTGTTATTGTAATCAGTAAACAGTTTTACATTCTCTATAACAGTATTATGCCTGACTGATAAAGTTTTTAAAACTAAAATTTCATCACACAAAAGTTAATTAAAGCAATACATTCACTAGAACCATCAACTACTGAGAAGTCACCAGAACATAACCCAGAACACACTTAATCAAGTAACTGGCAATATTTTACTAAAAAGTGTAAACACTTAACAACTTTTAACACTTAAGCAAGTTACATTGGAATTACAGTATTTATTTTGCATGCTCTTCCTAAACAACTAGCCATTAACACAGGTTATTATTTCATATCCATGACTTTGCCACAGCTACACACTCTTACTACTTCACAACTTTGACTTGACCGTAGATACATCAATATAAGGTTTGACCAGTGGGAACAAACCCAAGTTGCTCTTGAATGTTGTTATGTCAGTTACAATCTCAGGCTAAAGTAAAAAATATTAAGTATTAATTCACACCAGTTCACACGTTACAAATTACCTTAAAAACTCAGCATTCAACAATATTTTCCTAAATATAATTATAAAAGTAGAAGTGTAGTGCAGAGTTAAATTTAGTAGTATTTTTAAAAACTGCTTCACGTGGAAGGAGCTGACGCTATTTATCCGTTGTATTTTGCCAATTTTGATAATATTCTGGACTAAACACACGTACATGAATGGTAGAATATTGTATGAAAATCTCAGTGTACTGCCGGAAAATTTCTCTACAAGGTTTCAAGTATTCTGCCCAGAGCCAGATGGGAACAAATTTAATAATTCTACAAAGTGAAAAATGGACGTTATGGACTAAGTCAATAGCAGTAAAACCGGTATTTGCAAATTTATCATATGTGACGTGCAGGTAATTACAACAATAGCTCCAGTTTTTCAGAAAATACAGAAGTTCTGGAAAAAATCATTGTGAAGATATAATATAACATAATATTAGAAAATCCAATTTTATTATTAAAATTTATCAAAAACAAGGCTTTGAAATATACATTCTTATAGAAATAATAGGTAAATGGTCCAACAAGTTTGCCAATAAGAAATATATAGGTTTACATTTTTAGCTTCAGCAAAATTTTGTAAAGCTGCACCATTTTACTTAAAACTTTATAAATAGCATAAAAGTGGTGCAAAATGTTTCTTTTGCGAAACTTACCAGCTCCAATGCAAATCCACATTACATAAAATAATCAGCTCCAATGCAAATCCACATTACATAAAATAATCAGCTCCAATGCAAATCCACATTACATAAAATAATTAAAGTTTATGAGAAATTAGAATTGTCACCAACATTATTTAACAATGTTAACAGCTTAGTGAAGTTTAAGCTTTAATTTTTTTCCACAGTCTTTTATTTCGCCATCACATATTACTTAACCTATACAAACCCAGACTTAACCAAAAAAGAAAGAGAACTAAAGTTTTGTCACAAGTAGTTTTAGAAAATAAATATTGCCCGTTCTCTTTAGTAACTAAGTAACTAACATTGCAACTTTAGTATGAATATAAATTCTCTCCAGTAACTCTAGCTGTGTGCTGAAATTCTTCACACACTTTATTCAGTTACTTGACCAGCTGTAGCCAATGAGAAATGAATAAACACACAAACGTAGATATTAAGGATTTTACATTAGAGATTATTAATATTAAATTAAAGCAACGAGAATGAATTTTATAGAAATTACTGCATACACCAAGGGCTAACATTGTCTGGTTCTGTGAGCTTGCCAAGGTATTGTCTCAAAAATGAATGTGACAACTTTTGACTGAATTGTCTCAAAGACAGTCACATATTAATAATGATTTATCATTAAATGACAAAGAAGCGAACAGGTATTTCACACAAGTTAATTGCAAATAATTCAATGTCTTACAAACCTCTTTTAGTCTGGCTGCGACAACTGGATCTTCTAAAACTGGTTTGTGTTCCAATTGCTGTTGCTGTATTTGATCTCCATCACCATTGCCACGCTTAGCTGTAGAATTTATATGTACAGCTAGTTTATGTCTATACGGGGCACCAACAGCTATAACATCCTACAAATTCATAAAAGCTCATCTTAAGAAATTTCTAACCAAAAATAGCCTCTCATTTAGCAAATCAACTGCATATAATACAAAAATAACCATTATCGATGCAGTTACAATATTCGTAGTAACTTACTACAAAACTATGAACAACTGCAAGACAAATCCAGAATTATGTAATTACAATTTATACTCTAAAATTAGAAAAAGGTACTTATTTTAAAGTTATAGAACCATAAACTAAATTAATTTAGTGAAAGTAAATTTTGCAATATTTTGCTTTTGATTAAAATTTAAATACTTGAAAACCTGAATACGAATTTGCACAAATGGCAACAACTGCATGATGTTATGAATATTTCTTTCAATTTCATTTTTATGCACGTAAAGTGATGATGACAAAAATGACGATAATGACGCCAGGTTTGTTCAGAAATAAGAACAAGATTTCACCTTATAAAATTTTAGGACATCATCTTTTGTCAGTGTCTTTAAATGAGTCACTTCTATGTTATCTGTTAATAGAACAAAAAAAAAACAGAATCAAAACTGTATTAACAGTAGGAACAAATGGAAAAATCAGTAATAATATGTAAATGTTGTTACATAATTTGCTAACAGTTAAAATTACAAAAAAAAATCAAACTTGTTCGTACATTTCTTTACTTACAAAAATTATGTTGCGCTTTGCTAAATTTGGGATAAGTAAACAAAACTAATTTCTAAAATTTCTGCTGTTGAAAGATTATGAAGTTCAAGATAAAATCTGAAAAGACTATGCACACAAAAAACTGTATTAACAACCACATGGTGTCCTCAGCCAGAGTCATTACAAAAAACAAAAACTTCACAGTTACTATAGTGTAAGCCATAGCTAAGATCAGAGAACCATAGATAACCATTGTCCACTATTAACTAGCACTGACTTGATAGTGGTGTGATGTTGTGCACACCTGAGCAGGATAATGGACAATGGACCTTTGGCAACCTATTGTTTGGAACGGTAGATAAATGCTTTTCTATAAATGTAGAAATTAATCCTGTTTAAACTTTATTTAATGTGTACATCATATACAAAAGATGGTGGCAGCGCAAATTAGGACATTCAAGGAAAAAACTACCATCAATATTTTTCCGCATTAAGCAGAATTAATGCACTAAACAGAGAATCACGGATACTCGTCTGCAGTCAGCGTGGGCAGGACACTGGATATTTGTTCTACGGTAAGACAACTGCCAACAAAGCAAATAAATTATTAAGAAGCACTTCAAAGTGATAAACTTCGGTCACAGTGCATTGTTTACTACAGACTACAGTAGAAAGTAGTAATCTGAAGTATTATCGCCAGAAGAATATTGAGTCATTTTCATTATGACATCACAGTATGTGCCTGCTCCTGAAGCACTCAGTCTCAGCGGCAATGTAAAAGAAAACTTTTAATGTTTTCAACAGAGATTTAACTTGTATCTCACAGCTACAGGTATTGCTAGTAAGACAGCAAAAGGAAAAGCTGCTTTATTATTAGAGATAATTATTGGAGATGAAGCGAGAAATATTTATAATGGATTTACTTGGCAAACTGCAGAAGAGAAGGACTGCTATTTTAGAAAAGTTTAAAGGCTATTTCATACCAAAGGTAAATTTAGTTTATGAGAGGCACTTATTTCACACATGTTCACAAAAACCTGGTGAAAAATTCGAAAGTTTTTACACAGAACTTTGTGTAATGGTGAAAAAGTGTGAATTTGGAGAGTTAAATACTGATATGTTACGCGACAGAGTTGTATGCGGTGTATCCAGCGAGATTACTACGAGAGTCAGAACTCACATTGGATTCAGTGGTGAATATGTGCCAAGCATCTGAAGTAACTGATGGACAGAAGAAAACACTTGCAACTGCATCAACTTCAGCAGAGGAAGTGCATCGTGTTCAAACAAAGTACACTAAGGACAGAAAGCAACAACCTAAATCTAGTAGTGCAAAGGTTAGTAAAATGTGCATCTAGATTTCAAGGTCAGGCAACCAAATCCTTAAAATGAGGCACTAATTGCAAATTTTGCAGTAAAGGAAGCCATGACAGAAGTAGTTGTCCAGCCAGTAACCAAATGTGCTACAAGTGCAAATAACCGTGGACATTTTAAATCCATGTGTTTATCAAAGCGTCTGGTGCAAGGCTTTGTACAAGAAGTATCTAGCTCAGGCAATGTTGGACAGTTTCTGAGTGCAGTATTGTCCCAAATTTAGCAAAGGATTGACTACTAAAAGCAACACGTCATTTAGAGTGGACACTGGTTCTGACATCACAGTGCTGCCATATTCTTTGTATCTTCGGAAATTCAAGCACAAAGTGTTAATGCGGCCAAATAAGAAATTATGCGGACCTGATGGTAAACCACTCGATGTGCTAGGCAGCTTTTCGCGATGATTGTGCATAATGGTGAAAGCCTGCAAGAAAATATCTATATTTTGCATAATGGCTCACCTCCATTGCTCAGCCGTGAAGCTAGTGAAAAACTAGGTATTGTGCAATTCAACGCGAACAGTGAATCTAGTGTACCAAATATCAAGCAGCAGTTTCCTTTCCAGATTTATTTGATGGGCTGGGAAAACTCAAAAGAGTTTATAAAATACATATCGATCCTTCAGTGAAACCATATTCTGTTTCTACACCTAGAAGAGTTCCGCTTCCCCTGATGGATACCGTCAAACAAGAACTGAAACGTCTGCAAGATCAAGGGGTCATTCGTCCAGTAGATCAAGCTACAGAATGGTGTGCACCATATGGTGGTGGTACCTAAGAAACCTCTCAAATCAGAGCGACAAAAAAGAAGTAAAATAAACCAAGTTCGCGTCTGTGTTGCTCACAAAGTTAAATAGTGCAGTCCATTGAGAACGTCATATGCTTCCGTCAGTGGATCATGTACTAGGTCAACTAGCAGGTGGGACAGTATTTTCAAAACTGGATGCTAATTCTGGATTTTATCGACTCCCACTTGATGAAGAGTCACAACTTTTCACTACATTTATTACTACGTTTGGAAGATTTACCTTCTGTCATTTACCCTTTGGAATTTCTTCGGGGCCGGAAGTTTTCCAGAAAGAGGCATCTCTCATACTAGATTGCCTAGAAGGAGTCGTGTGTTTAATAGATGACATTTTAATATCAGGCCGTGATAAAGCAGAACATGACGAACGCTTGTACAAGGCTCTACAAAAACTACAAGCAGCAGGAATAACTCTCAACATGGATAAGTGAAGTTTCATAAAAACGAAATAAAATTCCTAGGGCACGTGACAAAGGTAGACACTACAAAAGTTTCTGCTATTGCTGATATGCCTGCATCTAGCAACATTTCCGAGGTAAGAAGATTTCTTGGCATGGCCAGTCAACTTGGTAAATTTGTACCTCACTTGGCAGACATACCCAGACCTATCTGCAGTTTCCTCAACACTGATGTACAGTGGGTCTGGGGTCCAGACCAAGAACAGGCCTTTATTAGGATAAAGGAATTGTTGAGTAATGCTCCAGTTTTAGCAGGGTATGATGTAGCCAAGGACCACAAAGTGTCAGTTGATGCTTCATTATATGGCTTAGGTGCTGTTTTCTTGCAAAGGGACCAAGATCTGTGGTATCCTATAGCATACGCATCCAGGTCACTCAGCCCGACAGAGGAAGGTAATGCCCAAATTGAAAAAGAAGCTCGGGCAGCAACGTTGGCATGTGAACGTTTCCAAGATTATTTGGTGGGTCTCCCAGGTTTCTTAATTGAAACAGACCATAAACCGCTAGTCGCAGTTCTAGGTTATAAGGACTTGAATGATGCTTCAGCAAGAATACAGAGATTCCGCATGCGCCTTATGAGATTTTCCTACGACATGGTATACATACCTGGAAAAACACTCTGCGCAGCAGACGCACTTTCAAGAGCTCCTCAAGGTCAGTCAGAAGAAGTCAATATCAACTTCATGGAAGAAGTCAAAGATTATGTTGCCATGATTACTGAAAGTCTTCTAGCATCAGATAAGCAGCTAGATGAAATATGCCAACATCAGCAGGAGGATGTAATTTGTAAACAAATCCTCTAGAAAACTCAGGAGGGTTGGCCAGATAAGACGTGCTAAAACGATACTGGCAGTACCTTGGTGACATAATGGTTAATCAAGGTTTATTATGGCACTCGCTTATTCATTTTTTCATCACTCAGAATTGATATTCTGAACCACATTCATGAAGGCCATCAAGGCATCATAAAATGCAGACAGCGTGTAGCTCAGTCAATTTGGTGGCCAGGGCTAAGCAGGGATGTAGCTGACTTGATCAAAAATTGTAGGACATGCTGCATGAATGCTAAAAATAGTCCAGAACTACTTGTTCCTACGCAGTTACCTTTCCGACCACGAGAAGGAGTTACAGGTGGTTTGTGTTCATCAAACAAGCTCATTACTTGGTAGTCGTGGACTATTTATTGTTCATGGTACATAGAAATGGCTAGACTTCCAGAGACTTCAGGATCAACCGTGATCAACTACATGAAATCAATTTTTGCTAGACATGGTACTCCCCTTACTCTTGTTTCAAACAATGGGACACAGTTTTCATGGAAAGAATTCCTAGAATTTGCTTCAGAATATGGATTCATCCATGTTACTAGCAGCCCTACGCATCCTTCAGCAAATGGCGAAGCTGAGTGGGCAGTTCGGACTGTGAAGGAACTTCTTCACAGTGCAAGAGATCCTTATGCAGTAATACTTTTCTACGAAATCGGATTCAGCTTAATAAGCTTCCTCAAGCAGTGCAACAGGAAGAGGCTACAACCAAAACTCAAGGGAACATACCAGAGGGAACTTCACAAGAGAAAAGTTCTAATCCATCTATCACTTCTGACAAAAACTCTAATTCTAGTGTTAAAGTTAATACTTACGCTAAAGTGGTATGGTTGTAAAAACTCCTGTTAGATATCAGTAAATAACTGGTATAAGTTCAGTTTACTTTGAAATTTGTTTGAGTGCAATTCAAAAAATTTTTGTTATCTAAAGAGTTAGGCAGTGTTATTCAAAATGATACAAGAATAGTTATTGCAGGGATGATGTATAACTGCTAAAGTATTAATTTTGCAAACAGGAAATTGTTTGTACTACGTATTTCAGTTAATCTGTTAGTTACAGTGATCACATTCATAATAATTTGTTGCAGTTCAGTAGTAGTTTAATTTTGGAATTGTAATGTGTTTAACATGTTCATTAGTAGTTATATAGTTGTACTGTGGATGGAGCTTTATTACTAATTCAACTTGGTGTTCAAGGTTAACATGTTTATTGAAACTCAGAAAGGGAGACGTAGTGTAAGCCATAGGTAAGATCAGAGAACCATAGATAACCATTGTTCACTATTAACTAGGATTAACTTGAAGATGGTGTGATGTTGTGCACACCTGAGCAGGACAATGGACATAACACCATGGCAACCTATTGTTTGGAACTGTAGATAAACGCTTTTCTATAAATTTTCAATAAATTAATCCAGTTTAAACTTTATTTAATGTGTACATCGTATACAAAATTGTTACCTCTGTCAAAATGGTACTGCTGTGATACAATCTCACTCCAGTATCTTGCAGAACGGCCAGACATTTTCTTAGGTTTTTCCAGTCTTCGTGCAGCAAGTGCTGACACATGCCTCTGAAATTCTTCATCATCTAAATTCTCGATATGTTTCTGTAATTATAAAAAATGAAAGCAAACTAAATCCGTGTCAGTTCAAATAGCAGTGCAAAACTGAAAAACAAAAACACAAAAAAGTTAAACACTTTTTTCTGCTTTACCCAAACAAATAGCAATCGTATCAAATGGATTTTAACATAATTTTATAGAGACTTAACTGGGTAACAATGAACAGTTGATATCATTTCTCCAATATAAGAGTGGGAAAAAATTACTATCACTTCTGTAAGAAAAACCAATCTCAAAAGGTTGTGCTGCCTTTCAATGAATAACATGTGAAAAGATGGTCTGTAATGGTGAAGTCAGAAAGAAATTTATTCTAAATACATGACAGTTTGTTCACTTTCCAACCTTTTTATCATTGGAGAAAAGGTAGGGAAAAACAGAAATGTATGTACTAAAAATCATGTTTTAAAATAAACACGTTTTAATTGTTTCATGATGCCTTGGTATATTGATCAGAAACAGCAGAAACCACAGTTTTTAGTGACATGAAGGGGTATAAAGAGAAATTTTGTATGGCACAATAAAAAGTATGGCACGAGAAATTACTGCACAACAAAAAGTATGCACGGGTGTGTGTCACTTATCTAACGGTAATGGCATTAGAATTAGATCAATCAGTGCCAATTTGATTTTAAATGAAAAAAATACTGTTTTTTGGCATTTGGTGGAAATATTCTGTAGAATGTCATTTTAGTTACTGCAGCTGCTAGTTGCTAGAGAATAATTCTGATACCAAAATCAACCTTTAGCTTTTCAAATTGCAAAAGCTTCCTAAAACAGAATGTCATAACAAACACCCCAGAAGAACTGTGAACCTTCTGCTAAGTAGTCCAGCTTCATTTGAGGAAAAAAGTATCCGGATTTTCAAGGAAAAGTCAACAAACAATTTGTTTTACCAAATTTTGATATGCTGACTTCAACTATCTGATTTGTCAAACTTGATTTTGCTTTTTAGCAAAGAAGAAATAAACAAAATAGATGCCACCTAAAAACATTTTTTTTCAAAATTTCATTAAGAAATTTGTATCAAATACTACAAAGGGAGTTTTTAAGGTGCTGGATTTAAATAGTTTGCTTTCTAAACCACATTTTGATTTTTTGTCAATAAAATAAAAAAAAACAAAATGGCCATTACTAAAAAATAAATTATTACAGCATTATTTTGAGGAATTAATACAAAAGCTATTTAGCTTTGCATGCTGTTTTGAATTCATTCAATTCTCAACAATAGTACCAGCCAAGTAAAATGGTTTTCTCAGTTACCTAAGCTAACTGAGCCACAAGTAAACAAGTAAATTTTGCAACATACATTATCTCACCTTTTATCAGAAAACTGAAGCAAACTTTAGTAGTCAATTGTTCACTATTGGCTATTGAAGAATAGAAAATTTAAATTCTTATTTATTAGCAAGCAATATTAACAATCAAAGATTACCTCAACTGAATGTAAAAATGTGTCAATGCGTTGGTCAACATATTCACAGCTTCTATCTGACTGGACAATGACACGGAGTCCTTGCACACCATGTGCTCGTCTAGGTCCACTGAATACAATATAACCTGTAAGAGAAAACAGCAACATAAAAACAGTTACAAAAACAAATAAATAGAAATACGAGTAAGTACAAGAGAAAACCAAGATTCCAACCTTGGGCTGTTTCTAGGCTACTATAAATTTTGGCAACATGAGGTTCAATTTTTTGGTAAGAATACAAATCCTATTTTAGACATCTTGCTACAATCTGCTATTTTATTATGAATAGCTCAAACTTGTGATTGTCAGAGTGTTACCTGGTATGTTAGTGTTATGTTATTTTGATGAGGATATTGTACAAAATAAATGCTTCTGAGACTTTGGTTAGCAAAGAACTTTTATTCTACAAATAATTTGGTTCTTATCACTAAAATACTAAACTGTTCTAGTTAAATTTCCTAAACCTATTATTAAAGAACATATTTTTGTGCAAATTTGTTAATAACTAATTCTTGTACAGTTTGCCATTTTGCAAGCCAGAATCCAGAATTCAGTAGGAGGTTTCACTTAATGCAGACGGTGCTTGTGGCAGGACGGAACGTATTGGTTATCAGATGTTGCCATAGTTACGATGCTGCAACGTTTAATGAATAAGACCCAATCATATTAGGTATGGTACTAAAAGCAAAGATACAGTAACATACTGAAAAACTAAAATTTTACATGTCATTATTATAGGGTAATCTTATAAGAGCAAGTTGTTGTGCACCACGACAGATAACAGAGATGCAATTCATAGTGCAAACAGAGACATAGTTCAAAGTTTTGCACAAATAAAGTGAATTAGAACAACACTTCAGTGGTACAGCAAGTCACGGTCACGTGGTTTCTCTGTAGAGGTGTAATTACATCAGCTTAAATTAATTGTGATAAACATGCGCATTTAAAGAGAGACAAGATTAAAGCAAATAAAATGACATTTTGTTATGGAGAATTCGTCTGTGCTACTGGACATATTATAAGTGGAATGGTTTTTGACTAATTTTGAAAAACTATAATTGAAACTTTCTTAATATTTATAAGAACTACACAATCATATGAGTTTGGCCATATTGTCAGGCAAACCTGCTCATTACAGATGAGAATAGCACAATAGTCCTTAACGAGCTACTTGCTTACCACAGCTATCATTCTTTGAACAGCTGGTCTGAGGCTATTACAAATGTGATTCTTTACTTCTACCTTCATGAGGATATCATTACAGCTAAACAAAGTCCATGGGACAATTGTACAGATTTCTTAGCAAAAAAAAACAGTGAGACATAGTGTGTTCACTTGCTAAGCCTGTTCATGAGGTAGATTTGGTTGACACTGTCGAGGTTAGGAAAGACCCGATGGAGAACAGTTTGTGTTTTTAGCACAAAGTACTGAAGGTGGGAAAGCGAAAAGTACAAAAGACTTGTACTTACCACTAAAGAACAGAACGGACGTATAACAGGTAACATAGATTAGACAAACATACAAAACACGAAGAACAGACATGTTGATATCCCTAGGCCCAAAGACAAAAGTAAACAACATTATGAAATGTCGGTAAAGAAAAAGTGCTTAACAAAATTATACTTGCTAGCTCTGATTTAGATAAAACTGGCTTCCTGGCTTTATGATTCCTCAGAAAAACTTTTAATAAACAGAAGCCTAAACTTGAAAATTCAAAGAAAACAAATGCTCAGTATCCTTGACAATCACCTGACAGTTATTGCTTTTATAAAACATATTTTATGGACTACAGAAGCAAAGTATTTTTATTTTTCAGAGGTCTCAACTACATGAAATTTTAAATTATCTAACTTTTCTTGAAGCCAAAATTATAACTTGGAAGGCTGCACTGATTTTTTATTTTCCTTTAAAGAATCAACAACAAGTATCATATTTACCTAACTGTTCTTGTGTGCGTAGAATATTAAAACATGGCTCTGATATTATTTGACAAAATAGCTCCAGCAGAGTGTTTACGTGCATTTCCTGTAGATGGCACTGATAGTACAATTCCACTGCAGAACTGACTTGCACCTCGTTTGCTTGTTTGTACACGTAATGACACCCTATAATCAAATGACACTATCTTAACACATTTATCTGAGTACAGGATATTGTTTGTACAAGTTTAAAGTGTTGTACTTCATAGAAACTCAAGAAGCACAAAAATCAACGTGTAAATTTTGTAAATTTTACATCCAATCTAATAAATTCTAACTGTTTATAGTCAGTGGTACATGACATTACATTACCATCAGGTAGCTGATATTCTCGATTCTTCAGTAGCTGACTGGGAAGAAGGGGCTTTGTATTTACTGCTTTTTGTAAAGTATCTTCTATAATGCTTATGTACTCTTTGGCTTTCTGAAAAACACATAAACAGACAACAATAAGTGATTAGAATCGTAATAAAAATATATAGTACAACAGACTTACACAATGCAGACTGCTTAAAGACAGCTACAATGAAACCATTATTATTTGGGTTATTTCCAGCGCAAACAGAAAACAGGTGGGCAAGCAAAACACGTCATATGATAAATGTCGACAAACAACACCTGCCAAATTGTCAATAATTTTGTGCTCTTAGCTTGAAGCATCATTATCACCTAAACTTATCAAATTGTTGTTAACGATGAAGCTACGAATAGTTGTCTGGTTGTTTCTAGTTCCTCAAATAACTTTTCTATTAAAAGCCGGTCTACAACACAGCACACTAGGTTGCAATTACGTGCAAAATTCTGCTAGTTTAGCTGTCACATTGAAATGCCTTCCTTCAAACAATAAGCAAAGAAGCTTGAACGGCAAGCATCTGCAGCTAGCACATTGGCTTGAGGATGAAGCGCTGCATGGCGCTGTGGTTTCACCACTCATAGAACTGCTCAGTGAAATTTTAAACTTCACTTACACAATGCGATTCTACTCACTGACAACGACCACCTACACTGACATAGCTCATCGGGAAGAAGCCGACATACTAACGAGCATCATAACAAGCACACCTGAACGGCAAAAATTTCTTTACTTCCTTCCAGGAATCTACGACTCAGCACAAACCCTTCTCATAAAAAGACCAGAAAAGAGCAGTTGCGGTGGACATTTTCTAAGTCCATTTCGTTGGGACATCTGGCTCCCAGCTTTTGCTTGTGGTCTTATTACAGGCTGCATAATTGCAATAGAAGAAATATACATTTCATCACTATCCAGGAACAGCAAAAAAGAACTGCATTTGAACATCGTTTACTACGGTACTTACGTACTTGCTGTGTTTGTTCAACAAGGTATGGCAAAATTGCCAAAGAGTGTGTCAAGCCGAATACTGATATCATGTTGGTGGCTTTTCATAGTGACCTTATCAGGATTGTATGCTGGTACCCTGGTATCATTGCTTACATTAGAAACACCTGTGTATCCATTTAGATCATTAGATGATTTACTAGATAGTTCCATTACTCCAGTTAGCATACCAGGTTGGGTTGCAACAGAGAGACTAAGCAGTTCCTCACCAGACATGATATATGGAAAACTGTGGAGTAAGATGAAACAAAGCAAAGCATTTTCACCAAAAACAACAGATGAAGCTCTAGAGTTAGTAGCTACAGGGCAACACGCCTTCTTCTCAATGAGAAATGAATTAGAGTTACTCAGCATTCAAGATTTTCAGAAAACTGGTAAATGCCGTTTCGCAGTAGCACCATTTGCAGAAATGGATAAAGAGGTTTACAGTTGGGCTGTTCCACTTAACAGTTCAGATAAAAGTGCACTTGAATATGGAATGCAGATTCTTCAACAAAATGGAATGATGCAAAATATTGCTGATAACATCTACAGCCAACTCGGATCACACTGTTTGCAACCAGTCAGTCAAGCATTTGAAGAAGATACTATTGAACTTGCTGACATGAATGCAGCATTTGTTTTAGTTATTGCTGGTCTTCTGATGGCAGCTTGTGCAGGTTTTGCAGAATTTTTAACTTGCAAACTGTCACCTATGCTTGCAACAATTAAAGAACAATTAGATATAAAACCAAAAGTACAAACTGAAGTCCCTGGCATCTTAGAAATCGAAAGTATTGAAATATTTTTAAAAGACAACAAGAAATAAGTTGTGCAAATATTCAGAGACAACATGCAGTGAAAATATCACCATACACTTTCGGTACACAGGAGATCACATCAAAGTTGCAGTACGAAATAAGAATAAAACAGCATTGCATAGCATGGCTCCTAACAGCATTTGCAGAATAGGGTGCAGAAGGAATACTCGTATACTGTCAGAATCTTTAGGCTGATAACATATTGGAAAAGCTCCGTATCTGTCAAACTGAATGCTACATATACATTTTCCCTTTAGATAATTGTTGCACAAACAGTGGAAATTGGTTTGTCTGGTGAAACTGATATGTATACTTGTGTTGGAGAGTTTTTGCAAGATACGAAAATTTACAAGAAAATGTCAGCGTCTGGTAATTATAGTTTTATGGTCTAATTCCATGCTACACAAGGACAGTGCACTTTAACAGTAATTTAGGAGAAAATCCACGCCGACATTGGTGTAAGATATAGCTTGACATTATCAGTAGCAAAATGGCAGATATGAAAAGTAATTTCCAGCATTAAGTCCTAGGCCCTCATAAATGTTAAAACCTGACATATGGCTACAAAAGCTATGCACAGAAGACAAGTAAACTAAGAGTTATTAGTCGACGTTCAACTTAGCTATATGGAAATTTGTCATACAACTGGTGTTCTCATTTCTGTGTTATCAGTATACACATACTTTTTTGTATTTTTCTCTTATGGTATACTGCAATTCTTCTAAATGCTATGCTTAACTAGTGACTGTGTTTCGTTGTAAAATCTAAAATGAATAAAATTTAAATCTTCATGCTTTTTGTTGCTTTTCATTCTTTTTCCTGTTCACCTAAATTTTTAGTTGACTATGTCTAGGTAAACAGTTAGTGCTGCCTACTGGCTTAACTAGTTTTAGCACGAAAATGGCTTCCTACTGCAAAGAAAATATTTGATGAACCCATATGAAGAATTGATTCCAGTTATTTGCTGAAGGGGCCACAGTTTAAACACCTGCATTATTTCCATTATTAATAAAGACGCTCAAGACCACTAGTCATACAACTAATACTGCTGAAAAAGCTGAACAAATTGTCTAAGAACGCAGAAACCGTATATTACTATAAAGTGAATCAATATTGGTGAACAACAGTAACGCCATTGCTATGCCATCATCGCCAGCTTTATAGTCGAACCAAATAAGATTTTATTTGGTACTGCTGCTAAATGGAAGGCAGACATCACTCGACGACAGTAAGATATCTAGACGTGATTAGTAGAGCTCTAAATTTGACTTGCATTACACTGTTCAATATTTCAATTTGAAAATACAAGATGCACAGAAAAATGCAGAGAGACAGGAGTTTATTATTTCTGTGGAAAAATGCGTAATGTACCAAAACTACATTAGCTACACCTTAGCATGATTTTTACAGAAACATGTCGAAACTCTACAGAAAAGAGAGGTTTAAAAGATTATAATGTTTTGGTGGTGATTGTTGCTCTAATTATATACAATTATGTGCAATAGTTTAGACCTCGGCAGTTATGATAATGTGGTACTGTTAAAACAAAAGGATACTGTAGTTTTGCATAACTAACTCAGTTGAATCACACAAAAGGACACTAAACTAAAATCTGTACAAAACAGAATTTAACTAATTCACCAAGGAGGTTTCAAAAACAGACTTAGCAAAAACATTTTGGGCAAAAATGGTTCGCAGTGCATCATATCTGCTATACAAATTATTAAAGCCAAGTTGTCAGTCCAACAGATCTGCTCTCCTCATTCGCCATTCTGTCGACTAGATATAAAGACAGAATATGCATAACTTGCACTTAACAGTCTTCTTTGAAAAAGAAAATTCGTCACTTATGAAGTTTAGTGTAACCTTATACACATGAAAACGTTGCATTAAGTCATCTATATCTAAAATAATTAGAACAAAGGAAAGTGCTCACATTAGGTCACTCAAAGGTGAATTAGGTCAGCCAAATGTAACACATTAAAAGTTATGTGTTCTAGATTTCTTAAAACTTGTGTAAATTTTCTGCTTTACTTGCTTTTCATCTCTGCTATCTATCATATATTATTAAAAGAAAAATTTGGTTGATAAAAAAGATGAGAGCACTACACTCAATTTAGCCAACTGTTGGGGGTAAAATGTAAGATAGGAATATGGCATTGTTGACCATATATGCATTGACTTGTAAAACTACTCTATCAATGACAAACGCTAATGGATATAGAGCAATGTACACATGTATTCATGTCAAATCATAACCTATAATTGAAACGGAAAATAGGTATAGCCAACCTATAGAAAAAGTGTTGACATTACTCTGATGATGTTACGAAATTGGTTCACTGTAGTGTTGTGCATCGTAGTGCCTAGCTGAGGAATATTCTTCATATATGTAGTCTATTCCCTTGTAAAAACGTGAACACAAATGTGGAAAACATTATCAAACAAGCCACTCAAAAGTCTAAAATGAAGCTCACATGTGGCTTCATCTTACTTATTTTTTGTAGAAGTTGTTTAATGGTAAAAGAAGAACATCATGTTTATCACCAGAAAAATGAAAGGGCGTGTCATCAACACAAGAACGTAAGAACATATCAGGCATCAATCCTACAAACTCTCGACCAGAAGCACGAAAGCGAGAAGCATATTAGGGCAGCATATGCTATAGAAGATACAGAGTTCACAATTTTGATTATGTTACCGTTATTAGAGCTGATTAGTACCTCACTCAATTTAACATATACAGTTCAACACTTTTCTTTAGCCAATATAAGTTATATTGAAATGGGTGAAAAATGTGACTTGATAATTAGTCCCCTCTTATGGACATCAGAACGCAGCAAAAGCTTATCATTCATATTTCCTGGTTGGAGTACAAGTGAAACACTACTAATTAAGCAACCACTGGAAAATATCCGAAAACATGGATTTATAACACCATTCAGCACAAGCACTTGGTTAGCAATGCTAGGATGCAGTTTTGTAATTGGACTATTACTGTTTCTAGGAGAAAAAGCTATTTCGAATCTAAAGAGACAAGATGACACACCAAGCAGCTTGTACTTCACCAGCTTCGCTCTTGCTTCCTTTGTACAGAAGGATGCTCCACATTTACCTAAGAGTTTGGCTTCTAGAACATTAATGGCATGCTGGTGGATGTTTGCAATAACAGTAACTGGTTTGTATGCAGGCATTCTAGTGTCGTACCTGACACTCCGAGCACCTGCTTACCCGTTTACATTACTGGAAGAGTTGTTAGAAAGTGACATAACGCCTATCAGTTTACCCGGGTGGGCAGCAACTGAGAGGTTTCAGAATAGCCCAAGTAACACGATAAATGGTAAAATATGGCAAAAGATGCAAGTGGATAAACACTCTTTTCCAAAAACACTGGACAAAGCTTTGGAGTTAGTTTCCACTGGCCGTTACACTTTTGTTGGTGGTGAGAATGACTTGAACATGTTACTAATGAAAGATTTCAGAAAGACTGGTAAATGCCGATTCTCAAAAGCTCCATTTACGGTGACACCAACCCAGTTCGGTTGGGCCGTCCCAAAAGGTGGCTGGAAACAAGACATCATTGAGTATGGGTTCCAAATGATTTCTCAGAGCGGACTGGTTGAAAAGATTATAATAGATGCACATTATCAAAATGGTTCACAGTGTTTGAATCCTGTTACACAAATAGTTCAAAAACAAGTCCTGAGCACCACAGATCTCCTACCAGCATTCATTATCATTATCACTGGCAGCTTGGGTGGTGCATTCTTGGTGGGATGTGAACATTTGTACAAAAGAGCTAATGGTTGTCTTACCACAAAACAAAACACACCTGCCCCAATTCCCGAAAATGCTGATGAGGAAGAATATTTCTGCAAGTTATGTAAACACCTTAAAACTATGCCTAAAAATAAAAATTCCTAAATTTACTGTTGAATAAATCTACCTTAGTTTTTATTTTCATAGCTCTAATTAAATACACATATGGTAATATACCGTATTAGTAAAGCACATTAGTTCATTTTACATTAACTCCTAGACCTCTTAGACCACACAACTAAGAAGGCTTAACACAAATTTAACGAATGGTGTAAGAAGAATATTGTTGATAATACTTTTTACAATTATTAAGTTTTTTTGAAATGTTTACAACTGATACTTAATGCGTGTGTAACTTTCGTATAAGTGCATTTTGTCGAACAATGATGTGTTTTATAGCCCTGTTGAAGCTGTTATCACTGTGAAACATGTGTAGAATGACAACAAAGGTGTCTGTAAAACAACACCAGCACAAACGATCGTTACAATAATTAAAAACTACCTAGCTTTGGGCAGAAATAATGCTGCGTCAAATAAAAATAACTAATACAATTGTTGTTACAAACAAACAAAATACTACAGTTGCAAAGGCCTGCTAATTGCATGTAGTGAATAATGGCTACAAAACAGGTAATATGCCATGTCTCGTCTTACTGCTACCTAGTTTTATCATAGTCATGTAGTGCTCATTGGTCAAATATGTTCATGCTGAAAAGACCGTTGTTTTGCAAACTACAGCTTTATTCGTGTAGGTCTACACGATAATCCTAAAAAATTTAAAAGGCAAACTGAATTACATACTTCTTCCCCATTATCAAAGGAATCTGAAACACTGTGTCAGTATTTAGCATTCTTACAAGCTGCAGCTCATCTAGACTACAGCCTATTTCTTTAGTTACGTAACTCTTTATCTCTGTAGAAATAAAGCCTAAATTTACTCATCAATAGTCCTTCACCAATGGTAATTTACCGTGAGTGAATTTTCGATAACTCTGTAGGCCTACACGAATAATCTAATATCCTTTCTCAAAACAGTCAAAATATCTGTCCATTCACTCAAATCATCAGCAAATTCTTACTTGGAATTTAAATATTTACATTCAAATTGAGGCTTCCTTATAAAATTTATAACTGCTTCACAATGTTTACATATGCCACGTAAATCACATGTACATTGGCTTGTTTGTCCAGTTTCAATAGCTAGTAGTAGCATGTCAGTAGAATATAAACAATTAGGACATATCTTTGTATAGCCATGAATATTGACAAATGTATTAATTTCACTTTGACAATAAATACTGGTCAATTATGCTGTAACAATAGAGCAGCAGAACTATAAATACTCCAAGTCTCAAAGTCAATAACAGACAACATATCTTTGTAAAGACAATTGGCTCTTATTGCTGTAACCAGAAAAAATAAATCAATAATTGACAACTTGGCTTTTCAACTTCCCCTTGGTAACATTTCCTATACACGCACTTGCTGCACAACATACCTTGTGACCGCTACATGTGACTGCTCACAATGAAGATGCTTGAATTTACATTTGTGTGGATGATCAGCTTACACACTACAGCTTGTTACGCTGATATTGTGGGCAGAAACCCTAAAAATGATTCCTGTTTGTGTACTAAGCAATGTATATGCAAGCAGTATATTAGTGATGGCAAAAATGAAACGTGGTGTAATGTAATAATAAACAAAACAAAAATAAATGAACATCTGCATATTAAAGCTGCATATGCAGATGAAGATGTTCATATTTCTGCTAGAACAGTTCTGCCGTTACTAGATATCTTGACGAAAACCTTAAACATAACATATACACTCGAATATTTCAAACTGTCTGAAATGGATTATATCGATCTAATGAAATCCGGAAAAGCAGACTTGCTAGTGAGTCCAATTGCTTTAACAACAAGACGAAGTAAATATATGGTGTTTTTACCCATGGGCTGGAGAATCCCAACGAAATTTTTAATAAAAAAAACAGGAGAAAGTATTAACGGATCATCACTTGTAGCACCATTCAGTTTGAATATTTGGCTGACCCTGCTAGCATGTAGTGTTGCAGTTGGTGGTTTATTATATGCAGGAGAAAGGCATCTATTACACCAAATTGGCGAGGAAGCACAATTGCCAAAAGTAATGTACTATACTGGATACACTCTGGCTTCTTTTCTGCAAAAGGATGGGCTACATTTACCTAAAAGTGTAGCTTCACGAGCTCTAATGTCAAATTGGTGGTTGTTTGTACTCACGGTTACAGGTTTATACACAGGTATGCTAGTGTCATTTTTGACCCTAAGAATGCCCGTCTATCCATTTACATCATTAGAAGAATTGCTTAAAAGTACTATTACACCATCTGGTATACCAGGCTGGGCAAGCACTGAAAAGTTTCGTCTCAAATCAGCAGATACCATCTATGGAAAACTATGGATGAAAATGCAGATGGACAAAACATCCCTGCCAAGAAACACAGATGAGGCACTAGATTTAGTCTCTACTGGAAAATATGCTTTCATGGCATCAGAATTTGAATTAAACATGTTGAGAATCAATGATTGTCATAGATATGGAGAGTGTCGATTCTCTCTGGCTCCATTTGAAATATCCATGGAAGAATATGGCTGGGCTGTACCTCTAGACAGCAAACACTTGCCTATGTTTGAATATGGTATCCAGTTACTATCGCAAAATGGTATAATTGAAAAGGTCATGCTTGATGCTTATAAGCAAAATGGTTCACAATGTTTAGTGCCAGCCACTCAAGCTTTCAAAAAACGAGTTCTCAGTCTCACTGAATACAACCAGCATTTGTTATATTACTTTTGGCATTTTTGTTTGAGCACCTGTATGTGATAACATTGAGAGTTAGATCGGCATATTAGTGAACAATGGGTGATGAATGAGTAGGCAACGGTGCTATCATACTTTGGTATAATTGGCTGCTGCTGACTGTAGCCGAGTAAGAAATGTGTTACTTTACGATTTCACATTGAAATGACCTTAACCTTTTCTCCCAAAATCATAATTTTGCTTTTACAGAATTTGGCATGCTTAATTACCTAAAAATCACTCATCACGGTGTCTGACTGTTTCAGTCCAGAAGGTTCAATTATTTTAGATTATGAAGATAGTCCTTCTTGTTTGAAACCACTCAGCAGCATAATGCACTTTCAATAAATATTGATTCTTTTTAGTTTTTGCAGTATTATTACTAAGATGAACAGTATCCAAACAAGGTTAGATCAAACATTTACAGTATGCAGGAAAAATAGTCTTTCAAAAAGAATAAAGCTGTTTCAAAAAATAAATTACTTCAAAAGTACAAATAGCTGTGATGTTTGGCACCTGCTGTTGAAATTCTCAAAAGTCAAGTGCTACGTATTAAAAACATGCAATCAGTAGTACTTGTATTTGCTGTAACCAGCATTTTAATTTGTTTAGAACACTTTACATTCAAACTATGTAAACACATCATCTAACTAATGAATAGAACAGGTTAAAGGACTTTTGCTCTCGTCAAAGGTATTACGTACTCAACTCTTGCTACACTGTCCTAGACAAACGAATACTGCTGTCAACAGACATGTTGAATCTGACATGCTAAACTCAAATTGTATTTACAGTACTTTCAACTTCGATGTCACACAAATCAATGGCGTACGTGTATGTGGGGATCAGTGGCAGATGTATATGTGGAGTGTGCTGCATTAAATGTAATAGACTTAATAACAGACAAAACAGTAACTGTTTGTGGCATACTAATGCACTGCATTTTGTCCTGTGTGTCAACTTCCACTCAGGTCCACCCAAGGATAGTGTAAGTCCAAAATTGCTTGTTGACAAAAGTTTAGTTTTAAGGTTAGTTTAACTTGATGAAAAATGAGTTGCAACAAGAGGAATAATTGTAGAATGACAGCATACAATGGTAATAAAAGATCACAATCCAGTTGTAACCCTTTGTAGAATAACTACAAACTTCATGTTAACATTCGCAATTGTAATTCGGCTCCACAAAGTATTCTCTCAAGACAAGTGAAAGTCTTCTCTTATCAGAAGCCAAGCAGGAATCCCCACGAACATTTAGGTTTTGCTTGCCAAGAAAATATCAAAAAGTGCCGTCTGGATGTCTAACAAAGAGGTACAGCAACTGTTATAGTCTGATAATATAGTTTCTCATGGATGGAAACTTCACGTTAATCTAGCTTTTATGTCAAATGATGCAAAATCAGTTTCAAGTTTTAACTACAATTAGTGTAAGTGGTAATCAACACAAGAGGCACTAGAATTTAATTCTTCCTAGGATTTACTAGCAAGTGTCACTGATATTCAGAGTTATAATTCTGCAGCTCAAAAGAGATTTAATTATTTAATCCTGGTTTTCCTTATACGATATGAACATTATACATTGATCAGTAATAATAATTTGTGAGTGCTTTGATAATTAAAGTTACCAAAGTTCATGGGCGATATGCACATGCAAAAACGTGCACGAATTTTTATTAGAATTGTTTTCTAATGCACTTGTTAACATTTGCTTGTGCATACTCCCCGTCTGTAACTAAATTTAAAGGTACACGTTTATAGGGGGACTTTCTATAAAATTATAACCAGTTCACAGCTTTTGTTTAAACAAATAATGGTACATGGAATATTAGCCATCTCAGTCATATGCACATTGATTTGTTTGCCCATTCTGAATTGTGTCATGGCAAGCAACATAACAATAAAAATGTATATATGCGTATAGCCTTGATAACTCAAAAAGGTATTAATTTCACATTGATGATACGTAATAACAATTTTGTTACACAGTAGGTATTGTTAGACTCATTTTGGGATAGACGTGTTTTGACACAATTAACCGGCTGATTCAATGAGCCAACAAGTGCAGCATGATACTACTGTAGAAGTATGTCATCACTCTTCAGCTTAGTATGCCATATAAGGCTTTAAATTAATTTTAGTAACGAATTAATGTCGAAATTATTATGTGTAATTGTTTATTATTATTATTATTATTATTATTATTATTATTATTATTATTATTATTATTATTATTATTATTATTATTATTATTATTATTATTATTATTATTATTATTATTATCTGCAAATCTGATTATTAAGACTAAAAATTACAAAAATTCATGCAAGCTCAGTTGCTTCATTTGTTCACCATGTGGAAAAGTTTGTTTTTCAAATTCTCATATTGATAAAACATTGAAAATTTGTTGCTCTGTGCTGTGAGTCAATGAGTTAATGACTCTTGCTTTGAGTCAATTAAAGGACTGTACATACATTTACGCAAAACACCTAGTCATCTAATGCTTCAATTGCAGTTGGCGATGGCCTTCTTTCCCCGTGAAAAGTAGTGGGAACTTCGAAAGCAAGCTGCTTGGCAATTGATTAAACGTTAAGCCTCCAGAAATGAGGTTAACAGTAGTAGACGAGTGGGTGACAGATTCAAAGCAAAACCGCTAGGCTAACATATTAGTGTATGATAAGCAAACATGCTCACAAACAAAATTGTATTTAATATGAGTGCCTCTACATACATTATAATGCACAAAAGAAAAGTAAAGAAGTAAAAGCTGCAAAAGCTCTTTGGTCACACACAAGTGTCTTATTCTAAGTAGTTGAAGGAAAAATATTGAGTCAATTATGAGTTATTTGAGTCAATTAACGACAGTTTTTGTATACGTTTGAATAGAAGTGGCCCATACCTGACATTTCTGCATCAGCTAAGCGAAGTATATTAACCATTAGTCTAATAAACGGTGCCTACTGTAGTAGAAACAACAGAAGAATAGGTGAACTGTAAATGAATAACTCTCAAAGAAAGTAATAGAAATATGTCATTTACCATGGGCCTGACGTGTTACATGATTCTCTTATTGACTTAATGTAACAAATCATCAGATAAATGACAACTTACTGGCAAAGACCACCTTTTGCAAAGCTAGTAAAAGTCACATCTAGTGATAGTTTCATTGAAAGATGTACTCGTAGCATTCAAACATGCAAATTCCACAGCATCGTAGATCGATAAATGTGAAGATTACTTTAGTTCAAGAGCTCACAGTAAAAAGTATCAACTTGGAGCAGTCAATGTTATCATCACCGTGTACTTCCTGTGTACTTTTTTATTTTTGCTATCATCATCCCATCCCTCCTCTTTTAATACATATCACACATAGTATTACACACCTGTTTAGTAACATTTCCGTAAATCAGACATTCCACGTGAAGTTTGGACAACAACTGTGGAATAAAATGTTGAACTCTGTCCAAGGTGACCTCTGCAATATTCAAAATGAAATTGACAAAACAATCATAAAAATAAAGGAAACAATGACAATATCAAAATGGAATTTGTTGCTGACCAGTTTCGAACAAAACTGTTCATTACCAAGGCATCTAAAACGAAGAAATTTACCAGAATTTAGAAACAACATTGAAATACAATTCAGTAGTTAGACAGGTAAAAGATAGATGATATAACATTATAATTATAGATGATTTAACAATTTACCTTACAGACTAGATATCTTGATTGGTATTAAACTATGTAACACTTCACAAACAAACTAACCAATATGTTAGTAGTAACAGAACTATCAATGTTAGGCAGCTGCCATTTTGTTGCTGAATTCCACAAAACACAATGCACTGTTGGTGTTGTACAAGCTTAAGTGCACTTCACCAGTAAAGAGTGCACATATTCATCTTTGCTGTTTAACTTAGGCCCAATACGGTAATGTGTAATGCTTCCAGTATTGACAAATCAAGGAACTGTGTCCTTTGGCTAAGATTTTGACATTGTTTACTTCAAATGCTGGCCCACCTTGGCACCTATGAGATCTCTGTGTCGTTCTGCGATGTTCAGCTAATTTAAATGAAAGATGCCGACTCGTACGACCGACATAGGAATCATTGCATGACTCACATTTAAAATGGTACACTGGATTAGACTGTATGAATTTCAGGACAGCAGATTTCAGCGGAGGTAGTGTAGACCTCCACACCATATAATACAAAATTCTCTTGTTAACATTCAATTCTTAATGGTTTAATGCCATCCTAGATATGTGATTTTTTTGAAGCCACACATACCCAGTCGTAATCTTACATCAATTAGTTCATCGACGTTATAATCTAGTCCCATATGGATCTCACTTTTAGCGTAGCAACACCAAAATTATGGAACGCTTTACCAATTTATGCAAGTAAAAAGACTAATGTTCAAAAGTTCAAATCCTTTCTTAAAACTTATTTTTACAAAGAAGCCTATATAAATAATTAAAATTTAATATGGACTTAAAGTATTGTTTCTGGGCAGATTTCGAGTGAATATTTTATACATGTATTATGATTCTAGCTTTATGTATAATAATCAATTGTGTATGTACTGCTTATGTGTTAGAATGTATGTATGTAAAATGTATTTGTCCATTTCAATGTTAATGCATTTTAAATATCCAATAAATTATCATTTATTATTATCTATATATTAATTTCGCTAGTATATATATAACACTCCACATATCTATATAAGATTCGAGGCTACAGCTCCGACGACGACGGGGCCTGGTGGGACTCTCAAAAGGAGATATATAGCTCTTTCGAAAGAAGAAGAACAAATCTACACAATGATTTGGGCATATTTCAAAGCCATTGTTCTGACGTCATCCATTATATTCTGCTTATAACCTTATAAAGTTGATTCAGTAAAAGCTGCTATTGGCTTTGCATTATAAATGAGGACTATGTAGGATGTTCGCGTATTATTGATTATAGGTGTATTTATGCACAAAATTTTTGCGGGGCCTTTGCTAGTCATTATTATTATTATTATTTATTGCATAGGAATTTCTGGAAGAGCTAAAAACCTACTCACCATCAATACATTCTAACAATTCTGCTTTCGTCCACGCATGCTCTGACATGAGTATCGATGTATAATAGATGGCATGTTGGTGTGGATCTTCTGCTCGAAAATTTCTCAAACCTCGCTCATACTGCATACAATGTTAATGATGATGCAAGCACACAAATAGCTAAATGCTGATATCAAATTTGAAGGGATAAGGTGACCCAGGGTCGACGGCATCTATCTTGTAGGCTGAATGTCTCTTGTTCAAACCAAAGCTATATTCCGACTTCCTACAATTTCTTGTCTTTCAAGTTTGGTATAAAAGTTAATTAATAGTGGGTTTATACCACCATTAACAATTATCTTGACATTGAGATTTTAATAACTAATGTGAGCACTGTTGTTTAGCTGTATGTATAACAATGTCGTATTACTTACACTACTTCTTTGTTGTATTTGGAACAACATTAAAATTTCTGATTTCATACAGTACAGATAAGAAAAACAGTGAAAAGGCACAACAATGTATACTTACATTCTCTTTCAGTATGGCAAACCGTTTTGGATCAATTTCAAAACTTGTCATTTTCTCTACGATTTTGCTGAGCAATACATGCTGCTTATCATTGTAACCTCTCAGTGCCAACTGGAAAAACAAATCAAGAGTCATTAAACACAACATTATATAAATGAATGTTTATATAAAAATAGACAATGTGTTATGTGAAACAAATAACTATACTTGAAGCAGACCAAAAATGATTTAAAGCAGCACCAGAATGTAATAATTATAATGTACAATTACAATAGTCAAATACTCAACCTTTGTAGTCTAGTAAGCTTACGATGTGCAACCACAAGTACTCAATGTATATACTCTACTGAGCAATTGATGCTGAGGAAGACTAATAAAAATGTGCAAAATTATTAGTGTGCAAAAACAAAAACCTAGCCGCAACACAATTTTTGAAATCAGATCTGCAGAAATAAGAACACAAATTATAAAATATATAAAGAAATTTTAATACAAAAAATTATGCAATTCCTTTATACAGTAACAATTCAAAATAAGTTTCAGCCAAAGTTAAAACTTACAGATAGTCCATATTTTGTATTATCTAAACTGTATGCTAATCCAGCTAACTCTGCAGCATATGCGTACTCATTCAATGCATCCCTGAACAATGATACGAACATGTAAACCATGCTGGTGTGAACAGGGTCGATGAATGCAAGAGGACTGAAACAAAAAGAAATGTGAACAAACCCGTGTGTACAGCACAACGTGTTTGTGCAAAGTACATTTGCAACCATGTTTTAAACTGCACTAACTGTTTCTTTTCCTAACACTAGATGCAGGGCCAGCTCTACCACTAAGCAACTGCCCAAGGCACTAAATTTAGGAAGTAAACGTTTAATTTTTAAGTTTAGTATAAATAATAGCATAGTCTATATGTAATTCCTTAAGTGCACAACGTTAATTACATGAAACGAACTAGTTGCATTATTTTCCTGTCGAAAAAAATCAATATTGGGAGTGGGGTGGGACGGTGGGAAAGGGGGTGAATATTGAGGAAGGGGCACTAAAAATACTTTTGGCTATGGGACAAGATGACACCAGTGTTGTCTTTGTCAAATGAAACTGTAACTAAAACATTATTAAGATACAGCAGGCTATCCATATTACATTAAACTAGTGAAATAAAGTTACATGAAAAATAGCCTTATATGCCAATTGTTCTGACTTTAATCATGATGAAATAACAATTTTTTTATATTTTGTTTTTTGTTAATTGTAATTTTATATTTTATGTCAAAATGGTGCATTATACATGATGGTACATAAAATTTTGCTATTGGACAAAAAACAACAAGTTATAGTACAAAACAATTTATTACATCAAAGTATTTCCCATCATGCTCTCAAAATATGGTGTGAAAGTTGTTTATGTCTCACACAGCTTGAATTCTTGAAGGTATGATTATACATGTACAATGTTTGCCTGAATACAAAATCTATTTTCTTACCTCATGAACTCAAATGTTAGGCAAGCTTTAGGAAGGAGATACTCATTATCCTGCTTGTACCAAACCCTTGACATAGCCGTATTTTGCAACAGTACTGGCAACTGACTGCTCTGTAAAATGGATGCAAATAATGGTTACGACTAGATTTTTTTTAAGCTTTAACAAATAACCAATGGGTTAGAGGTAAGGCAGAGATCTGCAGAATCTTAGGGCAAATGTAGTAATAAAATAATAACAATACCTCCTCCTCTCTAGACAAAAGGTCAAAGTTCGAAGGTATAAATTCATTGCGATCTGGTAATTGTAACTTCTCGTTCAAACCAGCATTGTTCCATTTCTGAAAATATGAAAACTTGTGAAGTTGACTACAAATAAGCTAGTATAATTTCGAAAAAAAGAAAAACTAAAATCAATAATTTATAATCCGGAAAAAACAATGTAAAAGTATTTTTAACTATTAAACATAATTTTTCCAGCAGTTACTCAATATGAAAAATACTGAAAAGCTATCAAAAACTATTTTACAAACCATTTTTGCTTTAGTCATATTAATGATTACATTTGCACATTGTCAGGCAAGCTAATACTACCTACTGACTTTACTTTTCATTCCTGTACATATAAATAGATGTAAGGCAATATTTTGCAAGACATTTTAGCAGTTTGTAATGGACATGTAAGTACTACCTCTTAAATTTCACTTACAAAAACTAAATAATGTTGCATAAGGTAAACTGACAAAGACAAAAATCAAAGTTAATGCTATAATTTTTAAACAGCAGGCATTTGCTATAAACAAATTTGAGTTTTTGAGTGTGGAATGTTTGACATTCCAGCATTCAATTAAAAAGCCAGGAAGCTGTAGCAGGAAATGGGACAGGATGCATGACCTGTGCAAGACGGGTCACACACAACATAACATGCTGAATAGACTAATGTGAAGTGTAAAGTTGTTAACAAAGTATGTGAATATTGAATTACTCTGAATGCAGATGATAAATACTAATATCAACACAGCTGCCATAGTTTCTCAGCTGCAACGACAGAAACCTGTAAGCTAAACTATGTGAAAAAGATGGAATTGTAGGACATCAACAAGTCTAATTACATTGCTGACATTGTGTCCATTCAGCGAAACAAACAATTCAACTATGCATAAATTGTGCAAGCTCATTCAATGCTGAAATTATATACCAGTTAAAGCCGTACCTTTTTACACTGCCAAATGTATTTGTGTCATGAGATAAAGATATGATTGACATTGTTCAGTTTAGCCAAGGGACAATGAGGTTAGTAATGAATGCAATGAAGTGCAACATTTTAACACTATTAGTGATTGGAGCGACGACAGCACAGTCACAAATTGCACAGAAATGTGAGAAAAACCCACTTGATGAATGCCGCTATATTAGTCACAGTAATCAGAAGATGACGCTGCCAAATTTGCTGGGACATGAAAAAATTCAAGATGTTGAAGCCGCATTCAAATTGTATAGACCACTCATCAATGTAAGTTAGCTTTCGTTGTTTTTGAGAAAGGAGTTGTTTAACTACTGAACACAGTTATAAGAAAAGCAAAAATTAGATAATTCTGCCTTACAGTTTTTCTTCTGTGAGATTTTTGTTAATCATTGCATTCTCAAAATTAATCATACCATTCTCAAAATTAACAACTTTCATTATGTTGTTAAACGTACCTGCTAAAACAAGAAAAACTGCCAAAAGCAACACCATGGCAGCACACAGTACACACATTAAAAGTCATTGAGGAAAAAAGTAATTTTAGCATCGTTTTCCAGGCGAACTGTAGCCAGATTATAAGGCAATTTCTTTGTTCCGTCCTGGCGCCACCATGCATGGATCCAATGAAGGATGGTCCCAACAGACTCCTGTTCTGTCCAGGCACATGTGAGAAAGTTCGAGATGAATGTCTCGTAAACATGGATGGTTTTTACTGGCCAGATACACTTGAATGTACACACTTAACAACAACTGATGCAGAACTCTACTGCATGAATGGTAAGTAAAATAGGGAAAACTTGGTACTGAACAAAAAACTTATTTCTGTTGATTGGACATTTTCACTTTTGTCATTTACTTAGTAATAAGGGACGAATAAATTATCAGAACTAACTAAATAGACTAAACAGGGTGAACCAAAAATAATGAACAATAACGGTAACACCTTCTATAAGCTAAACAAAAAATAAAAAATAAAACATTTGACTTTGTCTAGTAGTACTGCTACAGTTCAGGTATTTGAATTTAACATTCTATAATAAGATAGATCTTATTAAATACTAAGAAAAATGTGTTAAAAAGAAGCAAAATTCAAAAATTGATAAATTTTTCAACATTAACACAAAGCTAAATGCTAAATTAGTACTATAAATAAGAACAGCTGACTGTCAATTACTTTTCTGCAAAAGAAACTGAAAAGTTAAAAACTTGGAAAGCAGAAAAATTAAAACTTATGTTTAACAGAATTAAATTATAAATCCAATTTCAGGAACAACAATAACCAATCAAAAAAATTTAGTTGAAGAGCTAAGCAACAACACCAGTCCAAATACGATAAATGAAAGGAAAGACTGTATTCAGCCACGTAAATTCAACATTACAGACGATGCAATGCAGTATTTCTTTGCTGGTTGGGCCGATGTACAAGGTACAGGAGCTGCAAACGACTACTGCAGGTACATAACAGAAAATAATGTGATTGAAAATAAGATTAAAAATAGCTGCTGCAAATAGTTGAGTAGCAACGGTATGTACCTAACTGAAATGTTAGGCAGCAGTAGACTTGGATAGCAAATGGATAAGTGATTTCGAGAAAAACTGGTTAGGGACAACTTATCGGATGCGCTGTTTTATTATTATATCCTTGCAGAAAGCTGAACACACATTCAAACGCGACTAAAACACATCTGGCAGTTCTGTGTCTTATCTTAGAGGACTATCCTTGGTTGTAAGCTAGGTTCCAGTCCCATCACAACTATTTGGCACTATCGCTACTAAGTACCGAAAACTGGCTTGCAATGTGCTAAATAGCATAAATACCATATAAAAGAAATTAAGAAAAAGAAAATGTTTAATTTGTAATAATAAAGGTTTACTCATCAATTTCTTACTTTACACTTTGAAGTGAGAATAAGATACGTGGCAAGCCTGTTTCCACAAGAAAATGTACTTAAGTATTTAGCTACGAGCTTTAACTAATGAGCTTGCTTGTTTCATCAAGAAAATGTACTTAAGTGTTCAGCTTCAAACTTTAGCTAATGCGCTGCTTGTTTCTTCAATAAAATTTACCTTCGTATTCAGCTTCAAACTTTAGCTAATGAGCTGCTAGTTTCTACAAGAAAATATAACTAAGTATTCAGTTTCAAACTTTAGCTTAATGAGCTGCTTGTTTCTACAAGAAAATATACCTAAGTATTCAGTTTCAAACTATAGCTAATAAGCTGCTTGTTTCTACAAGAAAATGTACCTAAGTATTGAGCTTCAAACTTTAGCTAATGAGCAACTTGTTTCTACAAGAAAATGTACGTAAGTATTTAGCTTCAAACTATAGCTTAATGAGCTGCTTGTTTCTACAAGAAAATGTACCTAAGTATTGAGCTTCAAACTTTAGCTAATGAACAGCTTGTTTCTACAAGAAAATATACCTAAGTATTCAGCTTCAAACGTTACCTAATGAACTGCTTGTTTTCTGAGCTAATCAATTACAAAAGTATCAATTTTGTACAGCATACCTAGTTTCAAACAATACGAACTTCTCCAATAACTAAAAATTAGTATTGGTCAACATCAAGCAGCAAAATATTGGAATGTCTTTAGACTATTTATATAAGGTTTAATTTGATCTTTAACAGTAACAGATAACTAATGAGCAATTATTGAATCTTCTCTGTTAAAGGGTTATCAAGATTTCTAAGAAGAAGAAAATCTTCAAGTGCACTTTAGCAGGGAAGCTAACAACAAACTACACATCGACTAAGAAATTTCGCCCAGGAGTAAGAGACACATGGTTTATGAGAGACATGGACTCCGATGGAAGAGACGATTACTGCAGGTAATGGTGAGCCAGCTATGAGTCAGTTGAATTCAACTTTTGCAAATTCCGTTAAACCAACAAGATTTTGCTTGTTTTTATAACTTTACAATATTTAACTATTTTTTTACTTTTATAACAGTACCCAAAAATTAACATTTAGTTGTGACAAAAGTCAGTTCACACAACTTGACAAATAGTGCTAACTTTGTGAAAAAAGTCCATTACATTTTTTTTCATTAATTGTCAATAATCTTATCATTAAGAAGTTGCATTATAATGACAACTTAACCCATTGTCCTCATATAAAAAAATGATGTATTTTTTTACAGATGCATTCTGGGAAAGAACAAAGAAGGTGTCTGGTGCATGAAAGCTGGAGAGCAAGGATTTTATGGAGGCCCGAGGCAAAAGGGGTCCCAATACACATTCCAGATCCCAAACCCGCTTCCGGATCACCCGTGTTACAATGTTCCGGTGGATCCACAATTTGGATTACCATACAAATCACCATACAAATGATTGCAAATAATATTTATACTGTATTGTTCTAAGCAGAGCTATTTTATGCAAGCATGGTGTCAAATCACAAACTGTAGCTGCTCAATTATACCAAAACAACAAATCTGTATGTGTATCAGAAGTTTCCACAGAGTGGGTGGGTGTGGGGAGGAGGGGGTCACTCACCAGATGCAGTTCATTCAATGATTTCACTAAGCTAAAGAATACGCTAAGTATAACGACGAAATTTCTAAATATTGCAAAAGCTTAGATTCGTTCGGCAAAAATTATGTGCAATAGAAAGCACAACTATTATAGTAGTCAGACAAAAAGTCACCAACAACCTCAGTTAGTAGTCTAAGAAACTTCAGTTGGAAATGTCAGCATCCATACAAATAACAAAATATGTGAATGACAAAATGTATGAATGCAAGTGTACAAATGACAAAATGTATGAATGGCATAGATAAATACATAGACATAGACATTTTTTATTTACCTCCTCATTTACACCAGAATACAAATAGATTATAATTGCTATAATTGATAATTAATCAGGATAAATTATACTTAAAGGAAAGAGTTAGGGGGCGCAAGAGAAAGGTTTTCTATCTGTAGTACATTTGCTATTTTCAAGAGTTTAATGATTTATTTGACCTTATCTGTTGGTAGTGCAGCCAATCAGCTTTTGTAATTTAGCTATTTGGTGTAGTTCTTGCAACATGTTATGCTAAACAGAATCATTGATGGAAATTGTACATGCTTGCTTATCATTAATCAGTTCATATAATGCAAAATTCTCCCTATAAAACCAAAAAGTTTGAGATCAAGCATGACACTGTGTATAT
The DNA here is from genome assembly GCA_030141605.1 of Tubiluchus corallicola. Lineage (NCBI taxonomy): Eukaryota > Metazoa > Priapulida > Priapulimorpha > Priapulimorphida > Tubiluchidae > Tubiluchus > Tubiluchus corallicola. The sequence continues at coordinate 744,625 of JAQGDQ010000057.1, forward strand.
TTAACTGTATATGTATGTGCATATATACGGGTGGGTACAAACAGATTAAACATGGTCAGTTCAGCCCAATTTATTTTCATCGAGAGCTGTATATAAGGGCCAAAGATATAAAAATATACAGATAAAATCCAATATACATGTAAAGAAACACTAACACTATAATGGCATTTCAAATGCCTGCGATCTTATCATATTCTATTAAATGTAAAAATATTTGATCTTTAGTGCCAGATGACCTTAATGAGGCAAATAATAATAACAAAGATACTGCATGCTTGATATAGCTCGCAAAACATAAACTACAATATAAAACTGTTGTACATAAACTAACCTCAATGAGTTCAGCTGAAATCTTCTCAACCTTGTATTCAGTGCCATACCACTCTTCCTTTTTATCAGTTTTCCCTTCAAACTTCTTCCCAATTATGCCTATCCTGAAAGCAGAGACTTCAACTGACCAATTTAATAATGGAAGATACGATACAAGGTTTTCAAATTAATTTTATTAGCTAGAATCTAACATTACACACTTATACAAGGATTTTTCTCTCAATGCACACAATATGTACATAAAATACAATTTGATGTACTCTTTCAAAAATCCTATTTGAGTTCTACGTAGATGAGTTACTAATTATACTCAGGTATTCTTAACACCTTTCGGATGTATTTGTAAGGCTGACTTTATTATACTGACAATATGACTTCACTATAAGAAATTGTGTGTTAAAAGTTTTCTATAACAAACTTTACAGCTCACAATTGCATCCTCACCTTACATTCTCTGGAATAAGTTTACTCAGCAAGACGTCAATAAGGTCTGGCCGAAACTCTTCCAAAAGATACGGACCACTAAGTGCTTCATGCAGAGGATATTTCTAAAAAAACAGAATAAAAACATTCAGAAAATTAACATATTAGAAAAATACAAAACAGCTGTCACTGTTACTTCAGGGTGGTTAAAATTCTGCATATTGCAGAAATCTTATAGGAAATCAACCATTTATTTTATATTGATGTTGACAGTGTCATCTAGAAACGTATGTCCTAATTTTATGAATCTGTCAATTGATTAGTTTCATGGTTAGTCCTACCAGTTTTGCAAAAAATGTGTAAGAATGGCATGTGCCCAACAAATTTCTTTCATAGTTTCATATGAACCCATACAGAACAAGCTCCTCTGTCCACACATGCCATACAGAACAAGCTCCTCTGTCCACACATGCCTTTCTTCAATGGTTATTCTCATAATCAAGTAAATCCAGATACAGAAATCCAAAACGATATGTAAAACATTCTTACGAAAAAAATAACAAAGCAAAACAAAATTGTTATAATCTTTAACCTGTCTGGAATGTTATGCAACTACATTTGCAAGATCTTAATTGCTATCATCTGGTAATGACTTTGTGGGTATACAGTAACATTTGAGTGAGTCTCTCAGGTCTAAGTTAAGACGAACTTAGCTTTGTGAGTAGTCAAACGATTTAAATTTCTTAAATACTACACAAATGAGTCATATACCCGCAATAATTCAAAAATCTGTATATAGAGTAAACTTCAGATTCTGAAATAACACCAATCTCAATAATTCATCTAAGCACACATGTCATTTTGCTACTCTAATTCAACACTGACCTTGAGTAAGATGGCTTAGCATTGTGAGCAAGCATATTAAGTTAGAATTTCTGTGGAGAAAGATAGCTGTGACAGTCTGTGAGTATGTGAAGTACATAGCTAATATTTTCACTGATGGGTGCAATTTTATTCTGACAATCGGGCAAAATAATCAACTCATATAAGCAGTGAGACTAAACAAGAAAACACTTTTATTGCCATCTTCATTCTGTATTCCATTCATTCACTTTATTGGAGAGCTCAGATGTCTTACAAACCCCATTACAAATCTCTTCACGTAAACACTGCTTTGGAAGGAGAGCTCTTTTTGTCTTGTCTTACATGAAAAAAGGTGAGTTTGACTAGTAAAAAACCGCAGCCCAATATAAAATTACATAATTCTATCCAATCTCTGACGACAGCTGGTATTGGTTAGTACTCACCCACATGCTTGTTGCTAAGCCGTTAACATACGTTGATGGCTAGTATTCACCTGCATGCTTGTTGCTAAGCCGCTAACATACGCAAATAGCTAGTACTCACCTGCATGCTTGTTGCTAAGCCGCTAACATACGTTGATGGCTAGTACTCACTTGCATGCCTGTTGCAAAGCTGTTAACATACGTTGATGGCTAGTACTCACCTGCAGGCTTGTTGCTAAGCCGCTAACATACGTTGATGGCTAGTACTCACTTGCATGCTTGTTGCTAAGCCGCTAACACACGTCGATGGCTAGTACTCACCTGCATGCTTGTTGCTAAGCCGCTAACATACGTTGATGGCTAGTACTCACTTGCATGCTTGTTGCTAAGCCGCTAACACACGTCGATGGCTAGTACTCACCTGCATGCTTGTTGCTAAGCCACTAACATACGTTGATGGCTAGTACTCACTTGCATGCTTGTTGCTAAGCCGCTAACACACGTCGATGGCTAGTACTCACCTGCATGCTTGTTGCTAAGCCACTAACATACGTTGTTGGCTAGTACTCACCTGCATGCTTGTTGCTAAGCCGCTAACACACGTCGATGGCTAGTACTCACTTGCATGCTTGTTGCTAAGCCGCTAACATACGTTGATGGCTAGTACTCACCTGCATGCTTGTTGCTAAGCCGCTAACATACGTTGATGGCGTTTCTTTATCTTTAAATCTAAATGTCATGGCATTGAGATCCTAAAAATGATAAAATTAATCAACTTTTAACAACATATGTGAGGTAAATTCTGCTAACATGTCGGAAGTTTAAATCGTAAATGAGGTAAATTTGTCATAGTTTTTTCTTGCCTATTATTAAAAGATAATAATTTCAACTTGGATAGGTAGAAAAAATACAGTATGTAACTAAAATGTAACTAAAGGCATACTTATGTGAAATCAAGAAAAAAAATCAGGATTTATGATAAGCATTAGCTGTAAATGAAAGTGCATGACCACAATCTGTCATTGAGCTGGTACGAAAACATAAGCCAGTCGTCAAATATAGACAACTAAAAAGCCAACTAAAAATAATTTTTTGTTGATATAGCAAAGAAAACGTAATTAACATGATATATTTAACTGACAAACGACCACCATATACGTGTCAAAATTCTTAACTGATACCTCAGCAAAATCAAAAACACAGGTCTGTAAATGCATAAAATAAGACGGAGTAAAATCATTATTAACAGTGATTTACAGTTATAATATTATATACAATAATCCAAAAGCAATAATAACAGCAATAACAAGCCCTTACCTGACATTCTTTAAAGACCCACTCTTGAGGACCTTCCTTTCTCAACATGTTCAGGTATTGAAACATAAGAGTCAAGATTTCGTCAACGTGTTCTAAATCAAAGTTTAAAAAGCTTTAAAAATAAAAATATCCCAGGAGCATGATTTGCGCACCAAGTCCAAAGGCAACATTAACATGAAATCATTGTTTCTACTAGCACAATGTGACAAGCAAAAACATTTGTTCAAAAGTGCGTAAATGTTGAATTTTCATAAACAAGAGAAATAACAAGAAAGCTTAATACTCACTAATGAATTTACAAACCATTATTTATGTAAATAATGCTGCGAGAATTAAAAAGTGAACAATACAGTAACTTCTACAGTAACCTATTCCTTCCTCAGACAGATCAACATTGATGATGAAGAAACCGAATCCTTTGGCTCCGTGTTCTTCTCCTCCGACAAGCGTGTTCACCCACCCCCTGGACTTCAGTTCTGACAGTAAGCTCCCTGGCCCTTCATGGCCTATCAAGTGACCCAAGTAGCTTGCTGGCTGTAATGCAACAAATATTTATAAACAAATGGCACAATATCAAATGTAACAAACAACTCTTCATTACCATCACTTTGTTGTTATTTCTAAGCAAACATGAAAATGCTAAGCAGTTAAACGGTAAATATTACGGGAGGTTTGTTCAAAAAAAGAAAATCCAAAATTTCTAATTATTTGACATTCGTGTGATGTAAATTTCACTTCCGAGAGAAACTTAAATCATGTCAAAAGACATCAAGAGAATGAATTCACAATTACTGAAAATTTTAAACCCAGACCTGTTCTAAAAGAGAAGATCAGTCTCAACTTTTCACTTTTGCTTCCTTGTGGACAAGCTTTAAATTCAAAATTCAATAAATGTGTGGGTTGATTAAATCTACAGTAAATAACAATGAAATTATGCATATGAATGAATAAATAAATATTTAATCAATCACCTGCAGTTCAGGTATTTGAATATAATTAGTTATAATTACTCTGGTGTGAGAAAACTAATACTATGGAAATGTTGAGTTAGTTGGTGAGCTACACAGATTGATTTAAAATTTGCCAGAATAACAAACAGTATGGCTGTAGAAAGTTTTAACTCATTCTACTCAGTCATGACATGGGACTGTGTAACCCAAAGGTCCCAGGTTCAAATCCAGACTCAGTCCCAACTTTTTCACATTTCCTTGCTTTTGGACAAGTTTGAATTTAGAATACAATATATAGTTCCTCTTATAACTTTGAGCTATGTTCAACTATTTCCACAGAATAAGGAGGTAGGGCGGGTTAGATTTGCATCAAATATTTAAAAAAAAGTGGACATGGCTAAGTCACATGACAGGAATCACAATGTCAAAATTAGGGCGACTTTGTCATGCAACTCTTCTTATAGAATTGTGCTGGGAATTGCATATATGCATAGCTGGGTAGGTGCAGATGTACATTAAGTACTTATAAAAAGTGGGCATGGCCAAGTCACGTGAGATAGACAAATGCACAAAAATAAGCCCATGTCAATAACAGAGGATGTGCAGCAGCTCCAATCATGTAAACTTGTTTTGCAGGAACCTGGATTAACTTAAAGACTGACTTGCAGCGACCTTGACTAAAAGGATCAAGGTAGTGGATATTTGTCAGTTTCTGCTATAATATTTAATAACTCACAAATTTACAGCACCTAGAATCATGCAATTTAGAAAATATACACTTATAGTAAGTGCTCACACGGTGGTGCAACGTTTGTTGACCCTTGATGAAACGGTTCAAAAGAAATATTCCTGGTCAAGATATAATAGTGTACAAATTACAAATTTCTGATCAAGAAGTGTGAAATCCCTTAGGGCCCTTGGGATCAAGAAAACCCTAAAGGTGTGGCAATTTTATGGTGACTAAATCTGTAGATTAAACACTGGAACAACTTATCAGAGAATTTAAAGTTTTTGGGGGAGTGGGGCGAGGGAATCTCTGAAACCACACAAAATGAAAAGACAATAGGTTTTCTGGACTGTCCCTGAGCTGATCAATCTAATACAAGAATTCAGTGACAATTATTTGCCTGAAAAAACAAACTCAGCCACCAAAGAGTAATATCATTGAAGTGGCTCCACAGCAATGTGCATGTTCCACAATTCAGACATTACTAACAGAGCATCCTAAAACACTGTGAAGGCAACCCTTTCTTGTGCAAAGCAACAAAGCTCATGAATATAGTATCTAATATGGAAGTATCAGAAGCTGCCAAGGAAGACATTCTTCTCAGAGAAAACGAAAGTACAAATAAGTTCAAAAAGTTTGTGGTCGTTTGTTGGTCTCATCTACAACTCATAAAACAAATTGAAAACCACAACTAAAACAATGTTCAAAACATTTGCTAGAAATATTAAGTTGCAAAGCTGACAACAAACTGATAAAGTTGAGAGAAAATCGCCAATTACTTTGCAATATTGTTTGCCATTCAACAATCCTGTCCTAGTATGTGCCAGTCTTTAAGCGAAATAATTGGAAAATATGAATTTCCCATCCTCTCTGGATCTCTTTGTTACTCTGATGGTCTTCTTGTCCCAACTAATAAGAGTGTATTTTCTATAAGAGAAGAACAGCAAATGCAACACTGTTAACAAACTGAAATGTGAACTTCTTAAACGCAAGACACTTGATGCCAAAAAGCTGTTTCCTACTGCTGACACCACACATAAAAAAGAGGTATAAACAAGGATGGCCACTCATACCAATAGTTACTGACAATGGATGGGAAGAAATGCTACATGGGATATGTGTTCCAAAGAAGTGACTGGAGCTGCCTGCACATGATACTGTAACTGAACTAGTCAAATGTGGATGCCACTGCAAATGTGCCGACAACCACTCCCGTCGGAAAAACAACTTATCATGCATTGAACTTTGCAGATGCAGTGATTGTGATCACTAATTGGATTATGTCACACCATGTGAAGAACTGCAAGAAAATGATTAAGCACAATGCACTTTTACTGTTTAAACAAGAACTAACGACTGCTAAAATGATTTCAAAAATTGTCCAAAATACATTAATATCAAGTTTTCTGACTTGACGAGCATCAATTTCATACATTTTCACCCTGTCATGTAGTCATGACCATTTTCTTAACAGTATCTAGCCCACTCGATTTTTGAATATAGCTGAATGTCCCCTGAGGAACTCAGCGACAATTTAGAAATTAATAAATAACAGCTAAGGCCATTTTGAAATTCAAGAAGGCAGCTGAAGATTTGCATGAAAAAAATGGCACCTATCAGCACCACCAGATTGACAAAATGGGCCAAGAAATAATTTTGGCACAAAAATTAAGCTGGAAACTGGAGATGAAATAAATAAGGGCTTGTACTAAATTGTGATATTAAGATTATAAGTAATAATTAAAGCACAAGAAAACCCTCCACTTACATAAAGCTTAAAGAATTCGTTTTGAAATTTCATACCACTTACATACTACCTTTTCGTATGCATGGCTTGCATCGGCCGTAATACTGTATAAAATGTGTAAATTTTAACTCCCGCGATGACCGTTAGGCGTAACCATTTTAATGGTAGGCCATTTGAAACAAGTTTTGATAACGTTAAGTAAAGTTTGAAAAAATAATCAGAGCATTCATAATATACATGTTGCTAATTATAAGTAAAATTTTAAATTACTGTGTCTTGTCAATAAGATTAAAAATACGTTTTTGGCTAGTGACTGGCGTACCCTGGAGGTTGAATCAGTGACATTTTACTAACTGGCACAAACATTTAAGTTATTAGTCTAATTACATAAGTCTTTCCAGCAGGTAAGTGAAATGCTAAGTAATATAAATTTGCACAGAAAGTTTTTTGGGTCACAATTTAACATTGTCCTTTCTTCCCCTGATTTACGTGGCATAGTGATGTCATATAGTGGCGCTGTTGTAACAGTATTGCGGGAGATTTAAAATGAAAACAAACGAAAATTCCTGTCAACACGAATATGATATGTGCATAAAATTCCTGTAAAGTAGTATAATTTTTTAAGGCGATTTTCGTGAAACCTACTTCAGGTGCCCCTTTTCTTGTCCTTTAACACAAATACTAGCTTCCTAACCTCATAATAGCATGTGTACCAAAAGTGCTGCCATCTAGTTTAATCACTGTAGTAGCATGGTGCATAAATATGGCATGTAGTGACTTGGAGAGCTGCCTCACAATTACTAAAATCATATAGCCATCAAATTCTTTTAACGTTTGCAAATTCTGTTGCATTAGTGAAGTCCTACTTGCTTAAAAAAGTGAGCATTACCTTGGATTTATAGTATTCTTGAACATCAGGAATGGGAAAAGTAACATGAAGACTCCGCAAATCTTTCACTGGAACAACATAAGCTTTCAGCTGTAATGGAATTGAACAATTCATACGTAATGTCTGTTCAAAGCATGACTGAATAAACTAGTGAGACAAAATTAAAAATCAAAGCTCTATGTAAAAAACAATTTAACTGCGTGATTGGGCTACTTACTATGTAAATAAAAATTTTGTACTTGTGCTTGAAGAGAAACATGAGACGAGGTGGAAAGTTCTTTAGTTCGAATCTTCTGCTTTACTGATAAGTGTTTTTGTGAAGATCATAAAAAACTGAACAAACTTACTTGTAACTCGTCCGGTCCAAACGGATGGGACGACCATTCTGGCACTTGCGCTGTCTTGTTCTTTGTGGAGGAGAACAAACGAAGTACCAACTCCTCCAACTCATCCAAACACTCTAAAATTATCAGTAAACAAATTAACATAGTATGGCAATATTGTAACTAGGCAAGATAAACTAATTAACAATTATCCTTGTTGTTAATGTTGTTAATGAACTGCCTCAGGTAACAGAAAAGACTGTAACAAAATAGTTACAGGTACAAAATGCGTTAATATTAGATATGTAAAGGAGTTGTATTTGTAGACAGAAAGGCAATGACATCCTTATTAATTATCTAAAAAAAATCACGGCATGGAAGACAAACTTGGACCAAACAGGCACTAGCAACATAGTCTCTAAGCCTTAACCATCCATTCAAAGTTTGTTTGACCTTTGATCTTGAACTATATGTTCAAGATAATAAATATGTCCCACTAATTCAATATTTCACAAGTATGGTTGACCAACACATCAGTTTTTCAGTTGGCCTTCATAACTTTGTCACCGAATCAAGGTCACTGACCAACAAGTAAGCTTTTCCTATTTTTTTTTGGTGAAACAAAATCAAGCAAGTTATAAAATCTGCTCACTTACTTACACTTTTTAAGTTGTAAGACTGTTGATGTTTTAAGTTTATTATTTCCTTCTCATTACTAACACAGGAATAGTTCTATTAAATTACAAATTAAACAATTAATAAAAAATACTACAATTCAAAAAATATTTTTGCTCTTTATTGCAGGGTTTTTATTAAGTCTTCTTAGTGCTAAAATGCTAATATTATAGAAATATTTAAGAACATTCATCCACGATGATCTATGACAGTTAAACAACTACAAATAACAGCCACAGGTTAAAGGTCAAATGAAGAAGAAAGTCACCAATTCATCATACTTAGTAATCAAGTAAACAATGCTTTCTTGCAGTAAATCCTAGAAAATTAAAGATGTCAAGAGTCAGCCATGTAGAACAACAGCTGGAACAAAATACACAATAATACTTAAAAATTAAAATCAGTCTAAGAAGGTAAAGATCCTTGCCTAGAAATTAGAAACACTAACAAAGTGTATGTAAAATGAATGACTACACATGTTACCTTTCCCTAGTACAGAAAGACACATTAGGTTAGAGGAGTACCATTGTTGATGAAACTTCAACAGTTCTTCCCTTGGACTCACTCCCTTCTCTTTTGGTCGAGTCTCCAAAGTCAGTTTGTTGCCTAAGAAAAAAACGTTAATTCATTTATGCACTTCTAAAATCCACACTTCAGATGAAATGTTTTTTGCTATAGCAGGACCACACAGCCCCAAACTTTTCCACCAAGGTTTTCCAACATCCTCCATCTAAGCACATGTTATAACTAGTATGGCTTAACTCACTAGCCCAGAACTAGACAAAAATTCTCATTCTACTATTACAATTCAGCATTTTTTCTTTTGAAACATTCAAGAAACTGAATAATTTACAATGTCTTTACAAATAAACTAACGCCACCTTTAATAGACCAAACATAAAGTTGGAGAACGTAACAGCCCATACAAAATGTGAGAGATAATACATCAGATCAAGATGTGAAATATCTGGCTTTAGGGTAAAGATATCAAATGCAAACTAAACCTGTGCCAAATTTATTGAAATCATGTTCCGTCTGAGCGAGTGACTTGTCCAACTGGTGGAGACGCCATGTGTCAGACTGAAGATTCTTTTCATGTTCGGAATTTACTGCATTCGTTTCACGTCCAGTTGCATCAGCATTGAAAAGTGGTGCCACAAAAAACTGAGCAAATCTGAAATTGTCAAAAATGTCAAAACAAAACTTGGCAACTGTGGCTGAGTCAAGTAAGTTACTGACTAACTGACTTAATTGCACACATTAAACTAGTTTACAATGTAGGAAAATTGGTTGAACTAAGTGTGGCTACACGTATCAACTGTAATTTACAATACTTCGTTGTTATCGTACGTGCAGTACACAAAACAGACTTAACATCATACAAGTGTGAATTGTATTGCATTTCAAATTGTAGTTAGAAACATAAAAATTCAACGAATTGCCAGCTGCTGTATTGTGTCTTTATTGCATATTTTTGCACTTATGATATTGCCAAACAAGAAGACTACAATTGTTAGATGCAGCAACAAACAAACTAACACACTTTTTTAAAATACTAATTATAAATCAAAATGCTAATCTATCTATATACAGAAATAACATTACAACTGCAGTTAAGAATACCAACAGTTATTTATGATATACTTGGTAGGCAATGACAAAAAATATATTTTTCATGAAAAACATCATTCACAAAGAAAAACAATTATGTATTTTGTTGAAGGCAACATTTGAAATGTTACCTAAAATAGTTCTGCTTTCAAAATTCAGTAAGAAAAGTATTAAAGTATTACCTGTCTAAGCCACCTTCCAGGTGTTCAGGTGAAATGTCAAAAAAGTAATTTGTGTGTTCAGAACTTGTGTAAGCATTACATCCGCCACCATGCTCACTGATATATTTATGATATTCGTTTTCACATGGATACTGAAATAACAAGCTGCCATTGTTGACAATCCACTTTTTCTCAAACCCAGAATTGCTGTGTGTGAGAGAGAGAGGAGAGAGAGAGAGAGAGAGAGAGAGAGAGAGAGAGAGAGAGAGAGAGAGAGAGAGAGAGAGAGAGAGAGAGAGAGAGAGAGAGAGAGAGAGAGAGAGAGAGAGAGAGACAGAGAGAGAGAGAGAGAGAGAGACAGAGAGAGAGAGAGAGAGAGAGAGAGAGAGAGAGAGAGAGAGAGAGGGATATGAGAGCTGAGAGCGACCCTGACTAAAGCAGGTAAAACTTGAACACGCTCAACATGTAATGCTTTAAATCTTTAATTTAGTTTTAAGTGTCTTGCTATGTCATGGCTGTATAGACCATATTTTTGCCAGTGAAAATTTTTCGATTATATAGTGATTACACCAAACAAGTGATTTTTGAAAATAACAGTGTGCACTTTTTTTGAAACTTTTAAGGTTGTCATGTGAATGTTCTGTGGGTAGTAAACAACTGAAATGTTCTGTGGGTAATAAACTGACCAGACATTTATCCTTCTTAAATCAAATGAAATTGCTATAAATAAAGATTTTATGTCAATATTTTGATATTAAATGTTCAATGATTTTTATGCAAATACACTGGTAAACTTGCAAATACACTGGTAAACTTATACGTTCTTTAAGTTATTAATGATCAACTATTAACTTTTTAGTAGTTGTTTGTTGCAAATGATATTAGGTGTTGGACTATAATAAATAATATATATAATCTATGCCAATATATGCCAAGATCTGAAATGGAGCAATTAGATTTTGGGAATTTAGTAAAACTTCACTGAGCAAACAACCTGCAAAGCAACTACCCCACAAGGTAGTATAGACTTAAAAGATGGTACCGCTAGTTCTTTGACCAAGAATATGGTTTTATCAAAGTAACAAGCAGGTAATAATAATTGGGACCACCCTATTTAATAGGATTGACTTACTTAAGGTGTTTCCTTAAGGTGTTACTTAAGACTATTTCCGAAACAAGTTTATTATTATTATCCGAACAAATATTCAATCACAACACCATTATCTCTATGCTATGACCCAGAAAAATTCCTCAACTCATTACTTTTAAAGAAACGTGTAAAAAAATACAGAATTTACATATGATATTTAGCAGAAATGGGATTACTTAGTATATGCATACACTACAAACTGTACAAAAAAATGTGATGAAACTATCACACAAACTTAACATACTACATCAAAAGAATTCTGTTAATTATATTAAATAGTTAAAAACATTCTACTTTTTTAGAAAGCAAATAGAAACACATTGTTACCTTTTCAGTTCCCAAAAATAGCATGTGTTCACAAAAATGAGCCAATCCTGGCAGTTCCCGGGGATCCTTCATGTGACCTAAAATGCATACCGTAACAAAACGACAATCACTTCCCAAAGCCAACAATTTGGTCATGAATTATGGTCTAATAAATGCAAAAATATAAACATCTTTGTTTGTTTGCCTGATTTTGATTAAGCTATCTCCACCTTTTAAACAATGCAGAGATGAAAGTATTTTATAATCAGAATGGCAGTATAAATTCACAGAAAAGTTATAATCATACAAATTCCACAGCTGCTGGTACAACAAATACATTTATGCAGCCAGACTAAAATTCACAATAACTTTACAACAATTACACAATAAGTTTCAATTTTAAATATCATGTAATTCTTACCAACATGAACATCCATCGCTGCGGCAGACTTGTCTGTCTGTTCATCACTCACCAGCATGACTTTCATTCCATTCTGCAGTTCCAAAGCACGGTAATTTCTTTTGTCAGTGCTAGCCTTCACCACATTGCTAATATTTGTCTTTATGCTACTTTCTGACGGGGCCATGATGGTAGTGCTGTATTTACTGTAAACAAAAATATAATTCCTGAATGAAAGGTCAGAAAAGTAAGCACTAGAATAATGCTCTATAAACTAGTCTCACTATCTTTTGCACATGTATATAAGAATTGTTAGAACAGCCATTGAAGCAGTTTAGTATACTAGACCAGTTCAAAAATTTAACAGGCTACATGGCTTTTCCAGTGACACAGAGCACTTATCTTTTACACAAAGCACCTCCTACAAGGTCAGTTGCCTTGCATTTACCATTGTAAAAAGCTATCTACAATGGAAAAAATGAGAAATCTGAATACAAGTCAAGAAAAACAGAATTCTTGAAACAAAGTTGCTATTCATACAAAGTATTTTATAATGTTCTTGTTGAAGCTAGTAGGGATGTACTTCACAGGAAAACAATTTTCTGGTAAAGAATTCTGCAGATATTATAGTAATTAAAAATTTTGTTGAAGTAAACAACAAAATTTAAATGACACAAAATCCCAGATAGAAGTGTATAATTTATGATACTCCTCTACAGATGAACAGTTAAATACACATTAATGTATACATTACAAATTTTACATAAACACTTATATGACAAACACTAGCATTCTAAGAGATCAAAAGGGTAAAAGTTATAAATAAATTTATGATAAAAATAATTAAATCTATTTACAACTTATGTATTAAAATTTATACAGAACACATCTTATGTGTTTGGCACAAACTTTAAAGATAGTACTTGCCAACCCGTCGAGAATTTTGAACAGAAAATTACACATGATGAGTCTCTTTGCATTTCAGATAGTTTTCCTTTGTAATGGCAGTGCTTGGAAACTATTTTAGGCATACTGTAATTGTCGACAGACATAAAACCACGACTGCCGATCTCAAAAGGAACAAACGACACCTCAAAATTTTGTTTTTGAAGAACTTATATTAAAGTGGCATATCTGTTTGTTTTATGACTTCTGAAATATCGAATGGAATAATAAGCTCAGCCATTATTCAGAAGCGAGATTCTGGGGTAAAAATCGTAAAATCAGGAATTTGTGTCGTTTGCAAATCCTGATAAATCGAAGTACAAAATGGCTGGTTCATTGGCTGAATTGAGACTTGACTGTACATACTGAACAATGTGATTTAGAATATTGTTGTCTTCAAAGATACCTTCCTTGGTCGCAAAAACACCGAGCAGGCATTAAGCACATGATATAGTGTCTCTCTATTGCCGCAGTGCTTGTATTTGTCAGATGTCTGTTTGTTCCAACGGACAAGGTTGGCAGCAGAGGAATTGCAGTGTATAAGGTTATCTTAGGGCCCTTTAATTGAGAACTATTTACCTGACTCTACGAAATGTGAAAATATCATTTTTAAATACAAAAAAGTCTTATATATAATACATCTTATATTATAACATAATATAACAGTCTTACATCTGATATAAAATAATGACCAAATCTATAAACTGTTGTCGCTGGCATAATTCTTTACTGATTTTTGCAGTCATTCAGTTGATTGATCTGCTTTTCTTTGACATTCTCATGTGAATCCATTCCTCATTTTTACCATCATCTCATTCACTTTTAATTGTCATTTTATTATCCTTACAATCGCAATAATATTTCATTATGATTGTTTATTTTGGTTTGCACCTTCTGCATTTTTTGTTTCCAGTTTGCCCTTCTGCGTAGGCCTGTACAAGTTCATCTGTTAGTGATGATTGATGAAGACCTATTGCGTGTTACTAAAAGTTGAGGATGATAAATGATAGGAGTATAGTGAGATGACGTAGAGGCGCAGATGTATGAGATGACTGATAAAAATGTGAATGTCAACTTATGAATATTTTGTGAAACTTTGTTTTACTTTGTTTGATGTAGTAATAGCCTACATTTGTAAGCTTTACTGTTCTGCCTTGTCCACTGCAGTAAATATCTATACTACATTGTACATACAGCATTTTTTTAAAGATTTTCATCAATTTAGAGGACATTTGTGCCTGAGTGTCAGAACAAATATTACAGAAACATTTTTCAGTTACCGAGTAATTAAGTCCTGGAATCGTCTCCCAAGTAATGCAGCAGCTTCAAAGAATATAAGCAAATTTAAAAGTGCAGTGAGTGGTGCGATCAATGCCAATTATTGGCTAATGCATAATGGCTACAGTCAACAACCATTCACAATTAACACTGAATTACGGTATTATGCAAATAACCTATTTTGCCAAAAATAAAAAGTATAATGTAATAATAACTAAGTCGAGTAATCGAGAACGTCACACGTGCTGTGGCTTCTAGCAAAGTGAAGTTTATTTTCGCTAGTATAAAACTTACTTTGGTACAAACCTACTTACATTTTAAATTTGCTTCGAAAATATTGTGTATTACACCACGTTGTTTTGCGAACAATAACTATAAACTTGTGATGAGCAAGAGATCTGATCGACAAAGTTAGCATTCAATAAAAAACACAGAGCAAACAACAACTCACATACAATCACAAATCGACAAGTCCTCAAACTAGTAATTTGGCAATAGGCGTTATCTTCCTCAAGCAGCGAGTGTCTGATGTCGTTAAACAGTCAGTTTGGCCACTGGCATTGCAGCGTGTCAAAGAAAAAAAGTAGCCCTGAGATTGAAATTTGAAACGTTGTTTATTTTGAGAGTTGAGCCTTGCCATAATTATTATTAATGATGGTACAAAAACGTTGCAACTTTACTTTCAGAGTGAATTGAAGGAATTGAGAAAAAATTAATTTGGCTAGTAAGTAAGTAAAAATTTATTTTCAGTCGATTATTTAAATAAAAAAACACGAGTCGTTATTACTCTCTTTATCGACTGTAATTAAATTAAAAACCTACACATAAATGTTATAGTTAAAGACACATTAAAATACAGCAGTAAAAGCTATATATATATATATATATAAGCTGATTTCATGTAAATATTAATAATAAACTAACACAATAACACTGGTTTATTCACTTACTGACATCTTTCACCAGCCAATTATCATTAAATTTTGGAGTAGCCCCTAAAATTGGTAGGGGTGAGCATTCTCTACCAGAAAGCGAATTCGAATCGAACCGAATTTGTGACTTTCGAATTCGAATCGAACCGAACTTCAGTGTTTCGAATTGGAACCGAATTCGAATTGAGATTGAAAGATTTTCGAACAAGTTTTCGAACCACCAGTAAAAATTAGTTTTACAAAGATCATGCATATCATTAGATTTTGGTCTGCAATAAAATGACTAGTAGTTTCTTTAAAATTGTGCGCAGAAATCACAGCTAAATTATGCTAATTGCATGATGTTTCAATCGTTTTAGTGATGAAGAACATGTGTGATTGGTGTGCTGAATTATTCGAATCTATAGTTTTGGAATCGAATGGAGTTCGATCTGAAAAAAACTCGTTCGAATCGAGTTCGAGCGTTCGTATTCGATTCGAACGTTCGAACTCGAACGTTCGATGCTCACCCCTACTAATTGGAAGCCTACAAAAGTCGCTCATATTTTTAACTCCTTCAGGACCATAGGCGTTTGTTGCATTTTGCATGGGTTCATGAAAAACTGCTCTCGCCAAGTAGTGGTTAAGTTATATTTCATAATTTTTGTAGGTTTCTACTCCACACACAATGAATTTTCATGCAAAGTAGTATAAGAAATGTATCTGTTTACCTTAGACAAATTAAAAATGGATTTTTGACCAAAAATTGAAAAAAGTACCGCTATTGCTTGTGTAAAAGCAGCTAATGTAAAAAATTCAATTATCCAGACACAACACTCTGGCACACTTTAGCCTCAAGTCCACTCTATTTTTAAGGAAGAATTCCTGTTAAAAGATGAAATGACCTTAATTCGCCTTGGCTGATCGGTTGTCTTTTCCCAGAACTCTGTACAGAGACAGCTCTTGGGCTGCAGCAAGCAGGCAATCAATATCATATTGTGTACGATCATGCGAGTGTACACCAGACTAAGCTACTCAATAGGCTAAGTTGGAGTGCCTGAAAATGGCGTGTTTTTCTTAATTTTGTCCAACTAAATTGCTTATGATTGTTTAAACAAATAGCATGATTGGGCAGCCACGATTCTCCTAAATAGAACAGCACCTAATTTGTAATCATCTACTTTAAGTTATGTCTGTGCTCAGCCAATAGCAGAAAAGTCATAGGTCTTATAAGACCTACTTTTGAATGGTGCAGTCCTAAAGGAGTTAAAAAAAGGTAAAAGATATGTTTTGCTCAAATTATCATTCTATCAGCCTAACTAATGTTGTATCTAAAATTACGGATGATAATTATTACCTGTATCACTCTGATAGGCTTAATACATTTTATAAATTACAACATTATTTTAGCCCTCATCAATAATGTGAAATGCAACTAACAAACTGGTTTGTGATATGCAGCTAGGCTTCCAGGCAGATCTTGGTTGTGTGCTTAAATTCTGCAAGGAGTTTAGTGAAATGAGCCATAAGTGTTTAATGAAGAAACTTTACTCATATGGTATTGAATGGCACCTGGTTCGGCAGCTTCCTTTATGATTGAACTCAGTCTGTTGTTGATGGTGTATCTCCGACTAGAGCCTCTGTTAAATCTCGAGTTCCTCAAAAATCCTTACTTGGGCCGTGCCTATTCCCATTTTACATGAACGACATTGCCAAAGGTTTGCAATCTAAAGTGCACCTGTTTGCTGATGACATCATGTTTTACTTAGCAGGAAAGAACGAACAAGATACTAGAAATTTCCAAGAGGATAAACTTCTAGCCTGGTGAAGCAAATGGAAGATGGAATTTCACCCTGACAAGGGCAAGGTCATCAGTATAAAAATGAAAAGGAAGCCAGTGAGA
The DNA here is from genome assembly GCA_030141605.1 of Tubiluchus corallicola. NCBI lineage: Eukaryota > Metazoa > Priapulida > Priapulimorpha > Priapulimorphida > Tubiluchidae > Tubiluchus > Tubiluchus corallicola. Next base: position 761,957 of record JAQGDQ010000057.1, read on the forward strand.
TGCCAACATGTGCTCCACAGACAGTTTGAAAATAAAGATTTGAAAATTTCATTAGCTTTCAAAAAAGTCTTCTGAAAAGTCTTCAAGCAAAACAGTAACAACAAACTATAAATGTAACAAGCAAACATCCTTCAAAGAAATGCTGATAAATAAACTGTAACTGAGTAAAAGTAATTTCCCGCGCTTCATTGCATATGTTGTTTAACATCCAAGTTAAAAGTTTTATGCAGGCAGTGCCAAACGCAAATCAGTGAATTTGAAGGAAACGAAAACTTAGTTATTTAGTTAACCATTTAGACGTTTAAATTCACGCGTTAATATTTCTTTTCAGGATTTGTAATCGCGAATTTATTACCACAACAGCTACAAACGATGCCAGGACTGGACGATTGGATTAACCACCCGTTGGATATAATACAGCAAAATTTCGGTAGTATCGAGACAGCCGAAGTTAAAAAATTTTGCACTAGTACTAGTTTTTTAAAACACATTGAAAGTTTATTCAATGTAGAATGTATATCGAGATATGTTTGCAATAAAGAGATTTGTTAAGACTTCACAATGTACAGTAATACTAGTATAGATAGACCTACATAAAGTTTTTAGGCATTTTGCACTGTACAAACACAAACAGTCAAGGCTGCAAGATCAAAATATTAAGAAGTAACTCAATAAAAATATCCCCATGATCATTGATCGAGCACCTTATTAATCTGACAAGCCTTCATTTGAAATTGATAAACTTACTTTCACAAACTGTCAATTCACATTACAGTTATATGCTCTCGGTGCTGCTGTTGCTGAAGGTTTATGACCTGGGCATAGGCATTGCTTTCTAAAGAGAAAATGCAGTAATGGGCACAGTCCCCTTAAAAACTTGAATGCCATGAACATGCTGTTATAACCGTAAATAAAAGAGAAAATGATTGGAATTATGGCTTTATTTCAATTTAAAGAGCAGCGCCATTTAAATTACAAGTTAAGGTGCACAGCTTAAAAGAACACCAAACCAAAGTGTTGTAACAGGCATAGATGTTAATTAGTTACTCAACATAACATTCTTCCCTCCTAAGACTTTGGGAACATTTAAAGCTACAATATCAATTATAAGTGTTATCAAATTGAACCAGACAAACAGCTCAAAGTTAACAGAATTAACTTGGAAACTAAACAAAATTTAGTACAGTTAGTTTAAGATACTTATATAAAAGGGATTTGTATATCCCTTACTTAACACATGCATTGAAAGTTAAGATAAAAAAGCCATTGATTCTATTCTAACCTGTAGTAAGCTTGACACATTTGCCTAAAGAACTAAGAAAATTTTCTCAGTGTAGTGTGAGGAACTTTAGTGAACTTTGTAAAACAATATAATTGGGTAAACAAAGATTACAGCGATATCATGGAATCAGCTAATCATAAAATTTTATAAGATAATGCAACCTCTAAGCTGATAAGGTGGCAGTGGTTTCCAGTCAGCCTTTGGATTATATTTTTCAATACATGATTTTTGTATGCTAAGTCTAATAGCTGCTTAAACTTGTTCACTTTGCTATTGTTATCAAGAACAACAAATGCCCAAAATTGGAGTCGTGAGTGTGCATGAATCAACAATGTCCACTCGATATCATAAAGGAACAAGTTGCTAGAAGGAGTTATTGGTGTGCATTTAAAACATTTGCAAATTTTACAGTTCTTCCATGTGAACAGGCTGCTTCGTGATTCTGATAGCATCATGTATTATTTGCCGGAGCACCTCAAATGGGACTAGCATTTATCATCACATCTTGTAATTAGTTTGTACAATAATTAATGCCAAGTGATCTCATTTTATTAATGTGGTAATCACTTTGTCAAAGGCATTCATCATGTTGAAAACTATATAAGTGGAATTGTCGTATTCTGTACCTGAAGCCAAGAATTATAATACTCCAAGAGCTGGGGGACAATAAAGTTTCCTTTAACAAAACTGTGTGCATAATATTCCACTCCAGTAGGTACTCATAACTCTGTTAAAAGTAAAAAGCTTACTAACTTCAGCAATTTTTTGTATAGAATTCAGTAAGTTTATAGTTTGTTTTATTTTTATTTTTTTATTTATTATTATTATCACATTCAGTACAATATAAAGCACGCAGTGGCATCAAAATTATTACATCTACTATATTTAATTGTTATGTTTCATATACTATCGTTATCATAAAAGAATAATTGTACGGCAGTGGGCTAGAGAAGCAAAGGCTCATAACCTGCATAAACCTGTCATGCTGTCATATTAGCCTGATAAAAAAATGGATGAGTGAACAAAAAAAGAACTGGGAGAAAGGTTAGATCACACAGGAAGGGTAGAAGGATGTGTTAGTGGAAATGGTAGGAAGAAAGATAATAGGTTGCGCTATGTTGACATCAGCTCTAAAGATTTATCAATGACGCCTTGTTTTGCATAATCTGTACCAGGATTGTGGTATGACTACTGCAGTAGGTGTGGGAAATTAGGAAGTGTTGTACTTGTTGAGAATCGTTGCTCTGTATTTCTTTTTAAATGTTTGAATTGGCTGAACAGTTTTTAATTCATCATCTATGTCATTCCAAAGCTTGTAATTATTACAGTCCGATTTTTGCACCTCTTTTAAAAATGGGTGTAAGTTGACCAAACTGCCATTGACATAAGACTTGGCATATAGTGAGTGATTTGTAATTGATTAATAACGTAATGACTTACGCAAATTCACTGCAGGTTTATATGAGACTAACACATTTTAAATTACATTTAGGGTGACTCATTAACATTACACTGATATAATGACTACATTGCCTGATCTTGCATTTCATGGCTATTCATATATGGTGCTGTTACTAGATCTTCATATCAGGAAACATTTAGTGAATCATATGCTAGATGGGGTCATTGTACACTAATCGCTAGCTGTATAACAAATCTTCGAACACGCTACATGATAATCAGATAATAATTCGGTAATATAATCTCAAGAAACATTTTTGCATTTCAGATGCCGGGCAGAACTGGTGTGAGAAAGTTGAGATTTACTTTTCTAGACTAATAAATGACACAAAATCATTTCCTTGGGTAAGTGTAAATTTATTTCTATAATAGGTTTTAAAATTTTGATAATGACAAAAATAATATAAAGTCGACCATTAAGAAAAAAACTACATAGATTATAACCCAATTGAAATCGACACATTAAACACTGAATTTTCAATTTTATAGCAAAGATGATTATTATTCTCAGTTTATTTGATGAACCAATGTGTTTAGTTAAAGAAACAGGCTAAATAAATGCATATTTGAAAGGATTATTTACAGTATTTCAGTAGGACCATTGTTTTCTGTCTTTTATTTTTTAAGTTACTGCATGTGACTAAACCAGCAAAACATTTGCAGCTGATTTTATGACCTTATGTAATGTTTTTTGAAGTTCATTGAACTTCCTTTAAACTCTCCTTTATTTTTACAGATTCCGTCATTGAATGATGTTTCATTGCACAACCTTGTTCCAAATTCTTTAGTGCGCTTTCGATGTACAATTCAAGACATGTACGATACTGAATTTTACCTGCATGTTTATGAAGTGAAGGACACACGAACGGGACGAACATTTCTTAAACCCGGAAGATATAGGGATGTGACAGAATGCAAGGTATGGTATGGTTTGACTACATAATCACATTGTTGCTTCTAGCTTTAATTGCTTAGTATAGATTCCAATCTCAATAGCCTAAAAAATTAAAACCAATTTAATAATCAGAAATTTATCAACTAGCCTAGGTGTACGCTTTTTTTCAGATCAGTATTTATTATTTCTGCTAGCTTCACTCTTTTTTTAATTAATTAATTAAGTAAGGGGCATACTTAGGTAAAGAAAAAGTGTTTATGGTGTAAGCTCTTCATCCATTTTCCAGGATGCAAGAAGTTGTTAGAGACATTTTGCAGAAGTATTGCGTACATTTGTCTATCACTCATGAATATGTAACCAATAAGAAATTAATAAGATTTTCCAAGTCATATAATTGAACATGTACTAACTTCTATATAACTAACTATATCTCTAGCCACACGAAGAACTTATCCTAGATTCTGTTAATTGCATTCCTGGAGATCGTCAAACTCTCTACTGTATCCCCGTTCCTGGGGAAACTAGCTGGGTGAAAGAAGAGTTTTCCCGCAGGAGTCATTGCGAGGTTCTAGCCTCTTCTTCTGTTCAACACGAGAGGCATAAACGGAGCTTCGACAGTGGAAATGCGGAGTATAGTTGCATTGACAATGGCAAGTTGAACAGTGCAGTTCAGTTTAATGTTAATTAGTATTTTGTGAATGAAGGTATTACATTAGTGATGTCAAACATTTGGTGATATAGAGAAGTCAATAATATTATAATGTCGTCCTCTTCAAATATTGGTGATAATACTTATGAAAATTCAAATAATAATTCCTTCACTAGTAGTTAATAGTACTGAAAGTCAACATTGGTGTTTCCGACCACCAATCCCTTTACTGAACCAGCTTCAGAGGCATTATTAATTTTGGTTGCTGAGCTCACGCTGTGACTGCTCATTTATATCCTCACTTCTTAATCAGTAAATAATCAAGAATTGCCAACTGTAAGTGAAACAAAAGTAAAACCAGTGCATAGTGCAAGTAGCCATAATATATGATTCAGCTTGAATTCTGACAGCATACCGTTCTGTCAAATGTTTTTATGTTCTAGCCTTCATTAACTATACATCATTTTTTATGGTGCCTTGTGCAAGGTGAAATTATAAATTAATTCACTGGTAACGGAAAAATTACATAATGGTATCGGTATCTTTGTTTAGTTGTATGTTATATTATATCTTTCCTGTAAATGTTTTTCTAGGAAATGCTGTTGAAAGTTCTGCTAAAGGTGCAGAATCATTTGAAATGGATTGTTCAAACTCCTTAGTTAATCCTGCACAGAAACGGTCGATGAGGTCTCCAACCTCTCCGCAACGTGTGTAACACCATATTTAATTTCCATTATAGGTATAGCTTAGGTTCCCATAGAGCTTGTGACAGACAAACAGGTAGATATAGTTTGTTCTTTAAGGACATGGACTACATAAGATTACCTAACAATCAAATATAAAATTTTTAGACATTACTACAACATTAAAATTACGATTAAAACATACAGAATTTTATAACATTTTTAAAAAAAGCTTTTGCGTAGCTTTTGGATATCTTCAACATGTGTGGGCTCCAAAGATAATGAAGTCCTTCGAGATTTGGAATAATTTCCCCGAGATTTGGAATAACATGTGGAATGTAATGTTTTTCAATGAAATCCATTAATATTCGTGTTTTATATAATCTAGACTAGTTATTCTTCATCACACACATATGGCCTTGTAAGTGCAGTTGTTACTATATATTACTGTGTCCATGTTACTACCTTAAAAGTATTCCTTTTCGCTAACTTGCACTAGCATCTGTTTAATTGAATGAACCACAAATAAAAAATTGAATGATTTATTAACAGTGATTTTCGCTAGTTAGTTACAAGTTGCTATCATTAAAAGTGTTAATAGTCGCTCATGTCAGCGGTCCATTTTATGTAGGAACTTGTGCTTAATGTAAGGTTCATGAAGTGTAAAATCTTGTTTTTTAGTTTAAATTTTCATGAATGTCTTAATTCAGGTTTGTAATTTTTATTCAGATACTCATTTCGGACATGAACCAAATCTGAATTTTCCATTACCAGATTCAAAGGGACCTGCTTGCTTGGTAAAGGTCAGTTGATAATATTTTATTAAACACAATATTTCTTCTTTATTTTTAACAAGCAATAATACTAACAAATATGAGATTCGTGCAAGATCTAGGTCTCATATACATGTTTCATATACATATACATATGTGTATGTATGTGAGAGTCAGTGTTCGGTGAGCTACTGTTAAAAATTAGCTAGCTACAGCTACAGTGCAATAAAAGTAACTACCTGGTACATATTACTAACTAGCTACAGTTACATATGAGAGTTGAGTTGTGAAATTTAAGAAATGGCTATAGTGTAAAAAGTCTTTAAAGTTATAAAACAATTTTATTTTTTATTTATATACTACAATGTGCATTAAGAATGACGCGGGAAAAAGTGGTCAAATAGAAAAGTAGATGAATAAGCATGGGAAAAATGGCACAGGAAAAATGACACAAACGAGAAAGTAAGAAGAAATGGCATGTGTTATTTTGATGCCATTCATTTCTATAATAAAACTAGAATGTCATCAGCAGGAAGCTCTCTGTGCTACAATGCCTGATTACTGACAGCCACACTCGCTGTACTACAATGCATAATTGCTTTCACAACCACACTCGCTGTACTACAATGCATAATTGCTGACACAGCCACACTCGCTGTACTACAATGCGTAATTGCTTTCACAGCCACACTCGCTGTACTACAATGCGTAATTGCTTTCACAGCCACACACGCTGTACTACAATGCGTAATTGCTTTCACAGCCACACTCGCTGTACTACAATGCGTAATTGCTTTTACAGCCACACTCGCTGTACTACAATGTGTAATTGCTTTCACAACCACACTCGCTGTACTACAATGCATAATTGCTTTCACAGTCACACTCGCTGTACTACAATGCTAATTCTTTCACAGCCACACTCGCTGTACTACAATGCATAATTGCTTTCACAGCCACACACGCTGTACTACAATGCGTAATTGCTTTCACAGCCACACTCGCTGTACTACAATGCGTAATTGCTTTTACAGCCACACTCGCTGTACTACAATGTGTAATTGCTTTCACAACCACACTCGCTGTACTACAATGCATAATTGCTTTCACAGTCACACTCGCTGTACTACAATGCTAATTCTTTCACAGCCACACTCGCTGTACTACAATGCATAATTGCTTTCACAGCCACACTCGCTGTACTACAATGCGTAATTGCTTTCACAGCCACACTCGCTGTACTACAATGCGTAATTGCTTTCACAGCCGCACTCGCTGTACTACAATGCGTAATTGCTTTCACAGCCGCACTCGCTGTACTACAATGCATAATTGCTGACACAGCCACACTCCCTGTACTACAATCATAATTGCTTTCACAGCCACACTCTCTGTACTACAATGCATAATTGCTTTCACAGCCACACTCGCTGTACTACAATGCATAATTGCTTTCACAGTCACACTCGCTGTACTACAATGCGTAATTGCTTTCACAGCCACACTCGCTGTACTACAATGCATAATTGCTTTCACAGCCACACTCGCTGTACTACAATGCGTAATTACTTTCACAGTCACACTCGCTGTACTACAATGCATAATTGCTTTCACAGCCACACTCGCTGTACTACAATGCGTAATTGCTTTCACAGCCACACTCGCTGTACTACAATGCGTAATTGCTTTCACAGCCGCACTCGCTGTACTACAATGCATAATTGCTGACACAGCCACACTCGCTGTACTACAATGCATAATTGCTTTCACAGCCACACTCTCTGTACTACAATGCATAATTGCTTTCACAGCCACACTCGCTGTACTACAATGCGTAATTGCTTTCACAGTCACACTCGCTGTACTACAATGCATAATTGCTTTCACATCCACACTCGCTGTACTACAATGCGTAATTGCTTTCACAGTCACACTCGCTGTACTACAATGCATAATTGCTTTCACAGCCACACTCGCTGTACTACAATGCGTAATTGCTTTCACAGCCACACTCGCTGTACTACAATGCATAATTGCTGACACAGCCACACTGTGTACTACAATGCCTGACTGCTGACACAGGCACACTCTGTACTACAATGCGTAATTGCTGACACAGACACACTCTCAGTACTACAATGCCCGACTGCTGACATAGCCACACTCGTCGTACTACAATGCCTGATTGCTGACACAGGCACTCTTTATATTAGAATGCCTGATTACTGACACAGCCACACTCGCTGTACTACTATGCATAATTGCTGACACAGCCACACTCGCTGTACTACAATGCATAATTGCTGACACAGCTACTCTCGCTGTACTACAATGTGTAATTGCTGACACAGCCACACTGTGTACTACAATGCCTGACTGCTGACACAGGCACACTCTGTACTACAATGCCTGATTGCTGACAGCCACACTTTCTGTACTACAATGCCTGATTGCTGACACAGCCACACTCTCTGTACTACAATGCCTGATTGCTGACAGCCACTCTTTCTGTACTACAATGCCTGATTGCTGACAGCCACACTTTCTGTACTACAATGCCTGATTGCTGACACAGCCACACTCTCTGTACTACAATGCATAATTGCTGACACAGCCACACTGTGTACTACAATGCCTGATTGCTGCCACAGACACACTCTCTGTACTACAATGCCTGACTGCTGACACAGGCACACTCTGTACTACAATGCGTAATTGCTGACACAGACACACTGTACTACAATGCCCGACTGCTGACATAGCCACACTCGTCGTACTACAATGCTTGATTGCTGACACAGGCACTCTTATATTAGAATGCCTGATTACTGACACAGCCACAGTCTGTACTACAATGTCTGATTACTGAGAGCCACACTTGCTGTACTACAATGCCTGATTGCTGACACAGCTACACACTCTGTACTACAATGCGTAATTGCTGACACAGCCACACTCGCTGTACCACTATGCGTAATTGCTGACACAGCCACACTCGCTGTACTACAATGCGTAATTGCTAACACAGCTACACTCGCTGTACTACAATGCATAATTGCTTTCACATCCACACTCGCTGTACTACAATGCGTAATTGCTTTCACAGTCACACTCGCTGTACTACAATGCATAATTGCTTTCACAGCCACACTCGCTGTACTACAATGCGTAATTGCTTTCACAGCCACACTCGCTGTACTACAATGCATAATTGCTGACACAGCCACACTGTGTACTACAATGCCTGACTGCTGACACAGGCACACTCTGTACTACAATGCGTAATTGCTGACACAGACACACTCTCAGTACTACAATGCCCGACTGCTGACATAGCCACACTCGTCGTACTACAATGCCTGATTGCTGACACAGGCACTCTTTATATTAGAATGCCTGATTACTGACACAGCCACACTCGCTGTACTACTATGCATAATTGCTGACACAGCCACACTCGCTGTACTACAATGCATAATTGCTGACACAGCTACTCTCGCTGTACTACAATGCGTAATTGCTGACACAGCCACACTGTGTACTACAATGCCTGACTGCTGACACAGGCACACTCTGTACTACAATGCCTGATTGCTGACAGCCACACTTTCTGTACTACAATGCCTGATTGCTGACACAGCCACACTCTCTGTACTACAATGCCTGATTGCTGACAGCCACTCTTTCTGTACTACAATGCCTGATTGCTGACAGCCACACTTTCTGTACTACAATGCCTGATTGCTGACACAGCCACACTCTCTGTACTACAATGCATAATTGCTGACACAGCCACACTGTGTACTACAATGCCTGATTGCTGCCACAGACACACTCTCTGTACTACAATGCCTGACTGCTGACACAGGCACACTCTGTACTACAATGCGTAATTGCTGACACAGACACACTGTACTACAATGCCCGACTGCTGACATAGCCACACTCGTCGTACTACAATGCTTGATTGCTGACACAGGCACTCTTATATTAGAATGCCTGATTACTGACACAGCCACAGTCTGTACTACAATGTCTGATTACTGAGAGCCACACTTGCTGTACTACAATGCCTGATTGCTGACACAGCTACACACTCTGTACTACAATGCGTAATTGCTGACACAGCCACACTCGCTGTACCACTATGCGTAATTGCTGACACAGCCACACTCGCTGTACTACAATGCATAATTGCTAACACAGCTACACTCGCTGTACTACAATGCGTAATTGCTGACATAGCCACACTGTGTACTACAATGCCTGACTGCTGACACAGGCACACTCTGTACTACAATGCGTAATTGCTGACACAGACACACTCTGTACTACAATGCCTGATTGCTGACAGCCACACTTTCTGTACTACAATGCCTGATTGCTGACACAGCCACTCTTTCTGTACTACAATGCCTGATTGCTGACAGCCACACTTTCTGTACTACAATGCCTGATTGCTGACACAGCCACACTCTCTGTACTACAATGCCCGACTGCTGACATAGCCACACTCGTCGTACTACAATGCCTGATTGCTGACACAGGCACACTCTGTACTACAATGCGTAATTGCTGACACAGACACACTCTGTACTACAATGCTTGGTTGCTGACACAGGCACTCTTTATATTAGAATGCCTGATTACTGACACAGCCACAGTCTGTACTACAATGTCTGATTACTGAGAGCCACACTTGCTGTACTACAATGCCTGATTGCTGACACAGCCACACTCGCTGTACTACAATGCATAATTGCTTTCACATCCACACTCGCTGTACTACAATGCGTAATTGCTTTCACAGTCACACTCGCTGTACTACAATGCATAATTGCTTTCACAGCCACACTCGCTGTACTACAATGCGTAATTGCTTTCACAGCCACACTCGCTGTACTACAATGCATAATTGCTGACACAGCCACACTGTGTACTACAATGCCTGACTGCTGACACAGGCACACTCTGTACTACAATGCGTAATTGCTGACACAGACACACTCTCAGTACTACAATGCCCGACTGCTGACATAGCCACACTCGTCGTACTACAATGCCTGATTGCTGACACAGGCACTCTTTATATTAGAATGCCTGATTACTGACACAGCCACACTCGCTGTACTACTATGCATAATTGCTGACACAGCCACACTCGCTGTACTACAATGCATAATTGCTGACACAGCTACTCTCGCTGTACTACAATGCGTAATTGCTGACACAGCCACACTGTGTACTACAATGCCTGACTGCTGACACAGGCACACTCTGTACTACAATGCCTGATTGCTGACAGCCACACTTTCTGTACTACAATGCCTGATTGCTGACACAGCCACACTCTCTGTACTACAATGCCTGATTGCTGACAGCCACTCTTTCTGTACTACAATGCCTGATTGCTGACAGCCACACTCTGTACTACAATGCCTGATTGCTGACACAGCACACTCTCTGTACTACAATGCGCTGACACAGCCACACTGTGTACTCCTGATTGCTGCCACAGACACACTCTCTGTACTACAATGCCTGACTGCTGACACAGGCACACTCTGTACTACAATGCGTAATTGCTGACACAGACACACTGTACTACAATGCCCGACTGCTGACATAGCCACACTCGTCTACAATGCTTGATTGCTGACACAGGCACTCTTACTACAATGTCTGATTACTGAGAGCCACACTTGCTGTACTACAATGCCTGATTGCTGACACAGCTACACACTCTGTACTACAATGCGTAATTGCTGACACAGCCACACTCGCTGTACCACTATGCGTAATTGCTGACACAGCCACACTCGCTGTACTACAATGCATAATTGCTAACACAGCTACACTCGCTGTACTACAATGCGTAATTGCTGACATAGCCACACTGTGTACTACAATGCCTGACTGCTGACACAGGCACACTCTGTACTACAATGCGTAATTGCTGACACAGACACACTCTGTACTACAATGCCTGATTGCTGACAGCCACACTTTCTGTACTACAATGCCTGATTGCTGACACAGCCACTCTTTCTGTACTACAATGCCTGATTGCTGACAGCCACACTTTCTGTACTACAATGCCTGATTGCTGACACAGCCACACTCTCTGTACTACAATGCCCGACTGCTGACATAGCCACACTCGTCGTACTACAATGCCTGATTGCTGACACAGGCACACTCTGTACTACAATGCGTAATTGCTGACACAGACACACTCTGTACTACAATGCCCGACTGCTGACATAGCCACACTCGTCGTACTACAATGCTTGGTTGCTGACACAGGCACTCTTTATATTAGAATGCCTGATTACTGACACAGCCACAGTCTGTACTACAATGTCTGATTACTGACACAGCCACACTCTTTCCTACAATGCGTGATTGCTGACACAGCCACACTCTTTCCTACAATGCGTGATTGCTGACACAGCCACACTCTCTGTACCACTATGCGTAATTGCTGACACAGCCACACTTGCTGTACTACAATGCATAATTGCTAACACAGCTACACTCGCTGTACTACAATGCGTAATTGCTGACATAGCCACACTGTGTAATACAATGCCTGACTGCTGACACAGGCACACTCTGTACTACAATGCGTAATTGCTGACACAGACACACTCTCTGTACTACAATGCCCGACTGCTGACATAGCCACACTCGTCGTACTACAATGCCTGATTGCTGACACAGGCACACTCTGTACTACAATGCGTAATTGCTGACACAGACACACTCTGTACTACAATGCCCAACTGCTGACATAGCCACACTCGTCGTACTACAATGCTTGGTTGCTGACACAGGCACTCTTTATATTAGAATGCCTGATTACTGACACAGCCACAGTCTGTACTACAATGTCTGATTACTGAGAGCCACACTTGCTGTACTACAATGCCTGATTACTGACACAGCCACAGTCTGTACTACAATGTCTGATTACTGAGAGCCACACTTGCTGTACTACAATGCCTGATTGCTGACACAGCTACACACTCTGTACTACAATGCGTAATTGCTGACACAGCTACACTCGCTGTACTACTATGCGTAATTGCTGACACAGCCACACTCGCACTACTTTTTGGGGGTTTGTGGGGTGGTTTTGTGTTTTTGTGTGTGTCTACAATGCTGCTGACAAGACCTTTAATGCGTAATTTGACACAGGCACACTCTGTACTACAATGCCTGATTGCTGACAGCCACACTTTCTGTACTACAATGCCTGATTGCTGACACAGCCACACTCTCTGTACTACAATGCCTGATTGCTGACAGCCACTCTTTCTGTACTACAATGCCTGATTGCTGACACAGCCACACTCTTTCCTACAATGCGTGATTGCTGACACAGCCACACTCTCTGTACTACAATGCATAATTGCTGACACAGCTACACTCGCTGTACTACAATGCGTAATTGCTGACACAGCCACACTGTGTACTACAATGCCTGATTGCTGCCACAGACGCACTCTCTGTACTACAATGCCTGACTGCTGACACAGGCACACTCTGTACTACAATGCGTAATTGCTGACACAGACACACTCTGTACTACAATGCCCGACTGCTGACATAGCCACACTCGTCGTACTACAATGCTGATTGCTGACACAGCACTCTTTATAAATGCCCGACTGCTGACACAGGCACTCTTTATATTAGAATGCCTGATTACTGACACAGCCACAGTCTGTACTACAATGTCTGATTACTGAGAGCCACACTTGCTGTACTACAATGCCTGATTGCTGACACAGCTACACACTCTGTACTACAATGCGTAATTGCTGACACAGCCACACTCGCTGTACCACTATGCGTAATTGCTGACACAGCCACACTCGCTGTACTACAATGCATAATTGCTGACACAGCTACACTCGCTGTACTACAATGCGTAATTGCTGACACAGCCACACTGTGTACTACAATGCCTGACTGCTGACACAGGCACACTCTGTACTACAATGCGTAATTGCTGACACAGACACACTCTCTGTACTACAATGCCTGATTGCTGACATAGCCACACTCGTCGTACTACAATGCCTGATTGCTGACACAGCCACACTCTCTGTACTACAATGCCTGATTGCTGACACAGCCACACTCTGTACTACAATGCGTAATTGCTGACACAG
>JAQGDQ010000466.1:0-179014 GCA_030141605.1 Tubiluchus corallicola
GAAAAAAGTAACGTTGTTGATGACCTGAGCTTAAGACAAATTAATTAACCCCTAGTTACGCCAAGTTTGCATGCTTATCTTACAGACAAACAATTAAACAGATAGTGCAATAATTATCAGTTTATACCTCATTTTCTTAAAAAAATTAACGTTTTGCCAATTTGGTAAATTTTATTACTTCTTATAATTATTATCTTTTGATATCATATAACTATGAATTGAATATTATTTTAAAACTATTCTAATATGTATGTGACGAAATCTAACATGCAATTATTATTCTTCAAATAAAATAATATGTATCTATAACACTATAACACTATACACTAATAACTTATAAACTGCAAACTTGGCGTAACTAGGGGTTAATTAATTTGTCTTAAGCTCAGGTCATCAACAACGTTACTTTTTTCATGTTGTTTTACATAGATTTTGTTTTGGTTATAGAAAGTGCTCATTTTCGAATTGAATTAAATTTAATGCCTCGGAGGGACAAGGGATATTAATAGCATATCACATACAAAGTTGTAAAGAGTTAGTCCAAATTGAAGAACAATATTGGTAATGATGAATCTTAATGGTCACACAAATAAAAACGCACGCTTACAATGCGAAGTGTTTACAACAAAATTATGTTTGAGAGTTAGAAAATATAAAAAAGTATGACAAATATAACAGTCAATTAAAATGAAGAACTAAATTTATAAGACTTATTTGTAAACAACTGTAAGATTAAATAATATGAACAGATTGCTAAATTTTGAATGAATGTTGCTTTAGATAAAAATTAATTCAAGTATCATATAGATTCATATTAGGGAATTAAAGTTAATATTAGTATGTTGGTTTCTCATAGTATTTGACGAATTTCATAGAATAAATACATAACATATGATGTTCAGACTGTACAGCTGGAGGAATTGCATTACATACATAAGACACAAGTTCTTTGTTTCCTAGGTATCTGTATACCATCTACTTGAACTTGTGTGATTATACCAGTGTATTTTCAAGTAAAGTGTCAAGAGTAACCTCTAATTGTCTTTAAACTAATTTTGCATGTTCAGATTTTTTGGTATGACAAAGAATAATCTTGTTTTATGCACAATCTAGTGAATCTACTCACTACCCTTAATATCCTGAATTTATTTTTCGTTGGGGTTGTCTAAGAAAATGTTATGCTGTGGTGAATGTCAGAACACATATTTCAAAAGTAATAATTATATTTGGAAAAGTAAGATGTATGATGTCGCTACCAAGCCATACATATGAGTAACGCTAGGACATTAACTCAAGAAGTAATTCCTACTTTGATAACACATTATTGCATCAATCAAACACAAATTTTACTTTTCTTTGCAATCTATTGTCCAAAATTACCATCACAAACCACACATCCTTGAAGCAGACACGTTGACAAACAGACAGGCGCACATACAGCTAGACACATAGTTGACCTACACTTGGATCATTAGTTTGGCTGTGAGAATGTACACATAACACCCTTTTTGAGAATCAAAAGTGTGAGGAAAACTTAAAAAGAATTTGTTACCAGCCAAAACCAAGTTTACACCAGTGTGTCATTAATAAAGCTTTTTACAAACAAAACACAGCAGAAAAAACAACAAATTATTTTACATGAAACAATCGAAAACAAGCTGTGCAAAATGTCAAAAACTGCATTTCCTACAAGCAGTGAAAGGATTTTTTTTACAGTCAATGCCTGCACTCGTTGCCTCTTCCTCTCTGTTATATACTGACGGAAATATCTGATGTCGTCTGATCTAATGTGCCTCATTGCACTATAAATACTTTCATTGCGCATATCTGGATCTCAATCCCAGTAATATCGCTTACTGGACAATGTATTATATCTAAGAGAATTGCAATAAAGCACTTCATGTCATGTTCATCTATTCCTGGGTCTGTCTTGCTCTTGAACAATTCATATCGTCTGCTTTCTTCAACCAAAAGTTCATAAAATTCATTGCTAAAGATTAGTTTAAAAAGTTCTTTCCCGAAAATTTGCGATGTTTGACTAAGTTTGGCTCCAAAAACAACGGCTTGTAATTTAGAAACGGCTTATCCTTCCAGGCAGTTAATTCATGCAGCCTCTCAGTTTCCAGCTGGTGATTTTCCATCTCCCTAGCCAGCCCGTTATCCAGTTCGCCACCAAGTCGTTTGCCTTGGCTCAGGACAACTTCAACTGGCTACACGCAACTGATTGTGTTTTACATGGATGTTTTATAAGAAATAAACAAGAACTCACCTCTAAGAAGATGCCGTCACTACACAGCTAAAAAAATGTGACTGCAGCAAAAGCCCCCAAATGCAAGTGGTAGATTGTTTTCTGCGCATTGCTGTCTCATTTTGTCTCGCCATTGTTCTTACGGGCATTGTGCTTCTTAAAAGTTTACATGAATATCCAAATAGATAATAGTATATGCCAATGTTTGCGTTAATTAATAACAAAATGCAACTACTCTGCTTCCTTACAAATCCGAATAACGACAAACCTGTAGCAACTGGCTGTTACAAATAAACAGCTTACTTGCATTCTATTATATATAGCTTTTAGATCTTCCTTTGTTAGATCTTAGTCTTGTCGCTTAAAGGAGCTTTCAATATGGTTGTTGGTGTCAAGCAATTTAATCTAGCATTGTATAATTATTTGTTTTTTTTCGTAGTTTTACAAACATGCATTTTCTGAAAGTGTTTAAAACGAAGCCAGCCTTAGTCATGTGACCTAAGCTTTAGTAGTATACGCCACCTATCAATCACAGTTGTTCTTACAAGTAGTTAGATTTTCTGTTGCCGCTATGCTAATCATGCCGTTTGGTGATACTTGCATTACTTTGTCTATTTTGTTACAATTTAACAGTCACTAGTTGTATTTTCAAGCGAAAGTTGTCACCAGTAAATGGAAGTCACCATCTACTTTAATAATTAGTTAATAGTTTAGTTAATTGGTTAGAATTGCTTCAAATCTCTAGAATCGTAAAGTAATAATATGTGCTTCAGTCTTCTTAAATCTAATTTTTTATTTTGTCTAAACCTTTAGCACGTTCTTAAAAACTTTTTGTGATCTGTTATTTTAATAAATTTCAGGCCTATCGCACAGTTCAATACTGATTTTTGCCGTTTTTTTGCATGGACTGGGCGCATCCACAATGGTGATCACCTTCAATATGGTACCTGAATGGGATACAATTTAGGACCTCTATTTCCTAGCAAGAATGTCCTTTAAACAAACTCGTTTCACTTAAGCACCTCTACTTGTTTTTAACATACAAAATGGTTAAAAAAATCATATAGGTATTATACGAGATCAAAAAAAATAAACAAACTTACCTACTCCGGGACGACAGTTTACGCTTCCCCAGTAAAGAAGTTTTTTTGGTCGAAATGGAAGCTCTGCCAGGAGTCTCTCCATACAAACAAATACGTCATCATCAACCTTCATTAATTAAGCAATGTTGTATCTTTCAATAGCCCATCCTATAATCCACAGTAATCTACATGCATTGTTTAAACCTGATGGGACGTACGTGAATGTTAAATCACCGTAATGAAGTTGTTCATTTTTTAGTTTCTCCATGTGCAGGTAACTGATATTTTTACCTGAATTATCATATTGATCAGTAAAAAATCTGTAAGCAATATCTCGGTTCATGTGTGAACCATTCAGCCAGGTTTTTCTGAGATTATTTCTTCTTGTAACTCTGTCTTTGAAAGCGCTGGCTATTGCTATAAAAACTGCATTATTACGCTGCCTTTTCACAATATTTATGTTATTTGAAATCTGTAAATTTTCTTCGGAATAGAAAAACAAAATAAAAGTGATGAAAAATATGTTTACAGTTAATAAGATGCGCAATCTGTCCTTTCCTTTAACATTCATCATTGATAAAAGGAAAAACTGATTCCTCAGTATTTATTATAACTTACAGTCAATGAAGCACCACGAAAGAAAAAAAGTATTGCACTGCATCATTTTTTCAACTACAACGGCAAGTATGAAAATGTAACAAGACAAACTCAAAGTATAGAGCACATGTTCCCAGCAAAAGCTAACCCTTTCTTTTGTCTTTCACCATAATACAGTCACGGTTTCAACGCATTTCTAATAATGTACCTGATTTTAATGATAATCGGGTCAACAACTAACCATCAGTTTACAAAGAACTTAATCGTGATCAAAAAACTACTGTTTATATGATCTGCAATGCCTAGGCTGAATCGTAAAATAAACAATTGTTAGTTCACAAGCGTATTACGCAGGGAGGCGGTTATGGGCAGTTTTATGAAGAAATTTTGAAATAATTGTTAAAGATGGCGGGTTTTCTTCCAATCAAAAATAGCATGCTGTTGCCAATCGTGTTCTGAGTCTATTTTTTCAGAAATAATTTTTCTTCAACATGAACTTAACCTCATTTTAACCATCAGTATCATTTCTCTCTCTCTTCCTCATTTATGTTAAACACAGGACCCCGCCATATTGAAAAATGGAACTTTACAACTGATTTATAGGTTGCCGCCTCCTAAAATAGTTGTTCGTACATATTTTCTTAAAGGTTTTGCAAGTTCCTCGTGACACTTGAATACCAATTGTTCATTGATTTCTATTTGTGGCGTTAGTTTTATATTTAAACTCTGCATTTTGGGGTTCGTGGTTAGTTTCCAGGCTGTTGGTAGGTAAGACAGACTATCCTAACCAGTGTTCGTGATATTTGTTAGCTAGTGTGTTGTGGGTAATGGCATCTTTCATCAACTATTTCTTTAGTATTTTTATTTTTTCCAAGGACTTTTTGTTTTTGTGATGTGAACATAACGATTTCTCGTCGCGTTGTTTTCTCGGATTCAGTCTGCATGCTTTCATGGCTGCAGTCAAAGAAGCTGCTTGCAAACTTCGTTCAGAATCGAATAGCAGAAATTCGCTAACAAACTGCAACAGAATTTCGTCATGTGCCAACAGAACTAAATCTAGCTGATTTAGGCACTAAGCATCCAGTGAAACCCCTAAATAAATTTTGGTTTCAAGGACCAGAATTTGTTCAGATTGAATCGTACTGGCCTGTACTCACTTGAACAAATAAATAAAGAAGTAAAACACGGAAGCTCAGTGCTTTTTGAAACGAGCTGCTTGGCAAAAACTGTACATCATACAGTACATGACTTGTCAGTTTTTGATATAAACGTATTTTCGTCTCTTACTCCGCTAATAAACGCAACATGTTGGCTCTATAGAGCAATAGATAGGTGGATGCATAGATCACTTGCAGCGGGTGCGCTTACGGCTGCTGAAGTTTACAACGTCTAGAATGGATAAAATATATTCAGCATGAAGAGTACTTTCTTCCAGAAGATTCCTTCAACTCTTTGCATCCGTCACTTCGCGAATTGCGAACGTTGCAGAGCGAACAGGTCTAGTCGGTTGCTTGAGTAGAGTGAAGAAAATCTGTCCAACACAAGGTGAAAATTTACCTATATTATTGCCCCAAAACAGTTATTTCACTAAATTGCTAGTAAAACAGTTTCATTGCTCAAACTGCCATGTAGGAACTGCTCAACCCTCGCTTTACTGCTGCAAAGCTATTGGATTCCGGCAGGCAGAGCTCTTGTCGAAAACCTGCTCAATCGTTGTACTGTTTTCGCAAAATGGATGGCGGACCATATAAAATGTCTTCTATGGCAGATTTACCACCTTACACGATTCCAATGATCAAACCCATTCACTCATATTGGGATAGACTATTTGGCCAAGATATGTACCATTGATTCTTGTAAGCCCAATCTCGAAAAGGTCTGTTTGTTTGTTTGTCTATTGGTCAGAGCCATTCACATTGAAGTGGTAACTGACTTGAAAATTGAACTTTCATTTTGGCTTTACGACGTTTCATTGCCCATCGTGGAACATCAAAAGCAATCATCCGTGACAATGCTAGCCACTTTCATCTCGCAAAGCAGTCGCTATATCTTCTTTATGCAATGTTTAGACATGTTTAGTTTAGTTTAAGGTACGGCTGCGTCCTGTTCACAATAAAGATTTTTAAGCCAGCATATTTCTATTTTTAAAGATAATTTTCTCTCTAAGTGTCGAATCTAAGACTTTCTACAACTATTTAGATAATTATAGTGAATTAATAGTAGTTGTATAGTGCAATCACTTTAAGTAATAACTCTATAACTGCTGTCACTAGTCCCCAAAATTTAATATAGATGTTTTTAAAGCTGTATTGTGGTCCTTGGTTTTAATTTTTTCGCTGTAGTGAATCTGTAGTAGTGTGATATTAGAAGATGCAGAGATTGAATACTTCTGCTTGACATACACAGAAATTAAAATTGCAAACTTGTGTTCCATTTTTTCAGGTTTTGAGTTTTTATCAGTTTTTAAAACATTAACAGGACTTTGAAAACTCGCTCTTTAATGATAACGCTGTTATTATACCTTACACATGTGTGTGCCACAATCTACAACAGAACCATTATACTTTGCATTAATATACTAAAAACTTTATTTCATCAATAGCGCTTATCTGTGCTAGATAAGTGTCACAGAACTTGTGGAAAGCTTGTCATACTTAAAGAGAGTAATAAGTGTTGGCTTAAAAACTGAAAAGAAATTGTATACTGGTTATTAGGTCACCAGTATACAAACACAAATTTGAAAAAACTGTGAGTCTAACGAAGTCTAACGCTTAATGAAGAGGATGTTGGAAAACAACATGCTGTCTATCAAGACAAAGTTTCAGGTGTACCAAGCCTGTGTACTGAGCACACTGTTGTACGGGAGCGAGAGCTGGACTATGTATAGCCATCAAGAAAGCAGGCTCAATGCTTTCCACCTACGTTGCCTCAGAAGAATCCTGGGCAACTCATGGCATAAGCACATAACCAGTAAGGATGTGCTAGCAAGAACTGGAATCCCTAGCATGTATGCCATACTCACCAACAGACGTCTGCGCTGGCCAGGCCATGTTTCCCGCATGCAGGACGGCAGATTGCCCAAGGACATTCTGTAGGGTGAGCTTGCTACTGGCTCCCGACCCACCCGGAGGCCACTGCTCCGCTACAAAGATGTATGTAAACAGGACCACAATGCAGGCGTTACACCAGCAAACTACGAGGCGCTTGCGGCAGATTGAAGCAACTGGAAATCTACTGCTAGGACAGCCATTAACAGAGCGGAGAAAACGAGGGAGACGAAAAAGTGGACAGGTGGATAAAAGGATTTGCAGGCATCAGAAAGATGAACTACCTCACTTGTATGAAACAGCCTTCCAATGTGCAACCTGCAGCTGGAACTGCTGCTCAAGGATCGGACTGCTCAGCCACAGTCGATGCTGCAGCTCTATCAATTTGATCTTTAACTGACTCTCTTGGCACACAATCCATTGCCTTCCGAGACAGAAACAACCAGTGTTTTTCATAAAATATGGAAGCTTGCAAATATATGTCGAACTACAGGCCTGTTTCATTGTTGTTATGCATATCTATGGTTTTAGAATGGGTAGTTTACAACAAATAGCAAAAATTACTTAATTGTGGCTAACAAAGTATTAATAGAATGTATTTTGGGCTTTAAAGCTGGTGATAGTACAGATAATCAATCACTGCCAATTATGCATAAACTATACAGCAGTTTAGACAATGGAAACGAGATATGTTTTGTCTTCCTAGATATAAGCAAAGCAAAGTCTGGCATGAGTTTTATTTGTTTAAATTACAATAGTGTGACGTAAGTGTTCATCTAACAGAAGCACCGAGAAACGTGCAAAATAATTCAGAATCACGATAAATGGTAAATCAGAATTACCCAATAGTGATATGCCTATGTGGCCTACTAACAAATCTGTTACAGGCTTTGCACTGCATAACTTTGGTAGAATAGGTAGAACACACCAAATATGATAATATCACTACTGAAAGTATTTTAAATAGCACAAACATTCTGTGAGCATGGTGTCGCTGTAATTCTCTTATCTTTCCTGAAAATTATTCAAACATTGTGTCACGACCCAAACCCGGATCCCAACCACTTGATATTAAATCCGAACTTTTTACCAAACACTCAAAGTTTAAACCAAAATACATATTAAATTTTCACAAATAATATTCTAGTTTTTTCTGTATAAAGACAATATCTTGACTTAATTCGTCTTCTCGCGGAGGTAACAAAGTTACTTCCATATACAGCATAGTTTCACCAATAAATGCCCGGATGTTCTCTAACTTTGTCATTATCGCCTCCTGGTTAACATGTTTCCCATCTGTAGTATGATATTCTGTTGTCATTGCATCAATTGTTAGTTTATCAATGGGTATTGTTTTTAAAACATCAAGTTCTGCTCCTTCAATATCGAGTGACAAGTAGTCAATGTGATTGTGACCAATGGCTAACATTATTGAGCAAAAGGAAAACACTGAACTGTGTGAGTTCTAACATTTTCAGTGCAGTTTAACTTTTTTATCCGTTTTCTATGAACAGGATCCGTGTTATTCTCTAACCCGCCTAACAACCCACACATTGTAAACCTTAGTCTTTCAGCCCTCTTACTAGGGCTTAAACAGGCATTGATAGAATAGGCATGCCGTTTCTCTTTTAGTAATTTATTAAACATTAGTGGGTTTGGTTCAATTAAGAGTCCTGTCCATCCGCGGTTCCTTTCAAAATACAAAGAATTGGAGATTACTCCATCTGCAGCACCACTTTCCACAAAAAAGCCTTTTCTCTTTTTTCTAAGTAGAATGTCTATAATCGTTGACTGAGACAGTTGTGAAGTATCATTTACTGGGCTTAAATTAGATTTCCGTGATGGACCAATCAGCCATGAATTTTTAATGTGATTTACTAATACCTGGTCATCTTCAGCTATCCTACCATGTTGAACATCTAGTACAATATCAGAGCTAATAACTAAAAACAAAAGCGTACAATATTTGTTATTATCTTGGTTACGTCATCTTGAAAAACATTAATTATGCAAGCAGTTAATGCAAACACAGCCACAGCATTAAATGCAACGTTAAATTGTTCACCACGAAATACTCTGTAAAATCGAAAAATGGACACAGTTTGATAAAATAACCCAGACTATTATTCAACATAACGGGAAAACACGAGTAATCTGCAAAGATGATAAATTTATGGAGCAGTCTTTTCTACCATGATAAAACCTCATTCCAAAACTCATCAATATGCTACAAAGCAGTGATGATCTTTGTCGAACATGCATTCCACAAATCTTGTAAAACAATAAAGATTTAACTCGTTTTGATGAAAATGTGTGTCGCGATACGAGTCTTTTTGAAATATGGAAAATAGGTTGCACCAAAAATTAGTAAGCTTTCGTTTGTGATCAAGATATTTTATGAAACAATCAGTTACAGTTAAAGCATTACAAGTTGAAACATACTGAGAAACTGCGTTCAATGCAAAAGACAACGTGCAGCGTTATGTTTGAGCAGTACAACAGAAAACGGCATTCATCTTCATCAACACTGGAATCACTACAAACTCCATTTTCACGATTATAGGTGACCTTACGCATCTACCAGTTTCAACAGCCATTAGCAGTGTTGAAGAATTATCTTTAGTCAGCAAGTTCATCTTAGTAGTAAAGCTAAAACTTTACTACTGCCAAAAGTTGACAAGTGTAAAATTTCAATATTGATTACTGGTGTTCCTAGAGTACATAAAGAAGCCTACACAAAAATCCGTGTTAACGGGATTACAAAATGAAGCTGGTCAATGTACCAGACCTAAAACAAATGTTCATATGAGAAACTTTATGTAAGAATGGGAGCACAGAAGGTGAATTTCACATTAGTATGCAATGCAACGTTTACTGTCAAGAAACAACTGCGTTCTTGAGTCAAGTATCAGATATCTCTCCAGAATTCCCATCCATGTCTGATAAGGATAAGTTTATATTTTTAAAAAAAAGTGGAGATGTGGAAGTTAAGAAATTGTTGATTTACAAAGTTTAAGAATAAAATTTCAACAATACGTGATTCTAAATTAAGAGGTACTACTATTAATTTATTATTAATGAAAACGATTAATGTGATATATAAGTAGATGAATTTGTTATAAATTGTGGTATTTTTTAATCAATTGCGTTTCAAAGAGCCCTGTATTTAAACCTGTAAGGACGTGTTCCTGGGTGCGCTGTTTATTTAAGTGTGTGATTTGTTAATTGTATTTGTTTTCATGTTTTGTAAAATATAGACAAATTAACAGACAAACACGTGTATTGCGAACTGTAAAAATTGCTTGTACCTTCATACTGTGCTTTGAATTTTCTACCTGGTATTGTGCAGTCTACATCATAACTTTCTCTGAGCCAGCATACGTTGCAGCATCAGATGATGATAGCTGTGGCTGTGGTCGCCCACTTGGTGTGCTCAGGATAGGTACTATGGTGTTGTTTGTTCGATCCACAGTGTAAACAACTCCGAGTGGAGAACAAGCTGTTTGAAATGTTGACAAACAAATGTTAGCAACTGGAGGCTGTCCTGTCAGTAATTGCCTAAAAAATTGGACACTGGAAAAGTGATCATTCGCTTAACAGAATGCATACATTTCCTTCTAACAGCTTGTTGAGTGTTAACTTTAAACTTTGCTCTACAGATGAAGCAGACGGATGACCTGCTACTACTATGCCCCCAGGCTTACTCGCCTAGTTACGCAGATGTGGGATTTGCCGTGGCTCTGCTTTCGGCTTGGGAGTAAAACACTCCTCATCTGTTGCTTCCATGGGTACTTACCATCTATTTTAATGCACTTGCATAACCCCCTCAATCGCCCAGCTTCTGTAAGAGTCAAAATCAACCCACTGAAACAAATCTCTGTAATTTAGAAGTAACAAGTGGCACAAAGAAACACAAAAAGTTTGGACGCATAAAAATACTCACCAAAACCTTTCAAGATATGCTATTCCGAGCAGACTATTCTAATAGGCAGTAGTTAATAAATTGCTCCACGTGATGAATTTTTACCGGGCTCCCACCTCCGATTTTGTTGATGAGCCCATTTGTGTCCCCTTGCATGTTATGTTCGTCTTTGTGTAAGAAGATATCATTTCGAAAGTTCTCTATGAGACATTTAAAGATATTGACACACTCAAGTAATACCTTGTATCACAACTCGCCACATCACTAGAGACATCTCCACTTTGCATTTTTTTCAGATCAGAAAGGAGCAACACTATCATCGCCAATGTCTGTAGACTGTAATTGTTAGTGGGCTAGGTGATGTTCCGGAGTGGTAAACATTCATTTTCTCACCACCAAACGTTTGTATATTTTAGCAAAGTATACTCAATGCATACATACACACTTGTGAGCAAAGTCTTCGGCAAGTGAGTTCAGCAAAGTGAGTTCACAAGTGAGTTCAGCAAAAAGTTTCGAAATTCGGCGAAATATTTTGCGGTAGCGACTCATCGCTTCCATATTTTTTGACCTGCCAGACGTTTAAAGAAAAAAATGCGTCTTAAAATTTTTAGATTTACTTGGTTAGTGTTTGTGGTGCTTCTGATATTGTGCGTGTGCAAATACAAATTTGAAAGTAAAGGTTACTTCCGAAAAGTAAATATGTCGCACATGTTGGCAACATATCAGGAGACAACAATATTTAAAATAGCAAAAGAAATAACAGCAAAAATCCTTTTAAGTCGTTTTGAACGAGATGCGCTATATCGAACCCAGAAAATCAGCCATAGTGCTGTTATTACAGACAGGAAGGTTCTTTCCTACACTAAAGTTATCAGCTTTATTTCGTCAAAGAAAACATTTCCTTATACAAGGTCGCTTTCTGTAGCAACTCAAACGTCTTGGGAGTACATGCATAATTTGCTGGATTTGGCTGAAATATTTGATGGACCAATATCTGCTGCCTTGTACGTTCCAGGGGAAAGCTACGATTTTGCAATTGATAGAATTTTGCTGTACCGGAAATGCAATCGGCGATTTCTGAATTTAGTTACAGTCTCCCTCTTCTTTCCTTCACACAAAAAACCTTCAATTTCAGGAAACAAAACCGCATCCAAATCAACATGTTACGATATTATGCTGCCTCCTGTTAATGGTCCTGATATGTCTCAGTATGGGCCATATCCTGTAAACGTTGGTCGAAACACGGCTCGTCAGGCTGTTTATACGGAATACATTTTGCTGTTAGATGTGGAACTCAGGCCTACTCCAAACTTAGCAGAAAAGTTTTTCAAAATGTTAGATAGTTCATCTGTTTCTTGTGCCAATTCAGTGGGCTCCAAATTATCTTCATTCAGCAAAACTGTTTACGTTATACCGCTATTTGAAGTAGCCCTTGATAAACGACTGCCAAACAACAAGTCAGAGTTGCTTGAGTTGCTCAAAAACGAGGAAGCGGTTGTATTTCATAAGGTAATATACTCACTCTCAAGTTAACATACATACTCACTCTAGTGTTGTTTTACAATACTCTTATAATGTTTAAGCATAATTATAAACATAAATGTTATGCATATTTTTTTAATCTCGTTTGGTGCAAAAACACTGGTGCCTTAAACAAACTGTGAAAGTCATGTATGAAGTTGTCGTTAAACACTTTGCAGAAAACGAATGAACACTATATTACATATCTGCACAAAAACTGAAACACGTTTATTATACTAAATACACAGTAAAATACACAAGTAAAATGAAGATCACGACTGCTGCACTGAGAGAGTGACAGAGAGACAGTGTGTAGCACGACTGCACTGCACTGATCACTAAGATTTAGACAGTGGCTAGAAGTGAAATCCAGCCAGTATATATAGGTAGAGAACTATGCAAAAACTTGGCTTCACATATCCCATTACAGTAAAAATAGGGGAGATCCAGTGAGTATGCATATTCACTGGACCGAGCAATTTTACTAAGGGTGAGTTTAACTAGTAAAATGTTAAAGTGACTAATCAATAGATGGCAGCACCTAAAATATACAGTTACAACTTTCACACAAACATCACATTTGTATGTTTCTGGAAGACGATAACACATTCAGAAACCGTTTATCAAGGATACCTCAAAAACACCCAAAAACTTACTAGCAAAGCCCCGCAAAACTTTTTGCGGTATCTATCTATTTCTATTTTTTGAATGTGTCTATTTCAAAGAATAATTGCATCATCATCATTTTCCTCATCACTCATTTTCAATTTCAACTAGGATGATGGTGAACAACATATAGGAACAAGACTTGCTTAATCGACCGACTTAATCGCATAATCATTAACGTTGAAAACAAAAACTCTTAGTCTATTAGGGTGCAACGCCAGCGTAATTTTCCCAACGTAAACTGCTATTTTCAAAACTGTTCGTTAAGATAGAGAAAAAAAAACGAACAGACAACACAAACTCTTAATACTGATTTAATACCGAACTAATCAAAGATTTCAAAAACTGATAAAAAAGCTCATATAACAAATATATTCACTAACCTTGTGAAGTAATTACATTGATTAATTCTTAAAAGAATTGAAAATTGAAGTAAAATTACAGATGTTCCCAATTAAGGTAACTAAAATGTCAATACTATACACGTACAGTTTGGCCTGTCAAGCTTTTAGGCTCAAACTGTATGCATCAAAATTATTCTGTAATGTCATTTGCACATGTATATGCTGCATAAGAATCTTTTTTGTAATTTCTGGATAATATTGCTTTTATATATATATATATTTACTTCGGCGGAACATTATCTGTATTTTTATTATAACTGTAAGATGCAGTGTGGAAATAAATAAACTTTAAAAAATTAACTTAAAAAACAAACTTATATACAACTTTGCTTTGATATTATCATTTTTTTTGTATTCTCGCACTTTAAATTTTATCAATGCACAAATAATTCTTACAAATCCAGTCTATTTGGTACTCGCTCTACTCTTAAAGATCTGCGAAGTTTCGTTCACAAACGATGAGGCCTTTTTGCCAGGAGATGTGGTGATGCCACAATAGGAATAATTCCAGTCATTGAATCAATAATAGTCATTGAATGCAGCAGTTCGTGCATTATTTTTCATTTCAGTAGTCTAACATTGTCTACTAAATTTTTTGCTTACTTGAATACCAAAATAAAAGTCTAATCCAGCAGTTTGAGGAAGGGGTTGAAGCCTTGCAGACCAGGAACTTGGGCCTATGCAGAGGTATTTTAGATATTGTGGTTTATCTGAAGTTTGTTCTGCATTTTGCACACTAGCAGCCGATAATAATTATGTACATCCATTTTGAAGTCAGACATTACTGAGGAATATGTGTAAAGCAAACAGTTTATAAGAATTTCTATTTAGAACTAACTGTTGCATGGGACATATTTTGTTTGGAGCCACAAATGAGCTGCTGTGTTTAGGTTATGACAAGGTATCTTTTATAAGAATTAATTAATCAGGTTATAGATGTTTTGATAAGCAATTGTTTAAGCCGTTAGCGTTAATATTGTTTAATTCATATGTTAGTTTCGGTTTACAAACATTTTAAGTGCATGTTTAATCTATCATTTCTGACTTAATTATTTGCGCGCTATGCAGCAAGTAATCGTAGGCATTATGCAGGATAACGCCTGTTTTACCAATTCATTTGGAAGAATTAGATTTATACGATAAACTAATAAAATTTAATCATGGTCCATTCAGTGCGCTTTTATTACTTGCTTTGTGCTAGCTTGTAAAACACAAGCGGCGGCACGTACCTAATATTAATAGGTGCTGCTTCAAAAAATTTCAGCTATTGTTTTAATACTGTGTAAAACGAACCAAATATATATTATTTTAATGTTATAATTTACAATTGTAATTTAAATAAACAAACATACGAAATTTCATACACAAACTTGATAAAATCTTAAACAAAAAACATTTTTTGCTCACTAATAGCTTAAATTGTCGCAATTCAAGCTTGATCCACTCACGGTACTACAAACAACGAACTATGTGAGCGACAGCACTGCCAAACATTACGTTGCTGGAGTGCACTATGCTGGTTCCGTAGAGGTATAAAGAAGTAACTAAAGAAAAGGTATAATTTTAAATATCGATAATAACGTGTGAAAATAATGCAGTTCCACAATACCTATACATGAGCCCCCACTGGAACTCAGTTCAACTTTAAGCCATACTACCATGGAAGGGCACCCATCGGAAAAAGAGTCGTATGTCTTGCTGAAATGCAATACAGCTTATAATAAAACTGCTTTTACTGTTTAGACAAAATTACGTGTTGCTTCACTTTGGAAGATCACGAGATCTGATTTACTCTAATGACTTGGTAGGTGCAGCTTGTAAGGCTTCTCACACATTCGTTAGGACTGTATTACTTAGCAACAGAAAGATGGGTTGTACAAATGGAATCTGAATTCAATTTTCTGCACTTTTCTACCCTTTTTTATTTTTTATTTTTAGTACGTGTTTTTGAAAAGCTAGATAGTATTTGGAGAGATGTTTAACTTTCTTCTAGGTTGTCATTCTTCTAAGCCGCACTTGGTGGGGTGTGAGCATTGAGGAGATCCGCCAAATTGGCAAGACTAGCTGTGTTGTTAAGAGTGCACCACTTTTCTTAGTTTTTCCTTTTTCTATCACCACAATTATTTATTCTGTGCATACTTGAATAGACATTAGTTCTTTGGCAAGGAATGGGTTAATTTTTAGCACACTATAAGAGAGTAAATTTGCAATAAAAATTTTCCATAATGTTGCTTACCAGATCTAAATTGCATCAATTTTCCTTAAAGTGTCAAAATCCGGAATAATGGTATGACATTATTTCTCGAATATTCTCAAATCAAGTAATGTGCCTTCCTCAACAAGCCTTGTGTGATCTCTTTCTCTTATAACTGTAGAGGCCTATTCCTGACCGACAGCGTGACTAACATGACTATAAGAGAGACATTCATCTCCGTCTTTCATGTTTTGTCATTTCTCGGTTTCATTTTCCGCAACTGTCATGCTCAAAAATGACTGATGCTGTCTAGCAGGACTTTTTGGCAGTAAGTGCCTGGTTATACTTGGGCTGATTTCCATGGAGTTTAATGTGAATATTTTAATTCTTGTATCCACTTGCTTTGGACACAACGGTAGCCCTAGTCAGCCTTGTGTCAGCCAAACGAAAATTTCTGATTCATTCAATTAGAACACTAAAATGGACTCTGAACTATCTGTTCTGTTTTGTTATTTAAATTAATGAAGAAAAATAATCTTCTTATACAGTTCTTGACCACGCGTATTAAGATAAAATTCATCAATAATAAAATAATGTATTAGATTGCCTAATTTGTCTTACCTAAATTTCTTTTAGAAAAATTGTGAAAAATGCCACTTGATTCCTTATGAGAACCTGTGGATGATTGGTGGTACGGAAGAAGACCTTACAGAATTCTATATAACAAAGTGGATTCCACCCTACTGGGAGCCAGTCTACATAGGTACTGAAATTCAGAATCGTATATATTTAGTACAGTTATAGCACCTGAATCGCATAAAGATTTAATACCATGGGTCCAGTGGCGTCGTGCAATAGTAGGGGCTCGCCCCCCCCCAATTTTTTAGAAAATGTCAAAAATTTGAAGGGTGTCAGCGGCTCGTAATGAGACCAAAAAGATGTAAAATTGAGATAAAATGGGAATTCGTTTGAATTTCTTCAAATAGATGGCGTTGACGCAAATTTCACGCACGCGCCGTAGTTTCGCGACACCGCCACGTTTGAAATGCGTTTGCGACAAATTATTTAAATTTTCTGTGAAACTTTTGCCATTCTTTCGAGAGAGAAACATGAGAACTCGACGGCAAACGGTAAGCAAATTTATTTCCGACTTTTTGACACACAATAGCGGGCCACCGCTCCATAAATGCGAACAGTATGAGCGTTTCGGTACAGTAGCCCAATAATATTTTTTATCATTAAAGTTTGTCGCCGAGTTAAATTATTCTGACTGTTAATACGTGCCTGACCAGATGGTTTACCTGAAAGGCAGGATGTAGTTAAGAACGCTTCCGCGAGAAGACCATGCAAAATCGAAAAATTCCGGCACAAGGTTAGGTAAACCGATTCAGACCAAAGTTCGGGTATGAGGTCCACTAGTCACTAGTATTCACTATGTGAATCCGCTTGGCTCAACTCCTCATAGTAGCAGAGGTACGGCATAGGCCGATTTTCATGAAAAAATGCCTATTTTTCGCTATTTTTTACTCATATTTGAAGAATTAGCCATGCAGCAACCACTGAGTTTTAATAGTTCTGATTCTGCACAGAACCCCCCTCTTTCGGCTCTACTGGAGGTCTTTAAGTTCGCATTATGCACAAGATGCAAATACTCAGTCATTTCAAAGTCTTATATCTCACCCACTGCGGGGGCGGGGACAAAAATATCGATATGTATGTGAATAGAGCATCCCATCTCACTATGCTGCAGTGACAATTTCGATGGAGCGAATTTCCACCAGAGCAGTATTGTAAATGACCCCTGAAAGAGGCATAAATCAGGGTGAAAATATAGGTAACAACGTTCATCAGAAAGCTTCGTGTAGGTAAACATGAGTTGTCAAAATACTTCAAAACATCACAAATATTCATCTTTGGCAACTAGGGGCCTGTCCAGCAAATTGGCTAAACTACTGACAGGATTGGACTCCAGCATTCAAGATGGCGGCCACTGCTGAACTAAAATGTTCGTTTTCTGGGCTGTTTACCAGCGTTAAATGCGGCATTGTGACTAGTTATCCGCACGAAATGAGTATTGTGAATCTATTAACCTGTACTAAAGACACTAGACCACATTTAGAGCGCTTCCATCTTCAAACAAATGAAATATCTACGGAATGGAAATTGCTTCTTGCAAGGACTGGAAAATGTTTTATGTACTGTTTATTTTCTATGCTTTGTAGATGTTATGTACAGGTTATTACCTCGTTATTATTCATTGTCTTACATAGGCGTACAAACCAGGACACAAAGAAAATTGCCCTAAATCTGAGCGAATGCCCAAAAAATATGGGACAAACTTCCCCACAAAATATCATTTGTCCGGTGTTTTTTGACTGTAAAACATCGAAAATTTTTGTGCCATTGGCGCAATCATTCAATCGCACTATTATCAATTTTTTGTCAGAAGTATCGATTTTATGCCACAAATAAATTTTGGGCGAAGAAAAATTTTCTGAGCTAACTATCACCGCCATCCCCCTAGAAGCGGCCCATACGCTTATATTGTCTCATGTTTAGACAGTAAGATTTTCGCTTTATCACTTTCCCCATGATATATTTGTCTATATTTCTGTATCTATCTTCTAGTGCTAATCTACCTGCATCGATAATTCTTTCTCTATTATTTAGATATTATGGTATTGATTACCTGTACTACTCTTCAGTGATAGGATTATGCTGCTACAATAGGAACAGTATTTTGGACTTAGAGAAATTAATTCTGACTGAGTTTTGTAGTTTTTCATTTTTGTACTGATATTCATAATCTTTTATGTATAGCCATGAAGCTTATTCATATAAAAAGTATAAAAAATTAATGGATTTCTATTTTATATGTGTATACCGAATGTGGTCAGATTTTTTCGCTAGCAATGACTCTCAATCTTAACAATTGATACTTCTTTTATAATAGAGGGCTTATTGTTTATTCTTTCCTGGTATTCATTAGCGATTCAGTGTGTAGACAATGCCCTGAATCAGAGTCAGTCGGACTCGGTACTAGGGTCATGCATGATGTCCTGTCCTGAAATCCATCAGAAGAGACAATTATTTATATTTGTAGTCATATGAAAATTCCGACCTAACTAAACCAATTTAAGATGAAATTCGCAAATTTCTAGCAATTTCCATGGCAAAGGAATCTACTGCTACTAGGAAATTAGAGCACTAGTCACAGAAAATGCAGGTTAAACGTGGCTAAATGTCTACTGTCATATATGACCTGAGCCAAGTGTTAAGGCCAGGGTGAACCTGACTTAATAAATTTTAATTTTGTAGCAAAGGTGGCTCCATCTAGTTAGAAAAAGTGTGGGCACTGACCTAGTTATGTTTGTCATTATGCTGTTCGGTTGAATTAGTGAACATGTCTTGTACAAGCTAGTGAAATTTTTCATTTAGATGTATGCCGCAACGATGTAAGTTTACTTCTATTAATTTTTATTTTTATTTTGATTTATTCATTGATTCATTATTCATTAACAATCTAACTAAATTAGCCAATGTTAGTCACCTTTACCTTTCTATTTTTTGTTTTGAAATTTTGCAGAAATAAAGATCAGTGGTTTACATGAAACTCACCTGAGACTTTTGAAGATTTGTTATAAATTCCTCTCAGAGACACTAACATTTATTTATCGGCAAAATATCTACATGAGAAGTGTGCTATGAATGCAATAAAACTATTTCGCCAAGCTGGGACACGGGCCGCCATTGCGAGGCTTCAAGGTCGCACGTACACTCACCTGGTTTACCTTGCTGCAAGTTGGAATTATTGATCGCCGCCTAGAGAAGCCAACGCGGGGTCAACTAGAGAACTTCCTATCTTCCACCTTGCTGCTAAAGTTAACTACTGGACAGGCAAGAACTAAAATAATTATGAACTGAGTTAGATATTTCCCACTAAATATTAAAGTGAGAAATTAGTGAATGAACTCTGTGGTGAAAGCTGGGAAAACGATTTCAAACACTTGTTCAAATGTTTACCTCACAGTTTATGGCCTATAATGTTATTGAATGCTTGCTCTTACGCCTATTATAGCTAGTTTTGTATTGATCAGCTGTTTTAATGTTGTTGTCCGCTTTAGTTATTCTGCAGTACGTGGCCCAGATAAAATTTCTCCTATCCATGTTAAACGTGTGAAAATACCGTTATACAGCAACAGATATACCGAAAAATAGGTTGACAACTACAGTTACTAAATTGCACTTTCGTATAGGAGTTACAATATTTACTGGTGCACAATTACAGTTTGTAATTTTGAGTGTTGTACTTAATTTATGATAATACTTCTCTTATTGATTTGCCAATAATTTTGCCAAATTATAGCAAATTAACAGGTACAACATGGATGATCTGGAAAAGAAAACTGTAAAAGAATTAAGAGAAATTCTCAAAGAAAAGGGGTTGTCCACGGCAGGCCTAAAAGAGCAGCTCATCTCACGCCTTAGAAATGCACTGGCCCAAGGAGAAAGTGACAGTGAGCAGGCAGCTTCTAGCCTTAAAAGTGCACGTAATGCTCAGAGTGTCAAGACAGTTGCTCATTCAGCTGCTTCATCTGCGTCAGTGCGGCGGGCAGCTGCCGAAGCCAAAAAAGCATCCCTCCTGATACAAAGGCAAGCTTTGGTTGATCAAGCAAAGCTTGAAGAAGAGGAACTTAAGCTTGAATAAATGAAGAAAAATCTTGATTTAGAGAGGAAGCGGCTTGAGATTGACAGAAAGGTCCAAGAAGCAGAGGCACATGCTGCAATCTATGCTCAATTTGAGGAAGCACGCTCCAAGCGCAGCGACACCTTTGGTAAGGAAAAGGTCACTGACTGGGTAAATCGCGTTAAAGGCAAAGATAACGCAATATTGGATCAAGTATATGTAACTCTAGCTACTAATGACACATATGCTAAGAGCGCTTTGGTATTAGCACAAACTCTTAAGGATAGTGGTACACGACGTAGTTTAGTCATTATGGTCACACAGAAGGGTGTATCACCTGCTTTAGTTACTTTACTTCAGGATGTTTTTGACGAAGTTGAGGAAATTGAAGAATGGCGGAGTGGTGACAATGACGCAGTCCTCCTCCAGCAGCACCCAGAATTAGAGGTTACATATTCGAAACTCTACTGCTGGTCTCTAACACGTTATAATAAAGGAGTGTTTATGGAATCTGATACTATTGTGTTACAAAATATTGATGAACTTTTCCAAAATGAAGAGTTTGCAGCAGCTCCAGATGTGGGATGGCCAGATCTCTTTAATAGTGGAGTATTTGTCTTTAAACCTAGTATGGGTACATACAGACAATTGATATCCTTCGCTGCTTCACACTCCAGCTTTGATGGAGGTGATCAAGGCTTGCTCAATAAATTCTTTTCTTCCTGGACACGCCTTTCATTCGTTTATAACGTGACAACCGCCAGTACATACGGTTACTTTTTAACCCTGTCTGAGTTCAGGGACCGCTTGAAAGTTATTCACTTTATAGGTGACATAAAGCCATGGCATTACAGCTATGACGAAAGAACTGGAGCTATTGTCTATTCATATGGGCAGGGATATGCGCATAAAGAAGAGTACGTAAGAAGATGGTGGAAAATCTTTTCCGTAAAAGTCAAACCTTTTCTTTCTAGTTATGCTCATGAAGAGGTCCTGCTATCCATGAACCCGCATGCAACTGAATATAAGCCAGAACCAAAAGCTGAATTTGATTCAGTTGAAAGGGCTTCAGCTCCTAGATGTTATAGATGCTGTGACCCTCAGATGCATGCATACCCTGAAACAACACCAAGGTTTGATGTAAGACCACATCAAACATATAATGTAAGCAGTCCACAGATGGAAAGAACTCCGCTGATGATAAGGCAGCCTCATACCGGCACAGCGTCTCCATTAGCTTACAATTTTCCATTACCAAGCATAGAATTACCAGTGTTTGATGGAAATGAATTGGATTACACCCGCTTTATAAGAAGATTTGAAACGACAGTGGAGAACTACACTACTGACAGTGTTGCACGATTGGCACTATTGGTACAGTTCTGTAGTGAAAAAGTAAGAAAGTACATTGATTGTTGCCTTAACATGGAGCCAAACATTGGATATGAACGAGCCAAACAAATGTTAAAAGAAAGATACGGTGATGAGTTTATTATAACGCAAGCTTGGATAAGGAAAATCACAGAGTTCAAGATCATTAAGGCATCGGAACCAGAAGTGCTCAGGGATTATGCAGACACTCTAAGATGTTGTTTTAAATCTCTTGCTGCTATGGGTCACCTGGCTGAAATCAACACTCAGGGAAATTTGGCAAAAATTATTGACAAGCTCCCAGTGCACCAACATGCTACCTGGAGGAAAGAGGTGTATAAAATTCGTGCATCAGGCAAAGAACCACGTATCACAGACGTTGTCAAATTTGTTGAGATGATAGCCAAAGTGGAGAATGACCATATATATCGAAGGAAGTCACAGGAGATACCAGAGCGTTCCAAAACAAAACTAAGGTATAATCCTGTGAGAAATTTTGCAAGTTCTAGCAGTCTTCCACAACGTGAAGATGTTGATCAAAGTCAACAGAAGCAATTTCCTTGCAAGTTGTGTGAACGGTTCCATTCACTTCAGGCATGTCCCAAGTTTAAGCACTTGTCAATAAGTGAACGACAGGAGATTGTAAAACAACACAGCTTGTGCTTTAATTGTCTTAAACCAAACCACACAAGCCGTGCTTGCAGATCAACAAGACGGTGTGATGTTTGTAAACGAAAACACTCCGTTTTCCTGCACCTTAGGTCAGAAGAGCAGTGTAAGAAGTTGCAGGGTGGTCAAAAGACTGAAGTGCCAAAGGCTCCCGTTCCAGTACCTTCTGTAAAAGAAGAAAGCACAACTCCACATCAGCGCTTTGAAAAGCCAGGCTCAAATGCTCAAAGTGGATACATCGACATTGATGCTAATCCAGGAAAGGGTACAGCTTTGCCCATATTGCCAGTGTTGGTGAATATTCCCGGAAAGCAACCAATTAAGACATTAGCACTTTTAGATAACGGCTCTACCAACACATTTTGTTCTGAGAAACTGTACCAAGAGCTTGGCATTAAAGGAAGAAATGATTTCCTGTCTTTGACAACACT
Source organism: Tubiluchus corallicola (assembly GCA_030141605.1). Taxonomy (NCBI): domain Eukaryota; kingdom Metazoa; phylum Priapulida; class Priapulimorpha; order Priapulimorphida; family Tubiluchidae; genus Tubiluchus; species Tubiluchus corallicola. The sequence goes on from JAQGDQ010000466.1 coordinate 22,840, forward strand.
TCAGGGAAAAGAATCTAAGACCCCTACCAAGATCGTTAGATTACAGGTCATGCCATGCGATGGATCAAACTGCATCAATTTGCCAATTGTTTTTACTAGACCCTCATTAATGATGGATGCTGAATCTCTGCCAGATGTCAAACACATTGAAAGATGGCCTCACTTGCAAGATATTGACCTGCCATGTAAGGATAATCTTCACCTAGACTTAGGTCTACTAATTGGACAAGATAACCCCGATGCATTAGCTCCTATTGAGTTCAGACGTGGACCTCTGAGTGCACCTTGGGCTACCAAAACGAGATTAGGTTGGACTTTGGATGGACCAGTTGGTTCTAATAAACAGAAAACCATCTGGTGTAACTCTATTCAGACTGGTAGCGATGACCTGGAAGAACTAGTGGAGAGGTTTTGGAAGCTAGAATCTTATACAGATGAGACTAAATTTTCGATTGAAGATAAAAGGGCCTTAAAGATTTGGGAGGACTCTGCTGTTCTGATGCCAGATGGTCATTATCAAATGAATATCCCATTTAGGTCAGAGAACCCTCAACTGCCAGATAATTTAGTCATGGCTGAAACACGTCTTGAGAATTTGCGCAAAAGGCTTCAACGAGACAAAGTTCTTCGTGAAAAGTATACACAAGAAATTACCACGCTGTTGGACAGTGGGCATGCTGAACCAGTCGAAAATAACGACATTGGAATACCCGGAAAGGTGTGGTATCTACCCCACTTTGCAGTTCACCAAGAATCTCGTCCAGAAAAAACCAGAGTTGTGTTTGATTGTCGAGCCAGTTTTGCAGGAACTACATTGAACAAGGTTGTTCTACAAGGACCTGACTTTACAAATAAGCTGCTGGGTGTATTGTTAAGATTCAGAGAAAATCCAATAGCAGTCACAGCAGATATACAGAAGATGTTTTATCAGGTGAGGATTCCTATGGTGGCCTGATGGGGATTTGGAAAAGACGCCTAAAGTTTACAGAATGACTGTACATGTATTTGGGGGTGTATGGTGTCCGAGCATAACCACCTTCTCACTTCAAAGAACCGCCAAGGAGAACCGCAGTTTGTATGAAGAATCGGTCATCCAGACAATTCTTAGGAACTTCTATGTAGACGATTGTTTGTCCTCCTTTAAGACGAATGAGGAAGCTATCCATACTGTTCAACAGTTATTAGAGCTTCTGCATCTCGGCGGATTTCACTTGACCAAGTGGAGCAGCAATAGTAAACAGGTTATCCAGTCCATACCCCCAGATGAAAGAGGAAAGCAGATCAAGGATCTAGATTTAGAAGCCAGCTCTTTACCCACTGAAAAGGTGCTCGGAATCTGCTGGAACATGGAAACTGACATGCTCACCATCCAGATTAAAGACAAGATCAAGCCAGCAACCCGTCGAGGACTTCTGAGCTTACTGTCTTCAGTATATGATCCGCTTGGTATGTATATTGAATGCAAATATCCTTCAAGCTAAGCTACTATTCCAAGAAGAATGCCGGCAAGGCAAAGGCTGGGATGATGAACTTCAGCCTCAAGTAAGGAGACAGTGGACAAACTGGCTATCTGTGTTGCAGAATTTGCAAGCAGTTCAACTTGACCGCTGTTATACACCTTCACAGTTTGGAGATGTAGAGGTATACCAACTGCATCATTTTTCAGATGCCTCTGAAAAGGCATATGGAACTGTGACTTACCTTCGAATGACAAATTCATCTGGAGATGTATTATGCAGTTTCGTCATAAGCAAATCCCGCCTTGCGCCTTTAAGAGGTGGAATATCAATGCCTCGTCTGGAGCTTTCAGCTGCTGTGCTGTCAGCCAAGATAGATCACATGCTCAGGAAGGAATTCACCATAAAACTAGCTGAATCAGTTTTCTGGACCGATAGCACCTCACTTTGGGATACATAAACAATATATCCGCCCGATATAAAACATTTGTGTCAAATAGATTAGCAATCATCCATGACTTGTCTTCACCACATCAGTGGCGTCATGTACCTGGAAATGAAAGCCCTGCCAATGATGCGTCTAGGGGTCTGCCTGCAGATAAACTTGTAGCTGATACACTTTGGCTGCACGGACCTTCCTTTTTTATGAACCAGAAGCCAGCTGGCCATGTTTCAAAGTAGAAAGGGCAATAGAAATTTCTGATCCAGAACTAAAGAAAAATCAGTCACAGGCTTATGCAGCTGTTTGTCAACATGATGATGTCATTGACAAGTTGTACCAACATTACAGTTCTTTCTACAGGCTAAAGAAAGCAGTGGCATGGTTGTTACGCTTCAGAGATCCTAAGAAGTAGGCCTGGAAATCAACCAATCCAGCAAGCAAGATCCAAGTTGACAGTAGAAGAACTGAAAACCGCTGAGAATGCCATTATCAAGCACATCCAAAGATGTTACTTCTCTGAGGAATATGGAAGCTTGTCTATGGGACAACCGCTTCACAAAAGAAGTAAAATAGCTGCTTTAGATCCATACATCTTTACTGATGATACAATAAGAGTCGGTGGTCGACTCACTAGAGCATTTATCTGTGAGACTGCAAAGCATCCAGTGATTATTCCCAAGGATCACCAAGTTGCCACTTTGATTATTAGAAACTGTCATGAACAAAACGGCCATGCCGGGCCAGAACACGTGGTGACACTTATAAGGACTTCCTATTGGATTATTGGAATTAGGCCTCTAACTAAAAGAGTTCTTCGAGCCTGTCGCATTTGTCGTCGATTATTCGGGAAGTCGATGCAGCAAAAATGTCTGATCTCCCAGTAGATCGCATCACGGGAGGTCGTGCCTTCAGCTCAGTTGGCATAGACTGTTTTGGTCCCTTTGAAGTGGTCAGAGGAAGAACAAGAGTAAAACGTTATGGTTGCATTTTTACCTGTGCCGCCATAAGAGCTGTGCATCTTGAAGTACTTGCCTCTATGGAGTCTGATTCATTTATCCAAGCCTTGCACAGGTCCATTGCTAGGAGCGGTAAACCTGACATACTAAGATCTGACAGGGGAACTAACTTTACTAGTGCCGAAAAGGAACTACGGCAATCATTACAAGAGCTCGACCAAGAAAAGATCCCTGCAGCTTAAGACAGATGAACATCCAATGGATCTTTAATCCACCCACAGCTTCACACTTTGGAGGGTTTTGGGAACGACTTATAAGATCCGTCAGGCGAATATTTGCGGGTGTGCTAAATCAACAGACAGTTGACGATGAGAGGTTAGCCACTCTCTTTTGTCTTGTAGAATCCATACTAAACAGCAGACCGCTTACAGTCACGTCAAGTGATTTCAGAGATGCCGAACCACTAACTCCGAACCATATGTTATTATTGCACTCCAACTCTTTGCCAGCTCCTGGTATCTTCTCAATAGCTGACAGATACAAAAGAAAATGGCGCCAGACACAGTATCTTGCCGAAATTTTCTGGTCAAGATGGTATAAGGAATACCTTCCAACATTGCAATCCAGAACAAGATGGCTTAGAAAGCATAACAACTTGAAAGTTGGAGATGTAGTTCTCATTTGTGATAAAGTTCCAAGGAATCAGTGGGTTCTTGGATGTGTTGATGATGTTCATGCCAGTGATGATGGGATTATTCGATCTGTTACAGTAAAAACCAGTAACAATGCTTCTTTAGTACGCCCCATTGCTAAATTATGTTTAATTGAGAGCCTCGGATAGAGGCTAGTTGTAATATTTTGTTATACTGTTTTGTTATAGGCATTATAAATAACTATTGTAAATGGAGTAAAACCCCATATAAGGGGGGAGTGTTAAGGCCAGGGTGAACCTGACTTAATAAATTTTAATTTTGTAGCAAAGGTGGCTCCATCTAGTTAGAAAAAGTGTGGGCACTGACCTAGTTATGTTTGTCATTATGCTGTTCGGTTGAATTAGTGAACATGTCTTGTACAAGCTAGTGAAATTTTTCATTTAGATGTATGCCGCAACGATGTAAGTTTACTTCTATTAATTTTTATTTTTATTTTGATTTATTCATTGATTCATTATTCATTAACAATCTAACTAAATTAGCCAATGTTAGTCACCTTTACCTTTCTATTTTTTGTTTTGAAATTTTGCAGAAATAAAGATCAGTGGTTTACATGAAATTCACCTGAGACTTTTGAAGATTTGTTATAAATTCCTCTCAGAGACACTAACACCAAGTATGTCTACTTTTTACACATGGATGGAATTACTATGGAAAGTAAAAAAGTGTGTTGATATAGCAGTTTTTTCTAACAGTGCCCCCTTTATATAATGTCATTCATGATATTATCTCAGCTCGTGCGTTTTCATGAAATTTAGAATATAGATTTGTCACTTATAATCCAGCATATAGATAGAAAAAATATTGAAAAACTACAAAAAAGGCGAATTTTGCTGATTTTTGTGAAATTTTAAAATGCCAGTACTAAATACTGAAACAGGCTCCAGCGAATTTTCTTTTTTATATTATTAGTGTGGATGATGGTTAACACATACATGAAAACCAGAAGTTCTGTAGCCCCGCAGTGGGCGAGTTATGAGCCTTACAACTTAACCTCTCCCTGGACTCTTAACAAAGGGCCGAATTTAAAAAATCCCGTTCTCTGATACTATTAATAGTATGTCAGAAAAAGTTTGGATATCAAAAGACAATGTCTGGGTCTATGTACCAGCCAACTTACATCGACCCATCTATAAGAGTTTATACAGGAGAAAAAGTTAAAATAACCCCCCCAAAATAGCGATTTTTTGCCTCTTTTGAGGTCAATTTCTCTGCCAATAGTAGCTCGATCGATTTGATATCTTGATTACATGGTTTTGGGGGGTCGCTCTTCATGTTAGAAAAAAATGATATAAATTCGTCACCCCTCATGTGCCACCTCCTGCATGGTGCTCTCGCGGACTCGTTCTTAATAGGTGAGAAATTAGACAAGAATATAAAAATTGTGTCGCTGTATATTGCTTTTTACGCTTTAACCTCTTTGCTTTATCTTGGTGTCATACCTGTCATTGCTTTTCTACTATACCCCTATAGTCATCCCGTAACGCATTCATGTTATGTTGTTGGCTTTGACTTGTGCTGCTGAATCATTTCAAAATAACGTTTGTTGTTTGTTCAACATCTTCATCTTGCCTCGGAATAAAAAGTTTAGTAATTATTAAAAATATTAAGTTAAAGGTACATATGTTTTGGTAGTCGTATTTTCGCCGAATCTTTGGATTCCTGACAGCTAATAAATACTTCATTAAATTTTAATTTAATTTTTAATTTTAATTAAGTTTCCGTTGCTATAGCTTTAGGTTAAATGCCAGTTGGGAATAAATAAATCGTTTTTCTTGTACGCAAAATACTGGTGTATGAATTCAAAATTATACGTTTTTTAAACAGTTAAGTTCCGCCATTATATACAGTCGGGCCCCCCTAATTTTTTTTTTTGGTGCACGACGCCCCTGCATGGGTCCCACATGCACCAAAAACAAAGATCTCTGCAGATAATTTGGTTCTCAATAATGCAACCCATACAACGGCTGTAGTTGTTGATAACAACGCAGAACTTCTTATGTTTCTTATTGCTTATGTTTTAATGCAGACTTGCATCATTGTCAGAGTCTCTCATTACATCAAACAGAGCAAAAGTAAAGAAAACCACTTTATCACCAATAGACATTGCTGTCCTGACTGTTAGCTAGAAAGGGACTTACTGGAAGCGTTTATGATTATTAGAAAAACAGCATTTTAAGATTGTGCAAGGTCAAGATAATTCCAAATGGCTGCCGACGCAGCGTTAAAGTCAAAATAACTCAATCAGCAAACATTGTTGACTGCAATAATGTATTAACTGTACAGCTGATATAAAAGTGCATGTGCTTGCTTACACATGGTTATGGTTGTCTCTCAAGATCTCGTGATTCCTTCCGCCACTCCTGAGATGACTGTGGAGACCAGCATTGCTTGAGACAGACTGCACAGAAAACGTTGTTGCGGGTGTTACCTTTGCTCGTCACAAATTGTTGCATGTCTTGATTGCGTTTGCTGGCTAAATTTTTCAGGTGAGAAGATTCTTCGCAACACAACTTGAATCTCACTGTATGTGATCTATATTTAGGAAAACCCTCCACATTTGTTCTAGCCATTTTGAAATTCTTTTTAAAACGCGATTTTTAGCAAAATGAGCTTATTAGACTGCGATAATGTTAAATGCGAATAACATACTGGCATATAATCGAATTAAATCTTGGTCAAAGGTCATGAAGTAGGCGGGGCTTCTTTTATTTTTCTTTAGGATCCATCTGCTCCTATAATTTTTGAGCTAGGACCACAACATTTTGCCACGATCGATTGACGTCTGACCTATGGGTCATGGGTTAAATTGTTCCCAGTTTCGATTTTGTTGTGTAGCACAGTTCACATGTAATCAAGCAACAACACGTATTCAATAAAGTATAAATTTCGAAAAAGGCTAGCATCTTTGCAAGGAAAATGTTTCGTAGCTTTTTTTGCAACATCTTCACTTTCTGACCACAACAGAAACACTGCCACCTTATTGTTTACTGTTGTTTTAAATGTCTAATTTTATAAAGTATGCTTTGTATTAAATAAAATATTCATTATAAAAAAGAACACTGTTCGAGGGTAGGATTTTTCCTTTAAAAATATCTGCTTCTATTGGAGTAAGTGACTCTTGTCAGGATCGACTTTGAGGGAAGACGTTGGCATAAGACTTCGATTGAATCCTGTCTCTCCAGTAAATGGTAGTACCTAAGAAAAGTGCAAACAAAGTTAGAGTGGGTTTTGAATAAAATAGCTGCTGGACAATGGGATGGGACAGGGAGTAAGAGGAAGGACAGTTGTCACGGGATGGACATTTAATGCTCTGAGTAGTATTTTTGTTTCTTGTGTAACCCATACAACATGTTTTGTCCACATATATTGCAATTTGTTAAATTAATGTTTATGTTAATGGATTATATTATGCTATTGGAATGATGTCTTTTAGAGACAATAAATTACAAATTTTTTGGAAAATTTATTTCAGGAAACAACAATGACCCAATGTACGATGAAAGATTCAGAGGTCGAGGGTTTGACAAAATCCAGCAAGCATTTGAAATGTGTCTACAAGATTACAGCTTCCATGTCTTGGACAACACTTTTCTTGTTCATAAGGGAATAAGGCCAACTGAAAAGACATGCCGATATGAAGTCTGCCAGCTCGAAAAGAAAAACTTGAGGCTTTATAACCAGTTTAAGATGGAAATTGCGTCACGCTACACGAAAGATCCATATTTGGTGAAAAGATGCAAAATAAAGCACTTTGCAAGAGGTTGTTTTCCACAAAGCAGAAACAAGTAAAGTGAAACCAGTTTTGTGCTTGTTGTACCACTGAATCCGAGACAACATTGTAATGTTGCAGAATCTAGTCATTTGTAATTTGTAACATTTCCATAATAGGATTTTAATGGTGACGTATAGTAGCAGGATCACAAGCACGGTTGATTTTATATAGTAGTAATTTACAAATAAATTGAGGTCTTACAGCTGACCAGATGTTTTTACATGCTTTGAAGTCTAAACAAAAACAAGCCGTAATGGTTTGAGTACATTTTGGGCGAGTATACATTCTCGTTGTCTGCCATGGTTTACGCAAAGTAAAAAATGAAAACGGGTGAAAGGGGATTATCGTTCTTGTTCCTGTTTGTTTCTGTTTTTAGAATTCTTCCCCTAAAGACAAAGGAAATTTCACTTTGACAGGAACAACCCATCGAAGATGTACAAATGCTTACTTTAAAATTTTCAAATTTTGTTATTCGTACTTTTCATTTTTTGTAGGTGATGACAAATTATGTTGCGATATTCAGTAACAAAACGAAAATGAACTGTAGGGAAATTGGCGTTCGAATTTGAAGAACAAGCGTCTATGAATTTGCATAGCAGACTTTACAGGCTAATGTGTAATGTAAATTAACTTTAAAAAAACAAAAATGTAAAGTTAAACCTTTCACTTATATTTTCTTACTTATATGAATTTTAATTTTAGGACTAACCACTATTATTATTGTATCATTTAGAAGTATGTTATTACACGTATCATTAATTTATTTATTTGTAGACCTATTAGATTTTAGGTGAGCTGTTGGCACAGTTGTAAAAGTTATTGTATTACTCCATAATAACGTTTCTTTGATTATAATTTGTTTGATTAGAAATTTATTCGCTTGTTTAGATTGTTGTTACCATTAGCAAAATTGTAGTTGTTTCCATACTTCAAAATTTATTTTTTGTAAATTCAATCAACAGCATTTAATTACAAGTGGATTGTTAATAAATTTTTATTAATCTATAACCTGACAAGTAAATTTTCACCGTCGGCTTAGCCATATTTAAACACTATGACAAAACTGAAAATATTTCATTTCTTCATATAATCAAAACTTAACTTTACCTTCTGTACTCTGGTCTGGCATTTCTGCTCTGTCTGTAACACCAGGAAGATAGAAAATATTTAAAAAAGGAGCTACGCTTTGTGTTTTATGATTCTCGAAGTCAGTACGCGGTGCTTCTAAATTGCGCTAATCTATCCACATTACAGGTGCCAAGGTGCAAATCTATAGCTAAAATAACATATAAAATGTTTAGTAAACATGGACGACCTTACAAATAATCCTTGTAACCGTGTCCAAAGGTCAAGAAATAATCTTTTAGTTATTTTTTTCACGTTTAGTCAATCTTTCACGTTTCTGAATCGCAGCTTTTGGATAATAAACTTTACAAGTTTATGTAAATACAGTTGGACCTACTGTTCAACAGTAGGACTGTGTGAGGACAGTGGTTAACATTTTGTTTCTGTCTAATCTGATTGAACACTTATAAGTAAATTTGAACTCTGTAGAGCAACGCTTTATGATAAATTTTTACACGAAATCAGTATTGCCTAATTTGAGTGTTCATTTTTTACAGCTATATTGTAATGTGTATTTAAAAAGTATTAAATGTAGTGATATAGGTATTTAATTTAATTACATTAAAAGAGATCATTATGGCTAGTGTTTTTATGTAAATAATAAACTGAAAATAAATGTTTGCTTACGTTTTTGGCTGTTTAATAGTAGCTATCCTGTTAATATGCTGCAGAAAAAAACTAATTATTTATAATTTCAGGATTATTTTTATTATTATTATTATTATTATTATTATCATCATCATCATCATCATCATCATCATCATCATCATCATCATCATCATCATCATTATTATTATTATTACTATTATTATTATTAATGATAGAATAAATACAATTGTTGAATTTGAAACTAAATTTGGCCCAACACCGGAAATGTGAAAAGTTTTATGGATTTGAACCTGAGACATAGCGATGCCTTCAAGATGTCCCTGATTCAAATCTGATCCAGCTTTTTCCTATTTCCTGTTTTGGGGAAAATTTGGTTTCAAAATTCAACAATGGTGGATTTGTTCCATCATTGCAGAAAAACCTTCTGAACAGATTTCTTTTTGAAACAACTTGTGGGGTTTTCTGCAGAATGTCTTCTTTGAATCTTTGATATGTATCCAGGATGAGGTTACTGAACGAACATTTCATTGAGTGGTGAATATGTGTGCTGCCTTTGAAAGATTTCCGCGCAGTTTGCAGAAGCGTGCATAAAATATCATGAACATTGCCATCTCTTCATGACTTCAAATGACCAGAAATTACTAAAATATTACTAAAACATAGTTTCATTACTGTTGAAGTTACACATCAAACAGTTTATGCTCTGAAATTCTACAATGTTGTCAAATTCTGACTACCATGTGGTTATGAAATAAGCAATTGTTTTATTGACGAAAAACTATTCAAGTTTACGCAGAAATATTACATCACGGCCCACAGTTATTTCATCTCCTGGAGGGATAGTTGCCACTTCTTCGTAAAGTTTTGTCTTAGCCATGAATTCGCGAATGCTGGCCAATCTTAACTTGGTTATTTCTGTGTCTAAACTTTTCCCATTTGTTGAAGCATATTCTATTGTCATGATGTCTATCGTGAGTTTATCAAAAGGGATAGTTTGAAGTACTAAAACTTCATCACCTTCGATATCCAATGAGAAATAGTCAATGTGGTTGTGCCCAGTAGCTAGCATTATAGAGTAAAAAGGAAAACATTGAACAGTTTGAATTTGTGCAAAGCCCCTAAACCAACTTCTGATCCTTCTGTCACGATTAGGGTCCCTTGCATTTGTTAAGCCTCCGAGCTTGCCAGCTGCAGTAAAACTTAGTTTATCTGCTCTTTTGTTTGGACTTAAACACGAATTTATTAAATATGCATTCCGCCGTTCTGCCAGCAATGTCTTAAAAAACAAAGGATTTGGTTCCACCAAAATACCCGTCCAACCTCGATTTCTTTCAAACAAAAGAGAATTGGAATTGGTTCCATCAGCTGCACCTGATTCAACAAAGAATCCACCTTTTCTTTGTCTCAGCAAATTATCAATAAATGTTGCTGTTTCGTATTCTGACGTATCGCTCACCATTCCTTTTCCTGGGTTATTAGGTGGTCCAATCAACCATTGTTTTTTTATATGAGTGACAAGCAATTTGTTATCATACTCAGTGCCTCCATGCTGCAGCAACAATATTTCGTCTGAGTTATACAGCCTTTCAAAACAAACATCTTCTGTTTCTAGTGTCTCGATTTTCCAGTTCACAACGCAAATTGAAGCAATAGTTGCACTTAGTACAAATATTAATTTAGCGTAGTTAAAAATATAGCTAGTTAATAGCCTTTTTGTTGCTGCTTGAGTCATAATAACAGTTTCTGCCCAATAAGATTTACAGATTTTAGGTAGAAACGTACTACTTAGGCTAGTTATAACTTTGTTCACAGGTCAACGTAATGACGAGTTAATTCATAAAACGAAAGAGCTAAAATATCTTTACCATGTCATCTAAGATTTATTTTTATGTCACAGTTACAAAGACATGTCTCAGCGAGGTAATATGTAAGGAGATTATCAAATACTGTAAAGAGTCTCCACTAGCCGCTTGATCATTTAGAGGCACTCAACGGCTTTCCTCGTCTCTTGTGTAATAATGTTACAAACTGCGTCAGGGAATTGTACTATTGGGACGAATAAAGTAAATCGAAACAGCTAAACGTAAAAACACGCACATACATACCTACGAACTGGAACAACGCAATGTTGCGTAAACCTAGAAAAATAAAACAATATTTTTTCTCTATAATCGCGAAGAATTTAATGTTAGTAAGTTGTACCAGTATTTAAGGTCAAGCTGTTCTGCCAGGTGCTTAAAGAATTTCAGGATATTAAATTTATCGTAATATACAACATTGTATAGCCACAATATGACGAAAGTAATAAATCAGTCAATAAATAAATAATAACGCGTGCCCGGCATTGACCAGCAATATTAAACCTTAGGCTAAAACTGCTGCCACACTCGCATACTTACACATAATCTGTTATCGTAACTGATCACGTAATCCTGTTATTACTCTACGGGTTCAATTTAACGCATTTGTTACCGGAAGTGCCTGTTCTTATATAACCCCACATTTAAATGCTACTAAGCAATTATGCAATTAATTTGTATTTTACAGCTGCCATTTTCGACAGTTATACTTTATGTCTAGAATTCTGTGTGTAACGAAAAGAATTGTTCATACGCGTAACTACAAGTGTTGCTAGGCTATTCAAAAACAGGATTACATGAGACGATTTTTTTATTTTTTTATCATGAGACTCTTGAAATAGAAAAATAATAGAATAGAAATTGACTTTTCCTTGTGTACATATAAAACACGACACAAATGTGTTATTTTCAATATGGTCCAAGGGTTAGAATGCATACAAAAGTGAAATTACAAATAAATAAAAAAATACATTAATACTACTAAAAATGCCGCAGTATACTACCTTAAACTAAGATTACAAAACTCAAATAATTCAACTCAAATAATTATAAAATCTTGTAATTATATAAGCTAAATCTTAAGTATTGTATAAGTCATTGACTAATGTCAAACACAACTAATCATCAATTAAGAAAATATAAATGAAATAAAAGAATAAAACGTGCAAACTATGTTGTACATTACAACTAGGAATGATTTGCATGAATAACAAAAAACTGTAGGACCAGATTTTCGCATAAAAGAATGGGTAACCAACTGCACTGCAGATGAAATCGTAATCTCCACAAGGACACCTGAAACTGTAAAAGTTGGCTTAACTTAGCTTGCTTACTCACAAAGGGTGCTGCATCAAGTGCCTTGAGCTGTGCCCTTTACAATTTTGGCATAGCCGCATCTGTTAACCCACGAGGAAAAAGGTTAGTGCAGAAAACGTGGTTGGCCAATTAATCGGATTAGGATGAACTGGGATGGTTTAAAGAGAGAATGGTGCGAGTGGTTCACGAACTTGCGAAAGCAAATGAAAGAGATGAATTAGTCGGGCTGCCTTACAAACATTGCCGAAAAAGAGTTAGAAGGGGTAATTTGTGATGCAAACAGAGATGCATTTTGTTGAATAAAAATCATGCAAGCTTACACTTCTTGACATCTACTATTTTATGAATGAACTTTACGTTTTCTTATAATATTGCACTGCAGGGCTGTGATGAGATGAAGTGTAATGCTGGCAGGGGAATACAGTTGACTTCTCAGGTGTGCGTGTGAACGTGGCCTTATCTAGCACATAGACTCCTATTCTGACCATGTGTTAGTAAAAGCCACTAGCCACGTGCACACCTGAGCTTATAAAAAGGGAAGGTCTGCTGCAGATCCTTGTCAGTGGTCGTATCTTTCATTGCAGCTCTGTTCACATTTCACAGGCCGCAAACCCCGTTCTTTTAGGTAAGCTATTTGTAATATTTTGTAATAAATTGTCATTTCGACTTTATTATTCGGTTCTGTTTTGGTTTGGCATTGAGCAACTTAATTGAAACATGTCGCACGGTGTAGGCCGCGGTGCCATCCATCCTGCCTCCTTAAAAGTGGACAGCAGTCCAATATCATTAAGAGCTATCATGAATGTAACAGCTAAATTGGTCATTCGTGTGTGCAGGAGCCTGTAAGACAGTGCCCTGGAGTACGTGCAAAATACATGTGTTAAAAGTCAATAAATTGCTGCTATAAAGTTGTCTGGGGAGTCGAAGGATTCAGGGAAATGATTACCTTGTGTGACAGAAGTTAAACAGCGTCGAGTGTGCCAGTAAACAGAAAAAGACTGCTGGTACGCTTTTTGTGCATGCAGTTTCGCCTGTCAATACTTTCCTTATTGGCGCGTGAGAATATCTCCTTCATAATCGTACATAGCTAAAAATAGGTATTATTAACTGATAGGAAAATGCATTGGAGGATTCGAAATATGCTGCCATTTTTCGTCTTTGACGTAATTATGACGTAACAATACCATTATTACATAATTAAGAATATCGCTGCTTTATTTGTGTTACTGGAATTGATTATTGATTATCACACTTACAATAGAAATTAAAATCAGTTACAAATTGACCTTGCATGTCATCTGTGAAAGTGACAACATCAAAGATGTCTGGAACTCTCCCAGAAGATTTAATATTATGAATCTCTTTCCTCCAGTGAGAATGAATGCCAATGGGCAATTTGTCAACGATTTATACGAGATTTCCTTAAGCATTAATCTCGGACAAATAACCTAAACTTGACAGAATTTCATAACAAGTGCGCAACAAATTTTAATATTCCTGTAATGTCTGATATTCCGCAGCCTTCATGGGTTTGAAATCCGAAATCTGTTTGATCCATGCTTGAGTGATATTAAATTCATTTCCAAACCGCTTCTTTAGCATACGCTTTGCTTTTGCGTAACCAACAACTGGGTCCACAACACACAGCAGTCAATATAACGTTTTACTTTGTCACTGCAAAACTGAAGAAGGAGTGTCAATCTGGCAATGTTGTCAGTTGTGTAATTCTCAACCGTTGTTTCAAACTGTTTAATGAAGCGGCAATACTGCAATGGGCTACCATCGAACTTCTCTATCTCGATACCAGGCAATGGAAAACCATAAAACTGGTAGTGCACTCCTGAGAGCACAGAAAAACTATTTATGCAAGTTTAAAATCAATAACAAAGATTAAATTTAAGAACTTCTTTCAAAGTATTTACACTGAACAACTTTATATATTTACAGAAATCTGCAGTTTTATGAACCATGATCTCCAGTTTTGTATTAACTCAAAAGTTTAGCGAATTTTACTCATCGAAGATATTAAATTTTGACTATAATCCAGCAGTACTATTATAAAAAATCATGAGTAATAAATTAGCGTTTTTGATAAAACAGTCCTCTTTGAGACGTTTTTGACCACGAAACAATCCTGAGAACTTTGATTTTTTTTGTGAAACCCCGTGAAATTGTGCAATAAAAAATATTAAATCTCTGGCAAAGGAGAATTACAAAGTGTCAGTAAGTTGCAGATGTGTTAATACCGTGTAGTACAATTTAGTTAAAATGACCTTCTCATGGGAATGTTTAAAGTAGCTCTAATTTTCAATATTTTGCATGTGAAACGTAGTCCTACTCCAAATCATTGGTGATTATTATGTGCCTTTCTTAACTGCAGCAAAGTGTTTGCTTTCCATCTTTTGTTAACTCTTCCTCTGGGAGTTCAAGGTAAGCATCTTAACCAAACAAAAAAGCTTCTACATTCTATTGACATTCTTGTCTGTATTTGCTTTCCAGCTTTTGTTAACTCTTCCCCTGGGAGTTCCAGGTAGGCAGCTTAACCAAACAAAAAAGCTTCTACATTCTAAAGAAATTCTTGTCTGTATTTGCTTTCCATCTTTTCTTAACTCTTTCACGGGGAGTTCCAGGTTGGCAGCTTAATTAAACAAAAAAGCTTCTCCCGTCTATTGATAATATTGTTTGTCTTTTAACTCATTCTTTCCAGTATTTAGACAGGGTGCAACAAGTTTACTTAAGAATTCGGAAATATGTGAAAACATTTTTCAGAGGTTAACTCAAAGAAGTAAACTATTCGACTCTATTTAAAAACAAATATAGACGTACAGAATTTAAAGGGTCTTTGAAAGACGTTCTAAATTTGTTGGGTGCAATTAGTAGAAAAATATTGATCTTTTCCACTTCTTGCCCACGAATTATGTTCACAAATCGTACTTCAGAAATTCAATTCACCCAAAGTTTAACCTTCAAAAGAAATTCTTAGCTTGGCTCATTTACTCAAATTTCCACTGCGATTGGCTTTATCGATCTTGTGATAGCATGATAAAAAAAAACAAGACACTGCATAAGTGAATCTAGTCTCCTAAATGCAAAATGCGATATCGTAATTTTTATGAAGTTACTACACCACCAACCTGAAATACTGGGCGAAATTGTTAAGACTCTGCTGTGATGGAGATGGCAATCTGGTAACATAACCATATCTTAATTACATAATAACAGCCACATGCAGAAATTATGCTTTAAAAGCGATTTATCAAGCACGTGATTTCAAACTTAATCAAATGTATCAGAAAAGTATTAGACAATTAAAAAAAGTTAGACACTAACCTAAAATTAACTGAAACTTGATTACAATTAAAAAAACAACCAAATTCAGATAATCACTTTATAGTTTGACGTCCTTGTTCGAACAAGTTTGAAACCTATTTTGAACCTCATTCAAAGGTTACCACTTTGAATCAAATAAACATTGTTAAATATAATCACCTGCCAAAATAGTCAAGTTAAACAGCTCAGTGGTACCGTGCTCGCTCTCTGTGCGAGAGGCGGGGGTTCAATTTCATGTCTCAGCAGAGGTTTTGTAAAATGGACTAGATCAAGTAACGTACTTGCAACAACATTTATTGTTATGTATATTTAGGTCTCTAGTTTTAATCACTTGGCAAAGCATAATGTAATATTGTATATATAATAACAAATATAATAATAAATATAATAATATAGACACCCTTGGAGACAAGCATCTACAAGTGCAAAGTTTGCTTTATTCCAGGTGGTATCAAAATACCAACATATAATTAGGTGGGCCAGTTATGTTAGTATTTGTTGTTTTGTTTCATGTGCGCCTTGTAGTCTAAATTGTTCATGGCTTCCATCTATGAGAAATAATGACAGTTTACGTGACACGATAAATGAATAATGAAATAACCTACCTTTGACACCCATGTAGGTTCACACTTGAAGATCAAAAAGTTGATTTAACTTTATAATAACCCAACTGGTGTCTGCACAAAGACTCTTAAAGGCTGCACAGTTATAATAATATTATTGAGATTTTCTTTAACATCACATTAATTATAAGCTGTTGATGTTTAGTAAACAGCTTGGAATATACTTGCATATGGGTTCGATACTCATTTTGGGTGGTTTTATTTGCCATGCTCATCTTGACTGCTTACATCGTACAGAGACAGAATTCCTCATCCGCATTGGCTGGTTGATTTTTATAATAAACCAGGCCACAAACATCTCAGTTTTTTGACTTTCAACATGCAATTATGTTCTTAGTGTATCCTAATTTCAGAAGCAATTTGTTGTGGAGCATCAAGTAAAATAAAGTGGAGATACCTGTATAAGACGCAGCCTGTTTAGAAAATCACCTATAAATAAATAAAATTTAAACTAAAATAATGTTAAAAGCAAGATCTGAAGAGAGAATTTATATATATATAACTGTGTAATCATTGGTTCATGATAATTTGAAAAACTCGAGAAATGTCGTAAAAGTTTGATATTCTTTCAAAGCCGTTCAGCACAAAGAGCTTTTAAACACAACATTTCAACATTTGTTTTATAACAATTTTTGCGTGTGATAGAGACGCAAAAAGATTTTTGAAATACAGCTAAAATCTTGCATCAATAAAACAGCCTGGGAACTTGATAAAGTCGCCTGGGTAAGGGCTAAGAAATTAAAGCAGAGTGATTACACACTTGACTTTCAAAGCCTGCATTTCACACGTTGGAAATATTTACCAAAACAACAAGGGAGATCTGTTAGGGGCTGGATTAATAATAGAATGCGTCATTAAAATTGACAAAAGCTTTTCTACAGAGGAATGTGAAAGCAAGCCATTTCTCATTACTGCATTATTTTCTGGCAAAACAGCCTCCCTCAAGTTAGGTTTCACCATAAATCTACTTTAATATCTGTTTATATCACGTTGTGCCAGAGGGAACCTTTAAACTGTTCTACGTGAAAAGTCAAACCTCTTTATAATGCCCACTTTATGACTGGAAAAAATTGCTGCTATAGCGAGTTTGACGTTACAACAAGGAGAGTTAAATTTAAAATAAAAGACGAATAGACGATTCACATAGAATTGTTTAATAATTGGTGACAAATAAAAAGTTAACCATTTGTTGTTTGCTGGTCCTATTCTTTTTGTCACCATAATACAGCACAGTGTTTGACATTCTCGTTGAGATTCTGTTTCGATATGCAACTGTTTCTTTATTGCTCTGTAGTAATTCAAAAATAACAATGTAGAAACAAGACTAGTAATTATAATATTAATGATAATGACAAAGAAAATGACAATCACCATGATAATGGCGTAAAAAGCCACAGTTAATAAATTTTCAATACTCCCAAAGGCAGTAACTGTGTGGAAATGTTGGAATGCAGTTCGTCTTTAAAATATGTAATAGGCTTTTATTTTCTGATGTCCATCTCCTTTGCTATTTCATGTGCATTTTTCGTGCTAATGTTCGCTGTTTGGGTACATTTTGCTGTATTAATCATGTTAAAATGTGTACTTTTTATCGTACTTGAAAATTAAGTAAAAATTTGTTGAGTCAATAAACATATAAAAATTTACTGTGAACCAGTTCTGATTCACCTGGCTAACTTGCCGTCTTGTAATGGACTTTTTATGGTAACATATTGTAGCTGCTGCGTTAGTTGTGATTTCCTACACTAGATGGCTGACTGATATTAATCAAAGCTATTCAGCAAGATGGAACGTCCGTCATTACTAGACATGCATGCTGCACTCCAGGGCTGTCAATCCCTCTTACCCATGAGCTATCACGTGTAACGTTGCTTCCATGCACGCGTCACTACACTCACTGCTCCAGCATTAATGTGAGTGCACCTTGTGTCTCCTACGCTGTACACAGACTTGCATGTTTATGTAAAATATTTTCACCATCCATGTGCACTAACCAAAAATGAAAGTGAAGAAATGACGACAACAACAAAAACACTTTGAAAATGATAATGATGCCAGAAATAAATAAATAACATTTTAAAATGTTGTAATTCAGCCTGTATTTTTGAACCATGTAACTCTGTGTCTGTCTGAGTGCACTAGGAATAAAGCTTTGTTAACAAAGCAAGTGTGTGTTCCATGATGTGTTTGATGCTATTTGCTTAGTGTGTGTATATGGGGTGGAGTAGTGTATTGTGGGTGTTTTGGTGTGAGTGGAGTGCTGTGATGTAGTGAACTTGATGAGGGTGGTGTGGTGTGGTTTGTCATTGTGTTTTTTGTCATGTTCAAATGTTTGCGGTTGCTTCTGGATTCATTATATATAATGCATAAAGATCTCTCATCGCATCGTCTCATTAATTTTTTATTTATCCAATTTGGCCCAGCAGGGAAAAGCCTTTTCGCCCCTTTTTTGCAAAATTTATACCTCTCATTTCTAGAGATTGGAGATGGCCATAGCGCAGTGCTGGTAAAGGTTTGATAGGCATATATTAAATTCGCAGGCAACCATTAGTGGGCGTTTTCACGGGCACAACTCCCGATTTTTAAATATTTTTTTTTAAAATTTGTCTCAGATTTTTAAGATAATTAACATAGTGTATGTAAGTACTAGACATTAAAAGATTAAGCAAAATCTGAACTAGCTACGTTGATATGACCAATGCAAGCTCATTACGTTGTATAATACTAATGTATAAGCTGGGAAAGATGCTTAGTGAATAAGACTTCTCATTTACTTTCTGGATGGTGGGTTTGTGATGAAAGTTCAAGTAGTTATATTACTAACAAAATGTTGTTTAGTACGAGTAAATCTTTCCAAATATGTGAAAAAACAACTGTTTTCTAACGATTTTCCTGGATGCCGTCATTATACTTTTGCTAGTACAATTCTCTTTCGTCCACCCCTCTGCTTCGTGAAAATAGTTTCATCCAAAACAAGCCACTGATTAGCGATTAATCAGCAACTTTATTGATGCATAATTAATTGGTTTCTTCGTTTGCTGGGCAACTGACGCCTGGCTAGTGTGCCAATGAAGCTCTTGCATTTCGTAAATGGAATCAGTTTAATAGACGACATGATCAGAATAATAATAACGGAAAATAACGAACTTTTTTGTCCAAATGTTTGATGCTTCCTTGTTTTGTTGCGCCATCTAGTAGCCAAAATCGAAAGATTGTATATAGCCAATGTAAACCAGACTGTGTAAGAGAGAGAATGTAAATATTTAATTTGTTCCTATCTGCTCACATATGATAATCTCTCAGTTTCTGGCTTTGCTGAAGGACGAATACCTCGACGTCATGGAAGGAATAATCCCTAATATTTCCCTAACATTGGAATGCTTCTCGATGTCGTTAAGCAATGGCCGGTTAGGCGTGATTTCCACTAAAAACCTTGGTATGTTTGCGCATGGAGCATCGCATTTTCATCTGGCAATGTACCAAGGATAGTTTTTGTACATGCATTACTGCACTTTTGATACAAAAATTCTTAAAATAAATTGTAGAATTATTAATTCTTGTAATAAATTCTCGGGCGGTCTTCTGTTGTTAGGGCATAATAAAAAATTTCCTTATGGTTGCGAGTGACTACAGATATGAAATAGAAAGCATTTTCTATTCACTGTAGAGAGCGATGATAATGCGCATCTAGTTTATTATTTAAAGGAAAAGACTAGCGTTCTGGCAAGTTGGGCTTTCATTGCAAAAAATGTTAGAAGGATTTAGTAATAAAAATATGGCAAATGCCTCATGTAATTTGTAAAATTACTTGACAATTTCACGATTTGTAAACCCAATCTTCAACCAATGATGTCGTTCATCGACTGAAGAAAAGTTGCTGTCAACTTTTCTCAATAGTATAATTCTGATTTCGTGATATTTTTTGCACGAAAACTAGACAAACTGCAAAAGTTTGAATTAATTTAAGGAGCTCTCACCTACAGGAAAGCTTTAAGACTTACTGTTCATTATAAATCTGTTTTCTCTTCAATACCGTCAATAATAAGCTTGCTATTTAAAAAGAAGGACAATACTGATCACAGTTTTAGTGTTATTAGACAACAGGACTAGACGTCACGAGTTACAATGGTTCAGAGACATTCTTACACGCTGTGATTCACATACTCATATATAGAACTAAATTTATAGTCAAACATTTCGAAATCAACCATAAACGTCCGATAAACACTCCGGATCAACTCTAGTGGCACGTTTGCGTAAAACTTTCCCATTACGTCCACTGACTTTTTCTTCTGGTATCGAGAGTTCCGTTTGGGTAGCTGAATTCTGTCACCAAAACCCAGCGCTCTGAGAATGGCGTTGGTTTCTTCTTCAAGATTTTCAAAGACACCCACGTAGTCATAATCCGCTCCACACGGATTGCACAGATCCACATAACGGGCCCAGTGGATGTTTCTGTGTGAAAGGTCCGTCTCCGTGGCGTATGTCAAGAACTGTATAAAGTTTGCGTACTCTGATGTTCTATTGGATAAGTGCTTGTACATCTTTGCTATCTGGATGGATTCGGCTTTGTCTGGACCGTTTTGAGAGTGTTTCATCAGTTTGTCCCTGTAAGCTGACAGCAGTCTCTCGAACGGATTCCTGACGAAGAAGACTTTGGTGAAAGACTTGAGAAAGCTCCTCTGTGCTGTAGCATTGTAATGATCCAGTCTTTTGAACTTTCCGTCAGCAATTTGCAGCAGCTGAGAAATGAGCAGTTTGTTCACCAGGAATTCTGGTTTGTATTCTTGCTGAGTCTCGTTTGTGTCGATCAGTATTAAACTTGCCAAGATCTTCTTCCAGGTTGTGGATGCGGTTTTGGGGACAGAACAGAATAGTATCCTGTGCGCCTCGTCCACGCTTATGTGGTGTATCCACTTGTCAGATTGTGGATCAAATGTGGAGTTAGTCTTCCAGTTCCAGCGGTTGCAGTATGCTTGTATTTGTTCTCTTCGATATTCGAAGATATCAACCTTGGTGTTTTTGAGCTCACTGTTCTTTTCGCTTTGATTCAAATCTGAAATAAGAAAATCAACTTTTAGTCTCGACTAAGAGAGAGAGAGAGAGAGAGAGAGAGAGAGAGAGAGAGAGAGAGAGAGAGAGAGAGAGAGAGAGAGAGAGAGAGAGAGAGAGAGAGAGAGAGACAGAGAGAGAGACAGAGAGAGGAGATTTTGATGAGAGGAGAGGGGGAGGGAGGCAAACAGACCACACCAACTTTCACACCAAGTTTTGATGACATGATAAATTCATTACTATTTGAACAATTCTGTGATATAATAAATTGAGTAAATATTTCTATTATTTACTATTTCTTTACTATTTCTTGTTGCATTTGTACTCCCCTCGCAAAAGGTTACGTACCGTCTCACATCGTCATTTTCTCACATTGTTTTAATTTTTGCAAATTGAAAAATGCAATTTGAAATCGTCTTCTATAATCTATTTACAAATTGCTCTATCTGACATTCCTACTTTAATAATTGAAATTATTGTTAAGCAAGTAGTTTACTGAGCTATAACCATTACCTGACAAAAACATTAGTTCAGCTAATCTTTATGGTAAAAGGTTTTTCTATGTAACATTTTATGCAAAACTTCAACTAACTAGGAATGAATACGCTTTTTCAATTCTAGGCAGTTCAATCGAATATCTTTAAATTAACCGTCATCAATGATAATTATAGTTTATTTGCCTTAAAAGTAAATAATAGAAGTTTAGCAAATACTGATAACTCAAACCAAATTGAGCATAATGCTTTATGAAAAGTTAACGAAGTTCTAAACTATCACCTTGTTTGTTGCAAGTTAGTTTTAAATAAAATTTAACCTCCAAACTGAGATAATTGTTGCAAAATTGTAGCAAAGCTTATTTGGGGTGATCAGAATAGTTCATAGGTCAGTTTGCACTATGTATCAGTATGAACTATGAATAGTTCATAGGTCAGTTTGCCAAATTCAGCTGCGCTGAATTTGGTTTTCAAATAGATAATTGACCACCAAAAAGACTGGGCAGTTTCGTCAGACACACTATCGCCTTTAGATTACGTAATTGAGAAAGGACACCCGCATCGGCATTGCGATTTGCCTCTGAATGTGGCCCAGATGCTGTTGCCGATTTATTCTCCCCATCTTAGAGGATTGTTCTTGATGATAAGACACATTCAGTCTCATGTATATCTTCGTTAAGCTTGCATTGTGTAACTTAGTGCAGGTTAATGTTTTAGCTGGCTGTTTGACTGACATGATCATAAAAAATATAACTGAAACATCTTTCAATACTCACTGAAACGTACGGACCGATCTAAGTTAATTGAATGCAAAGCTTGTTTGCTTAGTAAACCAGTTATCCGCTGAATTGTTACAATGTTCACATCACTGTAATGAGAAATCGTCAGCATCATTACAATACTGGCTATCACAATTAATTGAAAGTATTCAATGGTTATGGCACATCCTTTTTCTTCCATGGTCATCAGTCACACAATACGACAAAATCACGTTCAGCTTTTTATCGGATTTCTCTTTCACCAGAATATTCACCACCCACAAAGTTTAAACCAAATGTTTGTTCTTTTCCACTGATTTAGATTTCTGCCAGTAGACTTTATTTTCTGCGAGAAAATTAAATTTTCATTTTAAGAGTTTGCCTAAACAAGATTTCTAAAACCAGACATTTCTATCTTTGCCACCAGGTGGTAAATTCCAATTGCAAAATAACTCGTAGTTCTATTTTAATTGCAAAAGCAGCAAATTCACATTTATTATTTATTTATTTACTTATTTTTTATTTTCACAAATACAATTAGGACAAAAATTGAAGAGTAAGTTTTCTTTTTTCCTCACAGTGCTTAACAGTAAGTTTTCTTTTTTCCTCACAGTGCTTACATTCTATGTTCTTTTTACTAATAATTAGTA
Organism: Tubiluchus corallicola; assembly: GCA_030141605.1. Taxonomy (NCBI): domain Eukaryota; kingdom Metazoa; phylum Priapulida; class Priapulimorpha; order Priapulimorphida; family Tubiluchidae; genus Tubiluchus; species Tubiluchus corallicola. The sequence continues at coordinate 46,000 of JAQGDQ010000466.1, forward strand.
ATTATTATTATTAATTAGTAAGTATTTGTATTAATTGCTTCGTTTAGTGATTTCTGAAAAGACATTCACAATTTTCTCAACATTTGCACTCAAACAATAAACGTAAAACCTCTTTCTCCTTGCATCAGTCTAATTCTCTGCCCCTGTTTAATTTATCATAAGTGAATGTAGAACTTAAATTTTGAGATCCAAAACGTTTTCACAAGTAAAACTATTCTGCGAATCTGTCTACAAGCGTAGAGCACAACATTGTGCACATTTGTGATGCAACATTTTATAACAGCAAATCTTCACAGCCTTTCAACGGAATATGAGCAGTGCAAGCCCCGACCGTATGCCCTTCATTGGACTGATTGGAGAACAACTTTCACGGTCTAATGATACTTTCACGGTCACAATACACACTTCCCAGTACAGGCACAAGTTACTTTCCCTTCTCATAAATGCACAGATAATGGATTCCTCGCATAATGGTAAACTCTCTTACTAAACTGCTTTCACCACCTAGCCTAAGTGCAATTTGCAAAGAGATAGTGTGACTGGAGTTGTCCTTTTGTGTTGAGACAATTATTATCAATGCTAGAGGTCACTGCACTCTAGTCTTACGACAAAGATTTAAGCATGTATCTATTGTCACCTTTAATTGCTGAGACACTATTTTATACGAATTTGTTAAAACTGATTAGTGTTACTGTTTGCATTATATTCTTACACGGACTTCATGTTGCTTAGAGTTGTTACATCGCAATGTTACATTTTTACACTGTCGAAGGTTATTAAATAAATTCAATTATACAGGTGTAACAACTCTGTGTTGCATTTTTACACTAACAAACCTTATTAAATAAACTCAATTTTAGAAAAGAAAGCTGTTGTTTTGGCTTGATTTTTTAGCAAAAAATGTCAATGAAGTTTTCCTTCTATAAAATTTAAACCGGTTCAATTCCCTGCTTTGTAAGTAGTACTGTTATGTGTCATTTTGGATTGTTTTGCTTTCTTACGTACAGGACAAACAAAACAGGTCCCAGCACCATGCCCTGCAGAGCGCCTTAACTAACGAATGTTTGTTTTCCAGACTTTTGTCACCACGGGAGCTGTCACAAACGTATGCTGTTCATTGACTTCTGTGGCATTGTGATGGAAATGTTCTCAGGCAGAACTTTCTTACCTATCTGTTGGAGCTGCACCAAGATGCAGTGCCCAATTTCAGGTAATTAGCATAATCAACTGTAATTAACCTGTAATCAACTTCAGCACTCGGTTAAATGGCGATGCCTGTGGGAAAAGCTTATGGTACATATTGTATCCTAGAACACCTTAACATTTAAGATTAAACATCTAGGCCATTGTAAACTTAGTTTAAATATTTTTCTATACTATGTTTAAAAGTTGGTAATTCTAATTTTATTTTGCTATGTAATAAATATGCCGAGGCCATCTGTTGGTCAATATGTATGTATGCTGAGGCCATCTGTTGGTCAGTACTTATGTTGTTCTTCACTTAGTTTCTGGTTTAATTCATTCAGTTCTGTTGAACAAAAGGGTGAATAGATAATTTTTTGCCTTTCTTGAACGTTACATTTAACTATACCACACATGATATGGTATTGAAAATTGCAAGATTATGTCAACGTGCAATCCTTGTTTACCATAGATTAAGTGTGTGCAATACTTTACCAAAGTTGAAATCGATTAAGTACTTGCCGGAGGACCGGGGTTTTCTGCAGATGTTGGAATCATGAGTGCATGCAATGATGATACATGAAACTGACGCGGTGAGAAAGGTTGATCGATTGATTTTGCTTTCCCCGAATTTTGTTATTGTAAATTATTCATTGTATTCATTTTTCACTTTTAAAATAACATCAGTAGTTGGAGCGTCTCAGTGGGAGCCAGTTTACAATGTCTATGTAAAGTACAGACTTAGTAGTTTAGATCGTTGGGCCTGAACGTTTTCGTTTCCATTTAATACAAAAAAGCCTCAAATGTGCACTATTGATGACCAAACAGAAAGGAAAATTATCTTATGAACGTTTTTGTTTACATTTAATACAAAAAAGCCTAAGTGTGCACTATTGATAACTAAATAGAAAGTAAAATTATCTTATAAGTTAGCGATCTTCAATTACCCTCTGATAATTAAGTGACACAAAACTACGAATGATAATTGATACTAACTATTCAGTAATTGTTCAACAAATATTTGTTCTAAAATTATGCATTTTTGACTGTCTTGTTGATATTCACGATTTGCTAAGCATCTTTCGTGAAACGTACTATAAGGACTCATCACGTTGACAGTTTATTCATCTTCAGTTTCTGTTGCCTCCCCAAGACACATTCCTAGATTTGGAACAGTGGCTCATCAATCCAGTTTTTCTTTGCACTGCTTATCTATGGAATTATTTACGTTAAAGTTGTTTTCCTTTTAATTACCATCTCATATTCTCATTCCAATATTAACAAATTTTGTTATTTCGAAAGTCATGTTCATATTTCCGCATCTGTGCTCTTAGCATATTGCAACTGGCTTTGTTTGGAGGAATTTCTATAAACTTCTATCAAGTGTAAACACACGTTTCGAACATGTAAACAACTATAAACACGTATAAAGTATGTATTAGTCAATAATATAAGAGAAATAATATCTTTATTACAATCAATTACAATTACAGACTTTTGTGTTTTTTAAGCTATAATTGAATTGGATCACATAGGAGTTCTAATGAAGCCGGCAAGTTTGTTGTTCTTTTTGTGTAATCATTTATCGTTAGTTCCTAAACGCCACAACAAATTAAGAGTCACGCATGGAGAAGTGAATTAACAGATTTTTAAATTAGCTCTTCGTGCAGTCATGATTTATGAGAAGTGTGTGCATTCAGTGCTTTTTCCTAATGGATGTGTTCCAGTTCTCTGAGTCACTTCCGTTCCTGACGGCATTGGAAGTCACCCAGAAAATCTCGTAACTAAGTTTTGCAAGTTTCGGAAGCGACTCATACTCCTGTGAAAAATAGCACTGTTGCTGCTGAATAGATCCACTTTGTAACCCTCTGTACAATTTCGTTCAGTCAATACAAGGTTCCCACGGGCAGGGAAAATTCTGGAAAGCCATGGAAAAGACAGGAAGAAAGATAAATTGGTAAAATGTCAGGGAAAATGATGAAAATGGGCGAAAAGTCAGGGAAATTGGAAAGGGTGAACTGATATTTTTGGCAAACATATTTTTCAGCAATTCGTATTCAGATAAAATTTTGCTAGCTCCCAGTTTCAATTTCTGTTCCAAAAATAACAATTAGCCAACACATATGTATGACTGTCCATCCACAAAAATGGTTGAATATGTATACTGGTAGTGCAATTTCTGCTGATCTTGGTCATGGAAAAGTCTGGAGTTATTTTAAAATTCTGTGGGAACACTAGTTATGACTACAAAAAACAGCGATAAAGATTTTGTAAAAGTTTGGTTTTCCTAGTCCAATTCTTGATTTCTTGTTGTGGTTCTTCAGAAAACAAAGCTGAAGTTTCTGGACGAGGATGTGGATGTAGTTCACTCCGATATGGTTTGTAAGTTCCGTTGAGCTTGTGCTAGCTGTTGTATAGAGCTCATTTTGAGGAAGTTCTATGACATCAGGAAATTTCAAGACAATATTTCTTGGTTTAGGTTAACAAGAAAATCAGCTGCAGCAGTGGCCCAAGAACACTTCAATGAGGAACTCCAGACAAAGCTGGTGCATGTATTGTTTTAATGCGTTGGACCTTAAGGTCCTGGCAAAGTCTACAGCCCATAGTCTAATTGGCTTCTTTTTAGATATTTATACACATATTTTCTTAAAAGTACAGGTTGCCCTGATTAAAATAAATGAGTCCATAATATCTTCTTTCTCTATGTTTCGTACATTGCTTCTATGTTTCTGAGCAAAAACATCAAGCTCTAACAAACGTTTGATTTTTTTGCCTAAATTTGAGTCAACTGGTCATCAGGGTTGTAATCCTTTTGTATTGGTCTGAGTATGTTGTCCATTGCAAAATATTTGAGTACAAATTAGGGATTTGTAGCATAATCATATCTCTGTCTTCTTTGTGAGTAATTTATCATAATAACCCACTAGAGTCAAATCACTGAACATTCAAGTTTGCTGGTTTTGGGCTAGATTTGATTCACAGCTTAGAATCTCATCTAAAGTGACTCATTTCCATGAAGACCCTTTCCAACACACTGGGAGTTCGCTCAGTGTGGGTCGACGTCCATTGCATTTATGCAGTGATCCTCGCCAGGTAGCACCCCGAGCTTCGTTTGCATACTTACAATACTTACCATGATCCTACGCAAGCAACGTAGTAAACGAAACCAGTAATAGATAAATTTGTTGAATGATAACGCAAAAATTAGAAACAGTTTGTACAATATACATAAACTTTGTCTCTAAAAACAATGTTGTTTGTCATCATGTTATAAAAAAATGTTGAACGCTAAACCAAGTAGAGAAGAGCTGAAACCTGGCCAGTACACGCTTAAACATATATTTATAGTCAAAATATATTTATTCAGCAATTCCAAGTCTTGCGTGCTATAATGCTCAAATATTCGCGGTACATAGAGAAGCTTATTTCCCATTAAAACCAAATGTTTCTCATTCCGAACGAAATCACACATTCTGTAATTCAAAAACATTTAATAATTGAACTTTACTAGAGACTTTATAATAAGCACTATTAACAAGTTTTGCAAGATTGCACAGTAAATTATCTGCATAGTCATGCCCATGAAAGTGATAACAGTTGTTCAGTATGGCACGCATGACAATAACTGCAGCTGCTGTTTAAATCCGCCACAAACTTTCGCGCACTAGAAATTTTGTTTGGAATTTAATAATAAGTTAAATCTTGTGAATTGTTGATCTAAGATGTAGTTTACGCTCTGCACAGAGAACGATTCCAATCCTTAATAACTGCCATTTATTACATGATGTAATGACTGAATGAATGAAAACCCAGGCATTAACAGTTCTGTATTGATTCTGCAAATCTTGGCAGCCTGTGAAACAGTGGATAGTGCCCGACCTGCAAGCGCTCATGATAAACCGTTTACACAGACATTACAAATTTTTGTTTGTTTTAAATCTCCCGCAATACTATTCCGACCGCGCCATTACATGACGTAATACACGCTCTACGTAAATCAGGGGAAGAAAAGGAATGTTACATTATGTCCCAAAAAATTTTTCCATACAAATCTATATTGCTAAGCTTTTCGCTTACCCGCTTTAAGGACATATGTAACAAGAAAAAAAGATTTTTAATTATTAAAATGTTTTCACCAATTGGTAATATGTTGCCGACTCTCTCTCCAGGGTGCGTCACTCACTAACCAAAAACGTATTTTTAATCTTTTTGACAAGATATAGTAATTCAAAATTTTGCTCAGGCAGTGACGTATGAGCTACAAATTCTTTGCTTATTTTACAAAGTTTACACAATGTTATCTAAACTTGTTTCAAATGGACATGTCGTCAAAATGGCTGCATCTAACGGTTTTCTCTTGAGTTTAAATTTACATGCTTTGTACAGCGAGACTGTCGATTTAAGTCGAGTACGTAAAACGGCAGTAAATAAGTGATATGAAATTTCAAGACGAATTTTTTAAGCTTTATGTAGGTGGAGTGTTTCCTTGCGCTTTAAAGTATCTCAAGTGTTGGTAATTTTAGAAAACTTTTTGACACAGCTATTGTCTATGTGGTCACTGTTTCTAATTACTGCTTAAATGATTCTATTATCATTCTATAATATACAAAACCTATGTCTGCATAAAGGCTTTAGTAGTCTGCACAACTATAATAATATTAAACAAATCTTTTGTAAATAAGTTGTGGTCATGTTCACTTGCCTTACATGAACGACTTGTGAGACATGGGTTCGATTCTCGTGTAGAAAGTTTCATTTGCCATGCAGATTTTGGTTGTTTTCATAGTATAGAGAGGATGTTTCACGCATGAACATAGCCGAGACACCTCTGGCAGTCCAGTGGCACATCATCAGGGACTGCACTTGATAATGAACCAGACTCAACTCAGATCATGTTAAAAAACATCTCAATTTTCTGATACCATTAATTCAATACATATTTACACAAAATCTTGTGTGAACAGAGCTTAGAAAATGGTGCCAGGGAAAGGGTTAAGAAAATAAATACAGACAAGACTAGTAATAGTGTACGACATTCCAGTAAAAATGACATAGCGTTTTCTACAAAGGAGTGTGAAGCAATAACATTTTTAATGATTGTGCAGTTTTCTGGCACAGCAGCCCCCCCCCCCAAACCCCCCAACAAGAGAAACTTTAAAGCACATGAAACCTTCCAAGTCTTTCGAGAAAATAAGCGAAATGCCGCCAAATAATATAGATTTAGATGGAAAGTTTTTTGAGACCTAATTTAACAATGCCTTTCCTAGCCTGAATCACTTTTTCGTAGGTGACGTCATGTAATGGCACTCTCGGAACAGTATTGAGGAAAGCTTAAAATTAAAGACAAACAAAGATTTCTTTTATCGCGAGTACGATATATGCATAAAGTTGCAGTAAAGTAATATGATTTTTAAGGCGGTTTTTCTGAAGCCCTCTTCTTGTCTTTTAACCTGTTTTACACGAAAGCACAACAACATTCTTTTAAATGTAATTGACTGGCCATCACTGATCGATGCACAAAGCAAAACACAACGTGGTTTTCTAAATCCTGGTCCGCTGAGTGCAAAGGTCAGAAATCCGTTTGCTGACCAGTTTCTTTGTTGCTTAACCTTGCAAATCACAGCCTAAAATCATCCATACTGTCAGACATGCCATTATTTTTTTCTCCTTGAAGTAAGGCTTGTAATAACATAACCACCTGGGAAAAATGATGTTTAAGACTAAAGGGATTTACAAGCACAATAAGCGAGTTTGAGTTTTCAGATTTAAAAGCATTTTAAAGTATTTGTATTGAAAACAAAGAGGGAAAAACCAGATTATTTTACTGTCACAACAAATACGAGGCTGCGTGATAATAATAGCTGTTTAAACAAGACACAGACAATTTTAATTGTTCAAACATAGGCAAACATGGCTCGAATCGAAAAGGGTAATCCTCTAAAGTGATTTGTTTACTGAAGACAGAAATTGTCCCTCTCTGGCGCCAACTCTGTTATTATTAAAACTCAATGACAACAAATGATTTTTGCCCGCTCTTTAGTATGAATACAACTGCTTTTACATTGCTTTCGTTGATTTAAAGTGTCCTGTTGTTATTGATGGATGCTGCGAATAAAAGGTCTCTTAGCCATATTTAAGTATTTGATACTTTGACAGAAATTATGAGTAATTTAGATCACCGAGAGAACATTTTGTGTTGCAGACACTGTGTCACAAAATTATGTAGCAAAAATGTACCCAGGCAAAGAAAAAAATTCTAGTTTTGGCTGTAGAACAGATTCGTGCAGATAAAATAATTACCTGCGAATTAAATGAAAATACGAGACTACTGATGCAGTTTATACCACTACCACAATTCACAATTAAATGTGCCAGTGTATCAAGGGGGGAAAAACCAGATTCTTTTACCATCACAAAAAAGACACGGTGGGTGGTAATAATAACCATTTGAACAAGACCCAGACAATTTTAAGCATTCAATCACACAGGCTCGATATAAAAGAGTAAATCTCTAAAGTAATTTGTTGCTGAAGACAGGAATTATCCTTCTAAAATCAATCTCCTGCCACCAACCCTGTTTCATTAAAGTGATCTCGGCGAACCGATGAACTCAATTACATTGTATTGTTTTTGTCTGCTTTTTTGTAATAATCCTGCTTTTACATTGTTTTCATTGATTTGAAATAGTTTTGTTATTATTTATTGATGTTTCAAAAAAATCTCCTACACCATCTCGTACAGAATTAAAGCAAAACACAAGACTAGTGATGCAGTTTTACCGCCCCCCCCCCCCCAAAAAAAAATATATTTGCCAGTGTAACAAGAAGACACAGATTTATTTAAGTAAAAGGTTTTGTTTGCTTTCATCCTTGAAATTTACTAAAACAGTTTTCATTATGCAGCTCTTTCTACTACTTCTCGACATTCGTTATTGGATAGTGTAGATTCAATAGATATTTTACCCAAGTATGCCTGTCTGTGTAGAGCGTGGCAGAGACGTGTTGTATTAGCACACATGCTGGAGCACTGAGTGTAGCGATGCGTATGGAAGCAATGATGCACATGAGTGGTCTTCTTCAAACAATTCACTTTAGATATTACACTTTCATATCGAGCCATGTTTACTCAAGTGTTAGAGCACTTTAAATTCCTCAACTCTTATCTAAACAGCTAATATTATTAAACAGCCTCTCCTTTGTTATCATGGCAAAAGAGGCTGATTTTTACCCATATGTTTGCAGAAATTCATTATAAACGCAGGCTTTGAAATTCAAGTGTGTAAATACTCTGCTATGTTTTCTTAAATTTTTCCCAGGTGTGGAATGCAGGCTTTGAAGTTTAAGTGTGTAATTGTTCTGCTTTATTTTCTTAAATCTTTCCCAAGTGCATAATGCAGTCTTTGAAAATTTTCTGGTTTATTTTCTTAACTCTTTAGGTGGCGTCTTTCTTTAGGCTCCTAGGCTGATTTATTGACACAAGACAATTTTAAGTAAATTTCAGAAATTTTTCGCATCCCGACACAAACAAAACAAATTCTAAGACGAATATTTATTGGCCTCGGATTTGAAAGCTCTTTCTTTTCACAGGGGTAGCAGTTCTTGAGTGGTTGATTTGCCCATGAACTAAATAATATGGAAAAATATTTTTATTCACTGCAAGTTTACAGGAAACTATTAATCCTTTTAAATCAATGGCAGATAGAATTTGAAATGACGCTGAAATAATTTACAAAAATTTTCCCCCCAGCATTTTCAGTAAAATCTGGTTAAAACTGTTTCACATGTAACGGTATCAGCAGATTTGGCAAAATGTTAATTTTTCACTGGAAAAAAACAAAAATGTCCCGAAAAAACAAAAACAAAACGAAAATCTTTATCATTTATAGGGCATTCGGTTCATTCAATTTTTCTGACTTAAATCTTTCCTGGGATCATTCCCAGGTGTTCAAGTGAGGGTAAATTGCACAAGATGTTAAAATGTGGGAAAATATTTTTCTTTACTTCCGAGCCACTTCCAGCAATTTAACCCTGCTCAAAATCAATAAGAAAACTTGAATAAAACAGAAGGTAAATAGTCCTTTGTTAACATTGCTGAGCACTTAAGACTTTCTCCATCTTGTAAAGAGCCTTTTGTTCAGGTGGCTGAGCACTTAAAACTTTCTCCATTTTATCCAAACAGCAATTATTATTAAGCAGTCTCACCCTTTATTATCACAAGAAAAGCTTTTAGCCCAATTTTTGCTATACAAACACTTTGGAAAACTTTCAAATCTAAAAAGACATTCCTTTCAATCTTAACAAAACATCTTGTTGCGTGTCTCCCAGGGCGATATATTATTACACGCATAAACTTCCAACAAAAATAATAGAACACACCTGTGCTTTGATAACAAAGCTCTATTCCCAGTGCTCTCAGACGGAACTGCATTTGATCTGCAGGTGGCGTGAAGAATATCTAGCGATAAAATCTATGCACTATAGGACTGTTTTGCCCTAGTTGCGCCCTGTTTAAATACTGGAAAGAATGGGTTAAAAGACAGACAATATTATCAATAGATGGGAGAATCTTTTTGTTTAGTTAATCTGAAACTCCAAGTGAAAGAGTTCAGAAGAGATGGAAAGCAAATACAGACAAGAATTTCTATAGAACGTAGAAGCTTTTTTGTTTGGTTAAGCTGCCTACCTGGAACTCCCAGGGGAAGAGTTAACAAAAGATGGAAAGCAAATACAGACACGAAAGTCAATAGAATGCAGAAGGTTTTTTGTTTGGTTAAGCTGCCTACCTGGAACTCCCAGGGGAAGAGTTAACAAAAGATGGATGATTTGGTGAAGTACTTTCTATGCGAACTATTAAAAATAATAGCGACTCTAAACTTTCCCTTGAGAAGGGCATTTGAACTAAATTGTGCTGCACGATAGTAACACTTTTACAACTTATCGACATTATGTAATCTCTTTTGTCAGAGTTTTAGTATTTTTAGTTCTACAAATTCACGGGGTTTCACAAAAACATCAAAATTCTCAGTATTGTTTCCCAGTCAAAAATGTCTCAAAGAGGGCTATTTTATCAAAAACGCTAATATATTATTGATGATTTATTATATAGCACTGAACTATAGCCAAAATTTAATATCTTGGTTGAGTAAAATTTGCTAAACTTTTGACTTAACGCAAATTTGCAGACTTCCTAAAACTGCAGCTTTCTCTAATATATAAAGTTCTTCAGACTAAAAACTTTCAAAGAAATTTGAAATTCTATCTTTATCAATGATTTTAAACATGCATCGACAGTGCACTCACATTTAAAATTAACTTAAAGAAATCAACACATGAGAAAACTCAGGAAGAGGCGCCAGGAATAGTAACAGAAAATAATTTCTTCTTAATATAGGACGATTTTCGAAAGTTTCTTAAAAGATCGAGAATAACCCCAAAGGTTTATGCTAAGAAAAGATATTCTACTTTTTTGGGTAAATCTAACAGGTAGTTACTTTTTGGGTAACTGCGGGCGATGAATTTTGCTCAAATCCAATTCATGATTGACAAGTAAGGAGGTATGAACGAATGTTATTGCAAATGTTGTGCACAAGAACCTTGTATACACTTTATTATGAATACTACTACTTTTATATTGTTTTTGTTTATTTGCAATTACATTGTAGTTAGAGACGTTGTCAATTAATTGTCTGTTAGTATAGGACACTTAGACAGGAATTGGAAATAATTTAGATCATAGAGAGAATATTTTGTGTTGCAGACAGTGCTCCACGAAATTTTGTAGCGAAAATGTAACCAAAAAAGAAAATTTCTTGTTTCGATATGAGAACAAATTCTCATGCTTTCTTGTACAGAGACATATAGATATGTGCGAATTAAAAGAAAATACAAGACTAGTGACGTAGTGTTTACTGCCTCAGTTATATTTGCCAGTATATCAAGAAAATGATTTTTTTAGAACCAGGTATTGTTGGCATTACTTTTCATTCTAGGAAATACTAAAGCAGTTGTTAGAAAGTTTCATTATTCAGCCTTTTCTGCTACTTCTTGACATTCATTATTGGGTAGTGTACATACTCTGGATGGTGAAAATATTTTACATAAACATGCAAGTCTGTATACAGCATAGGAGACACGAGGTGCACTCTCATTAATGCTGGAGCAGTGAGTGACGCGATGCGTGCAAGGAACCAGCGATACACATGGGAGCTCATGGGTAAGAGTGATTGACAGCCCTGGTGTGTAGCATGCATGTCTAGCAATGGCGGGTGATCCAAGTATAAAATATCATCGGGTAGCATCGGTCAGCCATCTAGTGTACAAAATCGCAACTAATGCAACTGCTACAATATGTTGCAATAGAAAATCAACAAGTTAGCTAAGTGAATCAGCACTGCTACGCAACATGTTATCACTTTTTGTGCACATGGCAAAATCTGGCAAAAATGTGAACACTACAATAAAAGCTTACTGTGGATGCATCCAACCGCTGTTAACAAAAACGGCAATACGGCTTTGATTTGGTGCGATAAACATGAATTAAATTTTGTCTAGTCTACTAAATAGTTACCTATAGTTTGATGTTGTTTTTGTTTTACAATAACATTCAAAATATTTGTTCATTAAACAGATATATGATTAATAATGCATGAATGTTCCACAGATTGTTTATCAACCTTTTTGGTGTTCAATTTGGAGAGACTGAGAAATATACAAGCAAAAATGATAATCAGCGCTACACAATTTTACAAGCAAGAATTTCGTGAAATGGAATCTCGAACTAACTCGTAGTTGTCTGTCAAGGTGGAGATAACAAAAAAGTGGTACAGCAAAAAACTGTGTTGAAGCACAATTTCCAAAGCAGAGTTAAATTAGACAACTAAAATTATCCCCCCCCCCCAGTATAGCCCTAACAATAAACACATAGTATGTTATTTTCCCCTGTGCCATTTTTTGTTGTGCCATTTTTCCTGTACTCTATTTGTGAAACATGCTCTATAAAAATGTTTAACAAGAAACAATATCAACAACAAAAGCAACAAGATTTACAGCTTTTTGAAAACTTATAGTGTACTAGCTTATTTTACCAGTGGTTAGAACAGGTTAGATTGCAAAACACATTATTTGTAAAGTTCTGTGTAATGGTTATAATTGAGATATTGAGTTATGTATCCTTGAATGTAAAAACTGCATTTTTTTCTTTTTGACATCTTCATATGACATACTTAATAAAAATGTCAAAATAATCTCGTTTAGTCTACGAAATTGTCTAACTTTGCGCTATTCTATTTCTCAAATCTTTCACTGGCATCTTTTATAAGATGTTCAGGTTTGCTTAAATTAATCAAGAATTTTAAAATGAGGGAATATATTTTTTATTATATTGGGTGTAGAATATTTACAGATCAGATTAATTTCACAAGAAGTTTAATCTTCCAGAGAGTCCGTTTATACAGCGCATTTGTTCAAATTTCTGATGAGACTCCTAGGTAACATTTACTCTATGAACAACAATTGATTGTTTCCATTAAGATTTAGACAACAAAATGCTGCATTAAGCAAACTGTTTAAAGTGCAACAAAACTATTAAAATTAACATAATTATGGAAATAAAATGTAAAGAAACTTGATGAGTAAAGTCTTGTCTTGAGATTCTCCTGTGCTGGAGATGCCGAGCTATGTAACATGCTTACAGTATTGTTTAGTTTTCGGTCCCTCCACAACCTGCTGATGGGTGATTCGACGGCTGATGACACTAAATGATTTGCGTCTTGGCAATTTCATGTCAACTGTGCCACATTGTGTCTTTCTAGAGAATTTCTTTTTTTTTGAAGCCACTTTAGTTTTTAAACAGTTTTTATAATTCGTCTTTTATGATGCACCTTTTTATCATTGAAAAGTTTGCAAACAAATAATTTTTCAAACAAATTTGGTTTGTTTTGTTTCTTAAGAACTCCAGTTTGTTTAAGTATTTGAACCGCGAGCTACAGACAAAGCACACGCCCTAGATACTAAGAGTTACCTGAAATAAGTGATTCTAGTTTCTAATAATTTAAGTCTGAGAAATAATTCTGATTGCTTTGCAGCCGCCTAACAAAGAGATGCATGAAATTTCACAATAAGCTGCTGTGATTATAGTTGTCTGCAAACATCTTAAAGCTGACATTGAATATTAAAGTGAACAGAGCTGTCAGACAGCTGCATTTTGCCGGATTAAATTAAGAACTGATTACTCAAGATTCCATGAGAAAAGAAATCTCATAGTTTTGTTTTGTCTACAGTTTAAAAGGATATGTAGAGTATTACTATAAAACTACTTTTTGTATAAGCAAGAACATTTTTTGGCAGTGGAGGTAGAGCGATATAATCTTAATTATCATCATCATTATCACTATCAGCAGCAGGAGCCGCAACAGCAGCAACAACAACAACATGGAGAGTACAGCAGAGCTGCAGCGATAAGGTCAAGAGTCATGAAAACACCGCTGCTGTGAGAAAGATTATTTTAAAAAACAGTTGTAGACACAAAAGTTCCCTCAATAATTAGAATGTTTCAAAATTTTCTAAATGGTGTTGCATTAATTGGAACTTCAGTGTTTAGTTTGGTGAGCATTTAAAATCTGGTCATTACCCAGTAGTTCTGCTAAGTATTTTTTGAAATTTGCTGAACCACTTCAAAAAATTACATTATCATTATCAGTCATTATTAAATTCTAGACAGAATTGCGAGGGATTAAAATCTTCCTTTCTTGTAAGGCATAATCTGTGTGTCACACAGTACTTCAAATGATGCCAATGACTAAATTGAGGACAGAATTATTAAGGAAGCAAAGACCTCAAAATATTTTGTGCATAAATCCACTTATAATCAACAATAAGTGAACGTCTACCTTTTGTTCCTTTATTTACCTAACGCCAAGCCAGCAGCAGGGGTGGGCCCGTCGGCACTCGTCGGTGGGCCCGTTTCGAAGAATAAACTCCCAGGTGCGGTTCGCGGAGACCTTTCATTTGACGTATAGATCGTCAATAATACTGCTGTCATCAGAGCTGTAGCCTCCACGGTTATATATCCATATAATATATATATATATATATATATTGTACTACCGGGCTGTGATGAGATGAAATGTAATGCTGGCAAGGGAATACAGTAGACTTCTCAGGTGTACATGTGAACGTGGCTTTATCGACCACAGACTCGTTTTCTGCCCTTGTGTTAAGCCACTAGTCACGTGCACACCTGGTCTTATAAAAAGGGAAGGTCTGCTGCAGACCCTTGTCAGTGGTCGTGTTTTTCATTGCAGCTCTATTCACATTTCACAGGCTTTGCGGCAAACTCCTTTCTTCTAGGTAAGCTGTTTGTTCCTTATTGGGGGTGTGATATGTGGTAATAAATTTTAATTTCGACTCTATTATTCGGGTTCTGTTTTGGTTAAGGCATTGAACAACTTAATTGAGACATGCCGCACGCCGCGGTGCCATCTGTAAAAAGCAGACAGCAGTCCAATACATATATATATATATATATATATATATACCACCGAAAAACTCACAACAACTCACACCACATCACACCATCTTACCACGCCAATCTCAATACACCATACCACACACACCATACTACCCTTGGAATAGCAAACCAATCCTCATCACAGCAACCAAATGCTCCACTCACAGCACACCACACATCCACCCACAACACTACACCAACACCATCCCACCGGACTTTCCACACCACACCACTAGGTAGGAAACTTGGTACGATTCGTGGTTAGAAACGTGGAAACACAGTATGCGGGCGAATGCGTGGTAGGAACATTGCTGTTGGTATGAATCTCCCTGCACAGTTATGCTGGGCCCAGCCATCGTATAGTTGACTAAAAAATGTTAAATTTCATTAGGTTTATCCAGCTGAGTTTTTTTTTTGAAGCATTTGAATTGACTATGTGAACCATTTCTATATTGTCACGTTAACTCTTATTGCGTTTTGAAAGCGTTTGTTTACAAAAGAACTTTTACGCTGGCATTAGTTTTTTTTTGCGAGAATCGAAAATAATTAAATATCCCCTTTATTATTATTATCATTAAAAATCCTGTTGTTTGGGTGATTGTATTCCTAGAGAATTAAGGTAAAACCTAAAGCATTGTTCACACTGTCTTACGCGGACTTATGTGCTAATTTTTACTAAATTTTGGTCAATCAAGGTATAACTCGTGACAGCGGGACTGCTTGGCAAAACATCCTAACAACAATTTAACATTTTCTTAGACACGCTGTCACAAGGTTATAACCGCTACACCTATTGTCACTAATGAGCCAAAAATGGATGCAGAAACAGAAATTCTTGAGAAAAGCATCCTGGAATTTTTGTGTTGTGTTGTAACAAGATCACAGGCTCAAATTAACGAAGATAGCAGCTCAGAAGAAGTGGAGGACAAAGATAGTTCACCACTGTCTACCTTCTCAAGAGAGAACCAAAGTGGTTCAACGGCTTTAAGCCACACGTCTTACACCAACATTATCTCTGAATCAAGAGGAACTTATTAAGGCACAGCTATTTTCTCTTGTCATGTCACAAGAGAATGTTTCAGAAGGCAACTACATGCAGTCCAAAGTGCTCATGACAAAGTGGAAACCAGCAGATGCTCCTGCAGATGAAGATTGGCATCTACACCACCAAATTGTAGTATCACAATGTTACCTCAAAGTCAAGGAGCTTTGGAGCACTACCACCAAACTTTTAAAACAATGAAAACTTACTGCATTTAATATGCAAAGGATTGGGATAAAGGCATCAATTTCCTTATGTTTGCTACGCATGATATTACTTCGGGACATTGGGTTTTACCCCCCTTTGAACTGGTGTTTGGCCACCGTGTTCGTTAAAGAACAATGGCATCAGGAACAGTAGCCAGAAAGCAATCTGCTAGATTATGTACGCAGCTTTAAAGAAACACTTTACAGGGCGTGTGAATTAGCCAATGAGAACTTGAAAACGTACGACAAGCATGCTCAATGTAGCTCATTCACAGTAGGTGATAAAGTACTCATTTATCAATGTCAACTGCGTTATCCAAAAATGACATCATAACCCTGTTGATACCCGACTACCGATTTCCGATACCAACAATACCAAGGGATTCTTGCTATGCCTACAGACACAACAATTTATACATATTAACAATAAACCATTCAAACACGACGTATATAAACACCTCCTGAAACTAGTTTGTCCCTAAAACTATCTTAACATTTGGGTGCTGATTGTAGCCTGCAGTTCTTAAGTATTCATTACACTCTGTGTTGATAACATGTAAATCCGCTGCACTCAAATCTGACGACCAGCTCTCGGAGCGCAGTTTCATCTCAGAGTTAGCAACCTCATTTCTCTCTCTCATTTCATAATCTAACCAAACTTTCAGCTGATCTGTTTCTTGGAGACCTGTAAATAGTAGCAGCTTTTTTCCCATGCCAACAGGATCCCTGTCTAGTTCCTCATAGCGTAGCAGCATGTACTGTTTGGGATATTTCCTAGCAATTACTTTGGTTGTTTCCAACTCTTCTACCATATATCTGCACAAATCTGAAACGTCTGAAATAAGTTTTGTATTGCCTTCTTTTGCATGACGAAGCCATCCCCGAGGGTCACGGATGAGGTGTATGACTCTGACATCTATCAGTGGGTCATTAAATAAAGGAACCACGTCTATTAGTCTGGCACGTATGGTTTTAATCGCCACGTGTTTGTACATCTTGCACAATTCTTTATATTTTGTGTGATTTGTCACCAAGCCTTTTGCAACCGGTCTCAAACAGACGTTCAAACGTCCGAGTTTTTTCTTCCCTTTCGTTCCACGAGGAGACAATGGGCCTGTCAGGTGACAGTATCTCTCTGCATGATTAACATTGATAAGAGAAAGTTGCATTAGAGCCAGCGCCTGTTTGTAATGCAGTGGCAGTGGCCAGAAACCATTAGGTTTACACTGTACAGCATCAGCGAATATCATAGACTTCACTTTACTCAAAACTGATGCATTAGTTTTTGCTTGATCTATCAGGTCTTTCATGTCTCCACCTGTTTTTCTTGCCATTTTGTCTAACCAGTTAAAATCTGGTGCTAATGTCCTCACATTGAACCCTGCGTGTAGAGGCTCGTATATGTAAGACACGTCGCCATGGTTATTAAAGAAGCTGCCGGTAAATGTTGATCCGGAGTGAAATCGACTTAGCACAATTATTCCCTTCTTTCTAGATGTCAGGTGATCTGAGAGACTCAACTGACCTAGTTCCAAGTGGTCTTTTTTATGATTGTTCTCTTCTAACAAAAGGCCTCCTGCTTTTCTAGCAATATCTGCAAAGTAAAGTCCAGACAACTTTAAACAGGCTTGCCTGCTGCTTCATAGACCGTAATATTTTTGATGGGGAATGCTGTTAGAATAAATACTTGTTAAAAAAGTAAAACACCAAAATATTATGACGAATTATCATGTCTAGTTGACAATTTTAGGTTATATAAGGTGAACTAAACTAAGAATGAAAAACAGCATAGCAGCTACACCACTAAAACATGTTTATTTATTAACTCGAAATTTCAATTATTTTATGCTCTTACTTTCATGCATTTAAAATTTAGAATAAAACAAACAATTGCATTAGGCAGCAACACTAGAATACGTAAAATGATAACAATCAAAGTTAAATTATTTACGTAATGCAGAAATTACAGTGGGTGTTTTATCAGGTAGCTCTACTATCCTTATTAAGAAAACAGCTGATAATAACTATTTTAGCAAATAAATATAAGCACGTAAATTTGTGCATTGATATGAAAAAATAATAATCTCTTTATTTCTTATTACCATTTTTGCTAATGTGTTGGACAGAACTCGTCAGGAATTACTTGTGGTGTATAAATTGATTACTTGAACCACTCAATGTGCACTAAACTAAAAGTGTTTTACATGTTTTTATAAGCACGGAATTTAGTTCACAAGAAACAATTTTTCTGTTGGTAACAAAAAATAAAATAATTAATAACTTTCAGCTTACAATTATTAGAAATATTTTCCGTTATTTCTGCTGGAAAATCGTAGTACTTGTACACATACAAAGCAAGCGAACAGTAGAACAATCCGATGGCAACTCTCACAGTATAATGTTGAGCTTTAGACATTGACATGACTTGAACATTCTTCATCAATGGCAAATTTGAGCAAAATTGTACGCACTCCGCAGTCTACATTTACGAACTAAACAATATTCTTATGAAAATGTGCTAATCACAAAACAAAGAATGAATGACACATATTCCTCTCATTTACGGTTATTAAACTCAAGATGGTAGCTTCCGACTGCATCAAAAACTGCGAGACTTTCTGCGTTCAAAAGTAAGTGAATCAGAAATGGTACACTGTAAATGTTTGCGCAACGCAAAATCCTATAAAAATTTTAACCATATAATAAGAAAATTGTTGAATGCAAACTGATAGACAGTTGGTACAGCAAGAGTACAGCAAACCTTACATTAAGAGTAAGCGAAATAAATTTATTTTACAAAATACAAAAATCGAACAGCAGGAAGAAAATAGTAACAGCAAAAATTTTTAGCAAAAAAAAACAATCATATTTAACACAAACAGTAGAGATTAAGAAGAACACAATGAGTTTAGAAAAAACGATGGTGGTTAGATTAAGTGTTACGCCTATAAATAGAAATTAATACGCAATAATCACTGAAGTAAGGTTGTAATAATACATCTGCTTGGGTAAGACCACGATTTGATAAGAATAAAAAGATAATATAAAACACATATAAAAATGCAATAAAAATGGGTTTTGTTGGCATTTATTTTCTTCCCAGAAATTTACTAAAACAGTTGTTAGAAGGTGTGCAGCCATTGCTATTATTTCTCCACTTTCATTTTTGGTTAGTGTACATACACTGGAAGGTGAAAATATTTTACGTAAACATGTGGGTCTGGTTAGAGTAAGGCAGAGACATGGTGCACTCTCACACATGCTGGAGCAGTGAGTGTAGCAATGCATTTAAGGAAACAATGTTACACATGAGAGCTTATGGGTAAGAGTGATTGACAAAACTATAGTGCAGCATGCGTGTATAGCAATGGCGGACGGTCCAACTGGGTGAATAGCTTTGATTAATATCAGTCAGCCATCTAGTGTGCAAAATCATAACTAACGCAGCAACTACAATATGTTACCATAAAAAGTCAACATGTTACCATTACAAGACAACAAGTTAGCCAATTGTCTTACAAATGGTACAAAATTAATTTTTATACAATTAATGGCACAACAAATTTTTATTTTAAAGACTTTTGCCCACAATCATTTACATACAATAAGAAAATTGTAGAACGCAATCTGGTACACAATCAACACAGCATGGTTCTAGCCCTATGTCACAATGAATAAAGAGTAAATGAAACAAACTCTTTCTGTGTGTAAGCTCAAACCAATGTTAACAAAAACGGTATAACAGCTTTGATTTAGTATTACGCATTTAAAATCAAAATTAATTCACAATCTTTGAAGTAAGATTTGTAATGGTATAACTGATTGGGAAATGCCACGTTTTGATAAGATTAAAAGGATTTATGATCAGAATAATTGAATTAGATTTTTTTATTTGAAAGCATTTTAAAAGCATTTCAAAGCAATGTTAAAATATTTCTATTTAAAACACAGAGAAGAAATGTTTCTGTACTTTTATCGTCATAATATAGACAATAAGAGATTACGTACAATAATACCTGTTTGAACAAGGAAACTTTAAGTGTTCAATCACATGGGCAAACATGGCTCCATATGAAAGGGTAATTCTCTAAAGTGATTTGTTTGCTGAAGACAAAAATTGTCCCTCTAATATCAAACTCCAGGCGCCAATCCTGTTATTATCAAATCTCGGAAAATAGGCTTTTTATTTTATGTGTAAAATTTGTTCTTTTCTATTGGCCTACGTCAGGTGGCTCAAGAACTAAGATGTTACCTCTTTCTGCTCTTTGAGGGCAAATAATGAGAAACTCCAGTTGTGATGATGATAACTGTGTCAGTTTTACTGCGCTAAATTTATATTACACTAAAGACCTAGCAGGTTTATGAATTAACCAAATATGTGTTACTGGGTAATAATATATTAACCAAATATGACATTCTACTAACTGAGTAGAATGACCAACTGCCAATCGTGGTGCCCCTGGTAGTGCAAACCCAACATGCAGGTCAAGTTCTTGTAGCTATATGAATGATGTGTGAAGATTGCAAAGTTCCACCACCGTACTATTGTTTTTATGCTATACTGTTTTTGAATAGCTTATCAAATCTTGTGATATAATAGACAAATGGTGTTCACCGTTTAATTCTGAGGCATTCACTTCATCTTCATTTGCTCGATCTTGTAAACTTTCATTTTCATCAAATTCAACCACGTGTACAGCTCATGTTCCTGCCACCCAGAATGTCCGCAAACTTTAATACGAAATTTCTTTAGCAAATCGTTTCAAAAATCACTTTACAGAGTTGCCGGCTGCAATTAATTTTGTTGTTTGGACCACTTCTTAGTTGGTAAGGTAAACATATGGTGCTGCCAGAAAGAAATACACTGCTATGTTATCTCAAAAATTTTGACTATATAGTAGACCGAGCAGGTAATTAATTACACTTCATCAGGTAGTACCTGGCACTCGGGCTTTGTAAAAAAGCACGAACAATACTTTTCAACAAAACCAAGGTATTGTTGCATAACATATTGAAAGATATTTAATCACGACTAGTTTAATGATTTTTTGTTGTATGTGTCAGTATGTGAGCAAATGTGAGCGAATACAGCTGAGGTATTTTTTTACCCAACCTTTATTGGTTAAAGGCTACACTATTAGATTACTATAGGATCTTTTAGTTATAAATTCTATTTTTTTCATTAAAGGCTGCTTATATGGACTAGCTTTTTAATATAGATCTAATTGTAGATTTCTTTAGAATGCCTTTCATTTCTGGTCATTTTTTATTAATTTACTGAAATGAACAAAACTTTAATAATAAATGCAATTATTGTGTTCATTTTGCATCAGTTAGCCATATTAGCATCCATGACAAAGTTGCAGGTAAAAAAACACCTACTCTACTACTCTCCTGGCGCCGCTCTCATAATGAATGGCTTTGTCTGCTCATGACGTCACCTAATTGAATAACGAATCTATGTATGTGAACCGATTTAATCAGCTCCCTCTATCTTTAGTTCGTCACAGTAACAAGTTGCAATTTGCTTTGAAATGTCATGTGACATTTCAGGTTTTTATTTTGGGGAAATCCTGCTGAAGCTTCCCTTTTCAGGTCTCCACCACAGCCAATTTTTCACCCGCATTGTTTTTTACCAAATTTTTGTTTTTGAATTCCACATAATTCCAAAAATTTACATTTTCCTGTTGTTATTCTACTCTTTTATCTGGGTCTATCGGTAACATAATCGGTAACTTTTAGCAGAATCAAAGAGAAACGTAAAACTGCAGGTTTTTCAAGATGTACCATGCTTCCCAAAAGAGAACGTAATGAAACAGAGAAACAGATGCGTTACATAAAAAACATGAATATTAATAACAAAAATGAAACTTGAAGGTCTGTCAATCAATTATTTCTATCTGCAGCTAATCTAAATATTTTAAATAGCGATGTAAGTATCTAGGCGTGACATTTTTCAAGTCATTTGCATCTTTTGTACCAAGCATATTATTTGTCTTGCAATCTTGCTAATGGCAAATATGAATAAGGGACGGAATGTGTTGATGTGTGTTCTTGTATTTTTCAGAACATTATGCATTATTGTAAGATTCTGAAGTGAAATTCAACTTCTGATATCGATTTTAAGTGTAAAATTCATGATGTTTTCTCGAAAATGTGAAAACCCCAGTTTCTGCTTTTTTTCCACGAGTAGGAAATTTTAGTCTATTTTGTGAATATGTGAGCTGGTTATTTTTCCTGTGAATAAATTGGGCTGCATGTCGGATCAGTAAAATCAATGCAAGATTTTTTGTGCTGTTCGTTTGTTTATACTTTTCTTTATTGTGCAATTGCAATTATATTAAGTGACATTTATTGACACTTGTTTTCTAAATTTCATCAATAAACTTATATTGGTTTTATTGCAAAATCCCTATAAAATGGTTGTTTTGTGTGATTGTACTTAACCGTTATTACTGATGTGCTAAAGTGGTTAATGTGGAAAATTGCCACGCTAATGTTCTTCGTTAGAATTTTTATAAATTCACTATCGTAGACAGAAACTTGTAAAAATATTATTGTATACAAATTTATTGCATTGTCACGCTCGCTTGTAAAATTTTCTACTTGAACCAAAAAATTGTTTGCTGAATTCCAAAATTATGCTTGTACGAATCACAATATTCAAACTGCTGATTACAAACTGATTACATTTTTTCTCCAATAGCGTCCTCTCGTTTACATTCTAAAGACAAAATCAAAAACAAAAACAATATGGAGTGGCGTAGTGTGTTGTGTAGTGGACTTGATGAGGGTAGTGTGGTGCGGTATGGTTTGTCCTTGTGGGTTTTTTGTCATGTGCAAATTTTCTGGTGGTGATTGATTAGTCTATCATTAATTTAATGTAGCTTCTTATTGTAAAGGTGTCGATCCTGTATGGTCTCATTAATGGTTTATTTTTCCAATCGGGTTCAGCTGGGGGCGGGGGGAAGCCTTTTACCCCATTTTTTCGCAAAATTAATACATTTTATTTTTAGAGATCGGGAACGGCCCTGTTTGGTTTGATAGGCCGTTCAACATATTTGAGGGGAATGCTTTTGCGGGCATTTTCAGGTGCACAACTTCCGATTTTTGGGAAACTTGTAGGAAATAAAGTGTAGTAAAAACATTCTAGGGGCATCTGTAAGGAGATATATGGATCTTTCGTTATAAATGGAATGGGTTATATCATGATGTGACCCACTTTTATACTAGCCTCCACCAGTAAGAGCTAAGACTAGTTGATTGGAAGCCATTGTTGTGACGTCATTTCACTTCACTCCGCCTATAATTTTGCTTCAACAGAAGCTGCTGCAGGCTGCTATAATGGAAATCCCCTAGGATCCTTCATATCAGTCCTTTAAGTTCAAAAGGAACAGTTTGCAAACGCAGTTTAATACATAGAATACCTATGCATTATATTCTTCATTGGTGGATTGGATCTAATGGCATTGATACAGCATACAGTTTCAACCTTGGTCAAATTGTTTTGCTATGCAACTGGGCTGTCCATGTTGGTGTTGTAGGTGTCATCATCGTCATCATCATTAATCTATATACAATATGTGTGCTTGCATAGATAAATAGAATAACTTTGTAGAAAGTGTTCAACATGTCAAACTGATCCACTGCCCGCATGTGCATGTTGTACTCTTTTACAATTGCAGGGCAATCTACATAAACTTTTTGTTTTTGCTTTGAGAAAGTGAGAAAGAAAGAGAGAAAGATAGAGAGATGGAGACAGATAGATAGATAGATAGATAGATAGATAGATAGATAGATAGATAGATAGAGAGAGAGAGAGAGAGAGAGAGAGAGAGAGAGAGAGAGAATTATTATTATTATTATAACTCTTTCATTAACCTCTTTTTGCAGGTATACAAGGAATCATTTCAATCCATCCATCATTACATCCAAGGAAATACAATTATACATTAAGACACAGGTAACAAAAGTACAACTAGTCACACAAAAAGACGTATTTACGTTACGCTTACTCTGCATTGTTATAGTTATAACAAAATATATAAATTTATTAATCTTACTGTTTTTTCACACTGTAAAATATACTTCACTTTTTTCACTTCTTGGGTGGCTGATTTCCTCAAGAATGTAATAACATAGAAAAATATTTTTGTTCACTGCTAGTTTAGAGGAAACTATTAAACCTTTTACAACAATATTTTACGAAAATTTCTTCCCCGCATTTTCAGAAATACCTGGTTAACACAGTTTTATATGTAACGGTATCAACAGATTTGGCAAAATGTTAATTTTTCACTGAAAATCGAAAATGTCCGAAAATCTTTCTCGGTCATAGGGCATTCGGCTCATTCAATTTTTCTTACTTAACACTTTCCCTGGCGTCATTCCCCGGAGGGTAATTTACAGAAGTTGTTAAAATGAGGGAAAATATTTTTCTTTGCTTCAGAACCACTCTCAGCAATTATCCCAGCTCAAAGTCAACAACAAAACTTGAATCTTAGAATTCCACATGTAAAGAGCCTTTTGTTCACGTGGCTGAGCACTTAAAACTTTCTCCGTCTTATAAAGAGCCTTTTGTTCAGGTGGCTGAGCATTTAAAACTTTCTCCATCTTACAAAGAGTCTTTTGTTCAGGTGGCTGAGCACTTAAAACATTCTCAATCTTATCCAAACAGCAATTATTGTTAGGCAGTCTCACCCTTTATTATCACTTGAAAAGCTTTCAAATCTTAAAAGACATTCCTTTCAATCTTAACAAAACATGTTTCCCAGGGGGATATATTATGACAAGCATTACTTCCAACAAGAATAATAGAACACACCTGTGCTTTGATAACAAAGCTTTATTTCCAGCTCTCAAACGAAACTGCTTTTGATCTTCTGTCGCTAATTAACAAGTTGAGAGGTTTACTTGATAAGTACCAAGGGAGGAAGTAATGCACTACATATACTTGCAGCTAAATGGATGGGTGGCTGCTGTGACAATTTCATCTATTGTGTTATTTTTTACAGTACATTGAAACATGAAAACAGAGAATGAGGCAGTTCTACCAGCTCAGCTTTCTATGAAAATGTCTGCAAAATTTATTCACATCATTGGGGTTTTCTGTAGTACCTTTATACCAAAACAGCGAACATTAGCATGAAAATGGATATTCCTCCGCATTCACTTTTTATTTAGTTTACATGGATGGAGAATATAATTTACCAAAACATGTGGGTCTTGTGTGGCAGAGACATGGTGCACTCTCACACATGCTAGTGCAGTGAGTGTAGCGATGCGTGCAAGGAATCAAAGATGCACATGAGAGCTCATATGTAAGAGTGATTGACAGCATGCATGACCAGCAGTGGCAGATGCTCCAATTGGCTGAATAACTTTGGCTAGTATCAGTGAGCCATCTATTGTACAAAATCACAGCTAACGCAACACCTACAATATCGTACCTTGGAAAAAATAAAAGTTAACAAACAGTAGTCACTAACAATTACGTAAATGATAGTAGGTAGATTTAGTATTACGCATTTGAAATAAAAATTAATATGCAATCTTTAAGTAAGATTTGTAATAATATAACAGCTCCAACGTCAGACTGTCATCTAGTGTTCAAATTTGCACCTAATGCAACAGCTACAATATAACGTAATCGCTGCTTAGACAGAGCAGATTTTCCATGCAAAGTTCAGAAAATGCACAAGGTCTTGAAGGAGTCAATGTTTAAAATCTGAAGCATGATTGGTTGTTATTATAAATAACCACCATGTAACAAAGAAATGTTTGAACATATGTAAGAAACTTGTGTCACAAATTTGAGTACATGGATTATATCTACAATATAGTCGCACTTAGCCTGACCTTGTTTTTTACAATAAAAACAACAACAACAGCAGCAGCAACAACAACAGCAGCAATGACAATGACAATAACAATCACAATAGCAGCAGCTGTGCACAACAAAAATGGCACAGATAAAATGGCACAGATTGGTTTCTACAATAAAACTAAAATGAGCTTATAGGAAACAGATCTCTGCCAAAGTCAAACAATTCAAAACTTATTCATCTGCTTCTTTTGGCTAACACAAAGATGAACAAGCAAACATACAAAAATGTATCTGTATTAATATGATACAGGCTAGCAAAATATTTGTTTGTTAAACAGATTTATAAACAGAAATGTGCTGAATAAAAGAGAACAGCTAGGAATATGTGGTACTGGGAAGATTTAACACAGTACTGACAAATGTTGGCAAGCATTTTTGGTACAAAGTTAAAATGGTACGGAACAGGTTTAGTGCTAAGTACATTTAGTAGTGACAAAGTTAAACTGGTACTAGGAAATATAGTACATAGAACATATGGTACAAGGAAAGTATCTTTTATAATCTGCAAGTGTTTGTGAGCCACTTTTGTTGATCAAGATGAAGGCGGAGGCAAGCCAAAGAAAAAGCTAGTTGGCCTTCACGAGGTCCATGTATTATAAAGCGTTCAATGCTTCGATATCCTTGTCTATATTTCAGAATATTATTTCTAAGCCTTTTCCCGTCTTTTCCCAGGTGTTAAGGCGTGATTAATTTACACAAAAATTTTATGATGAAGGAATTATATTTCTTTACTTCAAAATATGCAGTAAATTGCTCACCCTTGTTTAAAATCAATAGTGGAAGTTGAAACAATTTTGCATATTGTTGTGCTAAAAATTTTCAATTATATTTACTGACAGATTGTGGTCGTCAATCATCACTTTTTGTTTCCATATCAGATCTGGTTATTTGAATTCACACAATATACACAAGATATACTCAAATGTCTAAAATCTTTTCCTAGCAAATGCCATTAAAATTATTTCAATTTTTGATAACAGGTTTGATGAATTGTGCCAAAAAAATTTTTCAATAAGTGAAAGTTTGAGTGATGTATCTGTAGTTTCACATTGACTAATTTCCCTTCACAGAAAATGTTGAATTTTAACAAGAAAAACTAAAATGTCCTAAAATCTTTCCCAATCACAAAACATTCACTATTTCAGTTTGTTCTTTGGCATCCTATATTTTTGAGTGTTATACGTTAACTCTTTCCCTCAATTTCACAAGAATTTTAAAACATAGGAAAATATTTTTCTTTGCTCTCAGCAATTTGTCCATGCTCAAGATCAGTAACAGAACCCGGATCTTAGAATTCTGCATTTAAAAGGTCTTTTGTTCGCATCGCTGAGAACTTAAAACTTTCTCTGTCTTATCCAAACAGCAATTATTTTTATGCGGTCTCGCCCTTTAATTTAGTAAAAAGGAAAACTAGTTTCTATCCCTGTGTTTGCGTTCAACATACTTTCTAGAGCTTTCAAATCTGAAAAGGCATTGTATTCCTTTCAATCTTAACAAAACATCTTATTGTGTCTCTCCCAGGGCGTTAATATTATTTCAAGCAGCAGAAATAATAGAACACACCCCTGCTTTGCTAAAGGAAATTCTGAACATAGGCAAACACGCATTTCATCGTCTGTTACTTTTTGAAAATAATGGAATAGCTTGAGAACGCCATGACGTAAAGAATAGATAGCAATAACAGTTACGCAGTACCGAAACTTGCAACTAAATGGATGGGTGTGTGCTGTTTCCCCAATGTTAGCTGGTTTGTCCCCGGATAAGGAGAATATGATAAAACACCTTTTGTAGTTAATAATCTTGCAAAACCACTTAAAGGGAGAATATCGTGAAAATCAAGTTAAACATGTTTTAGGGTTGCCTAACCTGTGAACAACTTGAAGAATTTTTTTAGCCAAGTAACAGTTTTGCATCTCATATCTCACGAGAAACTAAACAATCAACCATTCATGAGAAATATCAACCATGTGATGTTGTGGATTTGATGTGGCTTGGTGTAATGTGATCTGGCTGGGGTGGTGTGGGTGACATAGTGTGAATAATGTGGTGGGGTGTGTGTTGGGTGGTGTAGAGTGGTTACAGTTGATGCAGCATTTTGAGTGTGGTGTGCTGTGGTGTGCATGGTGTGATGTCAAGGTATGTTGTAATGTGGATGTGTGATGTGGATGGTGTGTTGTGAGTCGGACCTTGGGTAGTTGTGTAGTGTGGTCTGGGGGGTGTGGTGTAGTATTGATGATGTAGTGTGGATAGTGTGGATGGGTGTAGGTGGTTTGGTGTAGAGCGGTGAGTGGTATGTGGTGTGCAATGGTGTGAGTGGCAAGGTGTTGTGTTGCAGTATTGTGTGGGAGGTGTGGGGCAGTGTGGGTGGTGTGTTGTGAGTGTTTCAAATTCGAACCGAATTCGAATTGAGATTGAAAGATTTTCGAACAAGTATTCGAACCAACAGTAAAAATTAATCTTACAAATATCATGCATATCACTAGATTTTGTTCTGCAATAAACAACTTGTAGTTTGTTTAAAATTGTGCATGCAAATCACAAAAGAGTTATGCTAATTGCATGATGTTTCAATCGTTTTAATGATAAAGAACATATGTGATTGATTTGTTGAATTATTCGAATCTATAGTTTTAGGTTCGAATCGAGATCGAACTAAAAAACTCGTTCGAATTCGAATGTTCGATGTTCACCCATAGTACACACACCCTCGCAGACCTTGGCAAATTATTTCCCGAATTTTTTACCACACACCCTAAATTTTGCAAAAAAATAAATGGCAATAAATCATTGACCTCCTCTATCCACCATTCTTCAAAAAGATTTACACATTAGACAAAAAAAACAAACAAAACAAACAAACTGTGTTGAAGCACAACTTCCAAGGCAGAGTTGAAAACTAAAATTATTATCACCCACTATAACCCTAACCCAAACCACATACTGAGTTTACTGAGATTTTTACCTGTGTTATTTTTTACCTACTTTTCCAATTTGAGTTATATTTCCTATGCCATTTCTCATGTGCCATTTTACCTAACCAGTTTTCTATGCCATTTTTTTCTGAGCCATTTTCCTGCTGCATTTTTGTTGCCACCTCATGATAACATATTTTGTATTTTTAAAGATTTTCAACAGTTCACAACATTCAGGAAAGTATTCGTCCATGTTTAAATCCATTGCAGTGCTTGTGAGATAACCTTCAAACAATTTGCAAATTTGTTTCAATTACATTTAATGATAGCTTGACAGCTTAATAAACATTAATGCAATATTAGCATTTGGCAATCTACGGTGACAACATGAAAGCTTTAGTGAAAAACTAGGAAAGCATTTTTGGGACAGACAGCGTTTTTGTTAATTTGACGGCTCAGCTCATGTTATCTGATTACAAAAATTTTATCAGGGAATTATATTTCGTTACTTCAAAATACCTAAATTATCAATTATATTTACTGACAGATTGTTCGTTGTCAATCATCACTTTTTGTTTCCATAATTTTATCAGATCTTGTTATTTGATTTCACACAATTTAAACAAGATATACCCCAAATGTCTAAAATCTTTTCCTAGCAAATGCCCTTCAAATTATTTCAATTTTTGATAACAGGTTTGGTGAATTGTGCCAAAAAAAATTTTCATTAACATTTAGTGAAAGTTTGAGTGATGTATCTGTAGTTTCACATTGACTAATTTCCTTTAACACAAATTGTTGAATTTTAACAAGAAAAACTCAAATGTCCTAAAATCTTTCCCAATCACAAGACATTCACTATTTCAGTTTGTTCTTTGGCGTCTTATATTTTTGAGTGTTATATGTTAACTCTTTCCCTCAATTTACACAATAATTTAAAACATAGGAAAATATTTTTCTTTACTTCAGAACTCTCTTTCAACAATTTATCCATGCTCAAGATCAATAACAGAACCCGGATCTTAGATTTCCGCATCTTTTGTTCGCGTCGCTGAGAACTTAAAACTTTCTCTGTCTAATCCAAACAGCAATTATTTTTATGCGGTCTCGCCCTTCAATTTCGTAAAAAGGAAAACCAGTTTCTATCCCTGTGTTTGTATTAAACATACTTTCTAAAGCTTTCAAATCTGAAAAGGCATTATATTCCTTTCAATCTTAACAAAACATCTTATTGCGTATCTCTCAGTTATGTTGTTTCAAGCATCAACAAGCAGAAGAAATAATAGAACACAACCCCTGCTTTGCTAAAGGAAATTCTAAACCCACTCAGACAAAGGAAATTCTGCACGCACACAGACAAAGGAAATTCTGCACACAGGCAAACCTGCATTTCATCGTCTGTTACTTTTTAAAAATAATGGAATAGCTTGAGAACGCCGTGACGTAAAGAATAGATAGCAATAACAGTTATGCACTACCGAAACTTGCAACTAAATGGATGGGTGTATGTAGAAAATTTCAGTGCTGTTTCCCTGATTTTAACTGGTTTTTCCCCGGATAGGGAGAACATGGTAAAACACCTCTTGTAGTTAATGATCTTGCAAAACCACTTAAAGGGGGAATATCATGAAAATCAAGTTAAACATTTTTTATAGTTGCCTAATCTGTGAATAACTTGGTGAAATATTTTTAGCCAAGTAACAGTTTTGTATCTGATATCTCGCAAAAAACGTCAATGAACTGCTTGTACCCCTCTCCCGAGTGAAAACATTGAAGTAGCGCAGCTTTGCTGATGATATTTTACTACCGTCGAAAGTTTTAGTTCCATTATAGTATATTGTTGTAGATGTGCTATCATTGCACAAAAGTAGACCCACGGCATATTGTGAAAATTCTTGTAGCATTAATTGAAAACATCATCAGGAATATAAGCTGCAAACGTGTGCGGTAAGTGCTGTTGTCAGTAAATACGTGTGGTTGCATTGATTGTCATTAAGTAAGTGCGGTTGTCAGTAAATAAGTGTGGTTGCATTGATTGTCATTAAGTAAGTGCAGTTGTCAGTAGATAAGTGCGGTTGTCAGTAAATAAGTGTGGTTGCATTGACTGTCATTAAGTAAGTGTGGTTGTCAGTAAATAAATGCGGTTGTCAGTAAATAAGTGCAGTTGTCAGTAAATAAATGTGGTTGCATTGACTGTTATTAAGTAAGTGTGGTTGTCAGTAAATAAATGCGGTTGTCAGTAAATAAGTGCGGTTGTCAGTAAATACATGTGGTTGCATTGATTGTCATTAAGTAAGTGCGGTTGTCAGTAAATAAGTGTGGTTGCATTGATTGTCATTAAGTAAGTGGGGTTGTCAGTAAATAAATGCGGTTGCATTGATTGTCATTAAGTAAGTGGGGTTGTCATTAAAAAAGTAAACAAGTGCATTTGCATAGAAAATAAGTGCAGTTATCCTGGTTGTCAGTAGATAAGCGTGGTTGTATTGGCTGTCTTATTTACTTATTTTCCGCGCAACTGCACTTATTTACTTAATTTCTTCGCAACCGCACTTTTTTACTTATTTTCTGTGCAACTGCACTATTATGCTGAAAACCACAACAACCGCACTTGTTTGCAATTCTTTTATGCAACCGCTTTCATTTACTTATTTTCCTACGTCTTTCTCTAAGTTCGAATTTAAAAAGAGCAAGTTTTTTTTTAAAAATAAACTTGTATTTGAAAATTTGAAAGCTCTTTGTGTTGAATGATTTTGAAAGGACATTAATGTTTATACGGTCAGATATTTCAACAGTTATCAGCTCTGAGCTTTAAACTTTTTTGTACACACTACTTCACAACAACTTGTTTCTGTAATTATGACACACTAAGAACATAATTATATATTTAAGTAATGGTATCAGAAAATTGAGATGTTTGTGATGAAGGCTAAGTTGAGTCTGGCTCATTATCAAGTGCAACCCCTAAAAAATAGTCACTGAACTGTCAGAGGTGTCTCAGCCATGTGTATGTCTGAAACATTATTTCTCTACAATGTAAATAACCAGGATCAACATGATAAATGTAACCGTCCAGATGAGTATCGAACCTATGTGTGAAACCTTCCAGATGAGAATCGAACTATGGCTCACAAATCGTTCCTGCAGGGGAAGCAAATTTTCCCACTCTTCATGAACCAGACTGTAATTTATTTATAAAAAATATGAATAATATTATATAGTCCATACTGTAGTCTGTGTGCATATATCAGTTTTTTATGTTATAAAATTATAATAAAATCATTAAATCAGTAATTAGTAACAATGATCATTGAGACAATAGCGATGCCAAACGTTTCTAACATGTCAAATCTGAAAAACCACAACTAAGTGGTTTTAATAAGTGATTGTAATTTCTTAAACTTGAGTCTGAGAAATAAATCTGATTGATTTACCGCCACCTAACAAACAGATGAGTGAAATGAATCTGCTGTGATTATAGTTGTTTGAAAACATCTTAAGGCTGACATTGAATTTAAAAGTAAACAGAACCGACAGAAAGGACCAGTACAAAAACAACAACAGGAACAACAACAACAACAATGATGATGACAAAAACAACTACAGCAACAACAATAACAAGAGTTGCAATAGAATGTGGAGCAGCAACAGCGACAAGCGAAAGAATAATGACGACACAGTCATTGTGAAAAAGATTTATTTAAAAAAGAAAAGCAATGGCAAGCAAATTGTAAAAACACTGAAGTCAAAAAAGTGTCTTCAAAGCATTGAAAGATGTTAAAATGTTGTTACTTTTGTGCTTCAGTGTTCATTTCAGGGATTATATCATATTCAAGGTTGGTCATTGCCCAGTAGTACTCACGCAGCTAAGATTGTTGTGAAATTTGCAGAAACCTTCGAATAGTGAGGCTATTATTCTCAGCTTATCAATCGCTATTAAATTCCAGACAAAATTATTGGGGATTAAAATCCTTCTTTGTGTGCAGGGAGTAACCTGCCACTCAGGTTAACACTTCAAATAGAGAGACTATTATTGTCAGCTTAGCAATCGCTATTAAATTCCAGACAAAATTATTGGGGATTAAAATCCTTCTTTGTTGGCAGGGAGTAACCTGCCACTCAGGTAAACACTTCGAATAGCGAGGCTATTATTCTCAGCTTATCTATCGCTATTAAATTCCAGACAAAATTATTGGGGATTAAAATCCTTCTTTGTGTGCAGGGGGTAACCTGCCACTCGCGTAAATACTTCGAATAGCGAGGCTATTATTGTCAGTTTATCAATCGTTATTAAATTCCAGACAAAATTATTGGGGATTAAAATCCTTCTTTGTGTGCAGGGAGAAACTTGCCACTCAGGTAAACACTTCAAATAGCGAGGCTATTATTGTCAGCTTATCAATCGCTATTAATTTCCAGACAAAATTTGTGGGGATTAAAATCTTTCTTTGTGTGCAGGGAGTAACCTGCCACTGAGGTAAACACTTCAAAATGATTATAAATAAGCTGCTCTTTTGTGTGCAGGGAGCGTGAGTCTGAAGATGTCTGCAATTTGGTATTTTGTGAAATCTGCCACCAAGTTTAATAATTTCAAAAGCAATTGTTTTATTTGTGAAGTCATTATTAAATTCCAGACAAAATTATTGAAGATTAAAATCTTTATTTGTTTGCGGGGTGTGAACGGCGCATTATCTCAAATACTTAAGAAAATTTCAAAAAGCAATAAGCTGCTCTTTGTGCAGAGGGCGTGTCCGAAGAGGTCTGGATGCAATTCAGCATTTTGCCGGGATTACGAGTTTCTAATGCGAATTGTGGAGAAATTTGTTGAAGATTAAAATCGTATTTTTTAGGGCTGTGTGATTAGCGTTTTGTGATCAACTCAAATACTTAACAATATTTATAATTAAGCAGCCCTCCTTTGTACAGACAGCGCCTCTTGAATAGTTCGGTATTTGGCATTTTATGTTATAAAATAAATAACAACTAAGTAAAGCAAATATTACAGTTAACTAATCTAAGTTAGCTGAAGCTGTAAAACATTATGAAAAGTGCTGGTACAAGCAATGTAACAAAGATTAGAGGCTGTATATATATATATAAGATTCGAGGCTACAGCTCTGACGATGGCACCATTTGCGGCGATCTATATGTCAAACGAAAGGTGTCGTGCCATTGTTTCTGTACAGTTGGTCATAGCAAAAGAAAGTTATCTAAATTTTCTACTTTTGGAGCTATACAAACAACAGTCCCCTAGTCAAACACAGTACCTTCTTGCAAAATGTAGTCTCTAGATGGAAGTAGCAGGACTTTACATATCTTAGGTACATGTGGATGAGCATTCAACCTTCATTAACAGACTTTTCCATGTGTGTGTTACTTTTCGTGTTGGTGGTCACCTCCTTTGATAGTGTAGTAAACCTAGGCGATAGTTCTACAGAAAATAGTAAATATCTTAAAAAGTTATGAATACATTGTTATAATTGAGTAAAAAAAATACATAATGAAAAAATAATGATCATCAAGGCACATGCCCTTTCGTCGTTTTACTTCATATTTGACATGCATTGAGACGCCATTTCCCAAATTATGCATTTTATCTGGAAGGAAATGTTTTTTTTTAATAAACTAATTCATTTCTTATCAAAAGGTTAATTACGATTAAATGAAATTAATCAGAGACTTTCACCGAATAACTAAATAAAGCTAAACAAAATATACATACATCTTTGTCATCAAATCTGGGTTACACAGAAAATTTACCAACACGTCATCACTGCTATGAACACATTGAAACTTGAATGAACGTTACATCATTCTACTTTTTCTATTAAAATTTATTTTAGTTTTGACGTTTCTAATTTTGAAGGCAGACAATGTAGATAGGTGGAAGAGCTATTAGGAAGGACTGAAGATGGGAGAGCTCTTTTTGTGTAATATTGAGTTTAAAACTTTTTGTGATTACTTCTCAAATTTATTATTTCATGAATTTATTCTAGAATATTAAATCATTCATTAGAAAAATAAAATCGAAATAATAATCGAATTAATAAATAATTAGCATCTGAGCAAAGATTATTCTGTACAGAGAAAATGACTCACCCAGCTTATATCTTGCATTTAATGTACGTATGAAAACATTTCGGACAACTGATTAATAATGGAAAATAAAGTAATAAGCAGATTAAGATATACCACAGAATGAACTCCATGAAATTTAAGAGGCAGATGGCCTATATTGATTCGGAAGCGTATGAAATTTAAGAGGTAGTTTGAAGCTCGTTAACAGAGTCCACCGGGCAGCCTAGCTAATTAACAGGTGGTACCTCATTGTTCATGATTAACCCTTTTATACCCGTTGTAGCCCGTGGGATACGAGAATATTTTCTGCCTTTAAAATTAATAAAATTTTAAAACTGACAGTTATTTGATCTGTTAATAGTTATTTTGATTTAAGCCAATAACAATAGACTACAAATGGTGATCAAATGGCAAACTAGAAAATCTACATAGCATAAAAACTGCTCAATGTACAGTACTTTAGAGACGACTTTGTACAGATCAGCATAGCATGCATACTAAATGTCTTAAATACTTTAAAAAATTATCAGCAGTTGCAAAATAAAGCACATTTTTTGCTTTTGTTGTGTTTTTAAAAAAGTCGGACTTTGTTTTTTGCACATGACAAAGAATGTTGTGTATCCCACAGGATACATTGGGAGCAAACGGTTGTAATTCATTTTCATAATAATAGACACAGGAATGCACTGATGTGCAAAAACCTCTTTGCAAGTCCAGTAATTAGCTTTTTGTTTAGTAAAGTATGTTGATGCTACTACATTACTGTGTAAACAATTCAACTCTTGAGTCCCTTTCCAGTTAAATCATTATACTGCCTCACTAAATTTGAAACTAGTATGTAGAAATTAACAAGGTGGTTCAAGACACTATAAAGGTGCTACACTAAGGACAGTAAATCCTAAGTGGCAATTGCAGTGATATAAAGAAGGCATGATACCGTATTATACCCTATGGTGAGTACAAACTTTCTTTTTATTTTTTATATTTCTGTTTCACTTTACATTTTCACTGTTCATAGGTTTCATCAATTCATGAATTTCTATGCACCAAGATTATTACAATAATTATATGTCGGTTTACTTTGCACTGTTCATTGTAATAATATGGGATTATTGTCTTAGGTAACAAAATGGATTCCGTTTCAACATCAAAATTTTATGGAAAAGCCGGTGGATGTATGGACTCGGATGTTGTTGTAAGACATGGCAGAAGATGATGATGGAGAAAGTGATTACTCAGATTCTTCATGCTCAGAAGTTAGTGACTCAGAAATCGACAGTCATCAGCCAACAACATCAACTGCTGTGCAGAACAAAGGCTCTGGTTTTAAATGGAAGACACCCAAAAAGAATGCACAACTTACTGCTATAGAATTCTCAGGGGAGGTGGAGGACTTCAGAGACAGCATCCAACCAGCTTCTTGGTATTTCACATGTTTGACATGTTGATGAGTTTTTACAGAGTTGATCATAAAAGTACAAAGTGGTACAAAAGAGTATTCCTACAGTAAGCCGCGTCACCTATAATCAGCGTAGCTTCTCACAAGCCGTTTTGAGCAGTTTATAGTGAGTCTTGTTGTGAAATGAGTTTGAGCATTCAATTACATTGTAAGAATTCATAACAGATTCGTGGTTTAAGTCCGTTTCTCAGAAAACAGTCTCCCAGAGAAAAACCGCTTACCAGAAAAAATAACTTACCTTAATAATATTTTTCTTGGAAATCGTATATAGAAAAAGCATTTTCTAGAAAGATATTTAGCAAGAAAATGCTACGTTCTCAACTTTTACATCTTTATTATAGTAGGGCAAAGGCTTCGATTTCTCTTTCTCTTTTTACTTCTTTACAATTCTCTTTGTTATCTTTCCTATGTTTCTTCTTTTCCTCATTTCTTTTTTTTCCGCTTTCTCTCTCTTTCTTCTATCTCCTGCTCTCCCTCTCTTTCTCTCTCTTTCTCTCCCTCCTCATCTTCTCTCTCTCTCCATTCTCTATCATTTTCTCCTTCTTTTCCTTTCACCCCTCTCGCCTCCTGTTGTTTCCTATATCTACCATCGCCCCCTCTCTTGCTTTTACTCTTCCTTTTTCTGTCTGCTTTCTGCAGCATTAGTTATCTACAGTGCTTTGATTAATGACTATCAGAAATCAGTTTCATTAAAAAAATGATGCAATGTGTAAGTGGTCAACATTGTCCTTCTAACGTTTAATGCTGTTTTGGAAATGTTTTGTTTTGAAACTTTCTTGGTACAATTTCAAGTTGTTAATTGGTTAAAATTGCTTTCTCAAATTAATTTGCATTGCATCATCTGACTTATACAATCTCTTCAAATTCGATTGACATTCACAAAATTTGAAATAAAGTTTAATAGATAATAATTATAAAAAAATGAATGCTTTACGAATTATAGTACACAGATTTGTGAATATCTTGGGACGTCTTTGAGATATGAAGTATCACCATGAGAGGCTATTTTTGTAAGAAATTTTAGTTTCCAGTCTATTTTGTGCAATGATTGTTCACACATCTATTAGAGTATACGATAATGGACCTATAGCTTTCGACTGGTACCAAAATATACCGCTTTTGCAGAAATTGTTGAAAACGTGTGAAAGACCTCAATGTACTATTAACAGCTTTATTTTTAGCCCAGTTGTGTACGACAGTATCACTAGACAACTCTGATATGTCATCAGCAGTGCTACACTAGTTCAATTTTTTCACGGGGAGAGGCGTAAATGTAATTTTCCTGCATGGCGTTTCCCGCGAGATACAAAAAAGTTAATTACTCATTAATTAGACAACGTACTGCTAAATAAATTCGCCAAATTGTTCACGGGGACGGCAACTATAAATAAGTTTAACTTGATTTTTATGATATCCCCCCTTTAAAGCACAAGAAAGCCCTCCACTTTCACAAAGCTTAAAAATCCTTTCAAAGCAAACGAAACATCCTTAGAAAACAAACAAAAAATCCTTTCAGTGCGATATACGCACAAAATTACTGTAAACCAGTATAATTTTTTAAGACAATATTTCTGAAACCTACTTCAGGTACCCCTTTTCTTGTCCTTTAAGCAAAGTTAAAACCTTGTGTTGCTAAGGGGCAAAAATAACTTCTGCTCTCTTTGCAGGGCGATATTAAGCACGAAAAGTGGTTCACGCTCCTTTGTACAAAATTTGACTATTTTTAACTCCTGTCTCCATTTGCTCTGCTTTATTTTCCCAACTCTTTCCCAGGTGTGGAGCGCAGGCCTTGAAATTCAACTGTGTAATCACAGAGCTTTACTTTCTTAATGCTTTCCCGCTTTTTAAGCTCCCAGTCTAATTTATTTACACACCATTTTAAAGTAATTCACGGGGACGTATCATGGAAAAAATTGTTACTAAACGCATTTTCGCTTGAAAAATACAAGTGATGTTGAAACGAAACGAATTTCATCTTCTTCTGCCTAATTACATATTTAAGGTAGCTTAGCAGAAAATGGCTTCATTTAATGGGTAACTTCGTCAAAAATAATGCTATTCTTGACTAAAGATGGCAGCACAAGATTGGAACATTAAAATCAATACATCAATATTATCAATCGTTAGGTAAACATTTCGTGATACCGTTTAGTGATATTTAATACTTAAAGTGAAAAATAATTAGTAGCAGTAATCTGCTAGATGGTGGACCATCACACCCTCTAAGATGAGCTACTAAACTGTCAGAGGTGACTGAGCCAAAGTAGGACAACTAATAAACGGTGATGTAAGAAAAATCCTCTCTTTGCGAGGTAAACAGTCAGGATCAGCATGGTAAATAAAAAAGCCCAAATGAGCATTGATGATAGGCACATGTAAGGCATGCACTTTTTCCATTCGGCATGATCCCGTATGTGATTTAAATAAAGTCACATAAAAATATTTTAATAGAATTATGGTTGTGCAGACTTCTATAGTCTTTATGCAGACTTAAGTTTTGTATGTTATCATGAGATCTATAAGAGCAGTAATTAGTAATTAGGTAACAGCTGTGCCAAAACGCTCCCTGAAATATCAAACATTTGCAAGAACATGACTCGTAGGTCTTATGTTTGTATAAACGATTTATCATAGGAGTTTCAAAGTTGGTCATTTACACACAATTTCTCACTCTGACAAGAGTAAATTTTATAAAAGAAAGATTATTGAGCTGTTGTTTGATCGCAGACATGTTTGTATTACGGATGAAAATCTTCCTCTGCGTGTAGAACGGTCTGAGCTCAGCTCTTCACATGATAAATTTTAGTAAATTCCAGACAGGACTGTTGAAGACTAAATCACCAGAACAAAGGGGGAAAACTTGTTTTAAAATAAACATTGCAGCATCTTTCAAAACTCTTTGTGTTGAACGATTTTGAAAGAACGTTAATGTTTACACGGTCTGATATTTCTTCTGAACCTTGAACTTTATTGTACATACCACTTCAAAACAACTTTTCTGAAATTATGACACACTAACAACGTAATTATATGTCGAAGTAAAGGCATCAGAAAATTAAGATGTTTGTGATGTGGGCTGAGTTGAAGCTGGCTCATTAACAAAGGCAATCCATGAAGTTGAGCCACTGAACTGCCAGAGGTGACTCAGCCTTGTTCGTGTGTGAAACATACTCTCTTTGCAGTGCAAACAACCAGGATTAGCAGCAGAGCAAATGAAACCTCCACAATAAGTATCGAAGTCTCGCCAATCGTTCATGCAAGTCATGAATCCTCCTGCAATTTATTTATCAAAATGTGTTTAATAGTATTACAGCTTTATAGACCTCTATAATCTTTGTGCAGACATCAGTTTTGTATGTTACAGCATTATAATATAATTGTTAAAAGTAAAAATTAGTTGCGGTAACTAGTAGCACTGATCAATGAGACAATAGCTGCGCCAAAAATGTTTCTAAAACATCAAACTTTTGTAAAATCGTAACTCGTAACTGTGTAAACGGTTTGTCGTGGGAGTTTCAAGGTTGGTCATTACCCGCAATTTCTCACGCTGCAAAAATTGTTGTAAAATCTGTTGAATCAATTTGAAAAGAAAGATTTATTGAACTATTGCTTGAGGACGTAGAAGCATAAACGCATCTCAGCTTAATACTTCACAAAATTTCAATTGTTGAAGATTAAAGCCTTTGTTTGCTTTGCGTGACTCGCTTCTCGGGTAAATAATTCTCGAGATTTCACTTATTAAATTCCAACCTGTGTAACTGATGATTAAAATCTTACTTTGAGTGTAGAATATTTACAGATCAGATTAATTTCACAAGAAGTTTAATCTTCCAGAGAGTGCGTTTATACAGCGCCATTGTTCAAATTTCTGATGAGACTCCTAGGCTATATTTACTTTATGAACAGAAACTGATTGCTCAACATTTAGCTGTTTTATGGCCTTTTCTTAGCACTAGCTTGCTTCTAGAGAATATTTTTTCTTTGCAGAATTATTAGTATAAAAAAATATCAACGTAATTATCATCATGATCACAGTCACTATCATCATCAGCAGCAGCACCAACAGCAACAATAGCAACAGCAAGAACAACAAAGACGATGACGACGACGACGACAACAACAACAACAACAACAACAACAACAACAACAACAACAACAATATCAACTGCAACAAAAAAACAACAACAACAACTGCAACAATAACACCCACAGCAACACCAACAGCAACAGTGACGACGACGACAACAACAACCACCACAACAACAACAACAACTGCCACCATCACCACAACAACAACAACAACTGCCACCACCACCACAACAACAACTAGTCAACAATTTGCAAGATTTCAATAATTATTAAATTCCAAACCGAATTACTGAAGAATTCCATCTTCCTTTGTGTGTAGGACGTGATGCCGTAAACTGCATCCTAGGTGAATATTTCTCAAGATTTCAATTATTGTAATAAGTGATTGTAATTTTTTAAACTTGAATCTGGGAAATAAATCTGATTGATTTACTGCCGCCTAACAAAAAGATGAGTGAAATGAACCTGCTGTTATTATAGTTGTTTACAAACATCTTAATGCTGACATTGAATTTAAAAGTAAACAGAATTGACAGACTGGACCAGTACAAAAACAACAACAACAACAACAACAACAACAACAGCAACAACAATAACGAGAGTGTCAATAGAATGAGGAGTAGCAACAGCGACAAACGAAAGAATAATGACGACACAGTCATTGTGAAAAGGATTTATTTAAAAAAGGAAAGCAATGGCAAGCAACTAGTATCAACACTGAAGTTAAAAAAGTTTCTTCAAAGCTTGGAAAGATGTTAAAATGTTGTTACTTTTGTGCTTTGGTGTTCATTTCAGGGATTATATCATATTCAAGGTTGGTCATTGCCCAGTAGTTCTCACGCAGCTAAGATTGTTGTGAAATTTTCAGAAACTTTCGAATAGCGAGGCTATTATTGTCAGCTTATCACTCGTTATTAAATTCCAGACAAAATTATTTGGGATTAAAATCCTTCTTGGTGTGCAGGGAGTAACCTGCCACTCAGGTAAACACTTCAAATGGTGAGGCTATTAATGTCAGCTTATCAATCACTGTTATATTCCAGACAAAATTATTGGGGATTAAAATTATTCTTTGTGTGCAGGGAGTAACCTTCCTCATAGGTAAACATCAGCTCGAATTTATTAATAAAAGATTTTAAGTAAAATCCAGACAACAACCGCACTTATTTTCTATGCAACAGCACTTATTTACTTATTTTCTATGCAACAGCACTTATTTACTTATTTTCTGCACAACTGCACTTATTTGCTGACAACCACAACAACTGCACTTATTTTCTGTGCAAACGCACTTATTTGCTGACAACCACAACAACTGCACTTATTTTCTGTGCAAACGCACTTATTTGCTGACAACCACAACAACTGCACTTATTTTCTGTGCAACCACACTTATTTGCTGACAACCACAACAACCGCACTTATTTACTTATTTTCTATGTGAAAGCACTCTGTGAAAACGAAAGTTTTTGTCTGGTAAACGCTTTTGTCTCAATAAGGTGTGGTGCAGTGTAGTGGGTGATATGGTGTGGGTGGTGCGATGTGGGTTGTGTGGTTGTGTGTTGATTCATGTACAATATTCTTTTTGCGGGGTTTAGCTAGTCTATGTATTAATTTTATACGTATATATAAACGACGAGGCTACAGCTCCAATGACAGATTCTCGACGATTCTATACTTCAATCGAGAGGTCCGGACCCACAGATCTACCATTGGGGTTCATTTTTCGACTCTGTCCCACCGTGAGAAACGGGGGGGGGGAGAAAAAACTTCAAAAATGGCCATTTTCGGCCTCTTTTTTCAAATCTTATACCTCTTGTTCCCGGACCCCAAAACGCAAATTTTGCAGAAAACTGCTCAAACAGTCTCTACAAAAACTCAATTTGTGCAGCTGTTTGGGCATGCTGTGATTAAATAAGTACATTTGCAGAAAGAGGACGAAAGGATCTACAAAATGTTGTTATTAGCAAAAGACAACGTAAAATTTAATGAAAGCAATAAAATTCAAACCAAAATCAGGATTATTCCTACCAAAGATCAGGCAGAACTAATATGTTTTTATGGCTTTAATAACAACAATGTTGGCGGCAGCGAGGCGTTTGATATTACGACGAAAATTTCTGTCGTCTTCAAACAAACACTTTAGTAAATTATTCTTTCATATCGAACCATGTTTGCTCAAGCGGTTAAAAGAAGGTTTAAAATTTTTCGTCTAAAAAACCCATACTAGATTTTAGATGTGATTGTTATTCCCACATACGTACAAGCATAACGTTCAGTGGAAATAATAAACAGGTCACAGCCCGTGTTTTGGGGCCAAGGTTAAAAACCTAGAGGAACAGATTTCTTACTCAGCAGACCAAGATGTAAAAACCTTAGTGCGTTGCGTATTGCTAAATCGTGAATTAATTACATTTAAAAGATTGTACTACTTTCATGTAAACGGTTTAAGGTTTCTTTTGGGCTGAAAGTGACATTAAGTATTATTTATGGTGAAATCTAACGGAGCCTGTTATGCCAGAAAACAAAGCAATTTTGACAAAAATTTATTGTCTCACCCGTCTTTGTAGTTTAGCTTATGTCAATTTTAGTGGAATG
The DNA here is from genome assembly GCA_030141605.1 of Tubiluchus corallicola. Taxonomy (NCBI): domain Eukaryota; kingdom Metazoa; phylum Priapulida; class Priapulimorpha; order Priapulimorphida; family Tubiluchidae; genus Tubiluchus; species Tubiluchus corallicola. The sequence continues at coordinate 88,955 of JAQGDQ010000466.1, forward strand.
TCCCTGTCTGTTATTAATCTTGTCTGTATTTGCTCAGCTTTATGTGCTTAACTCTTTCTCAGGTGTGGAACGCAGGCTTTTGAAATTCAAGTGTGTAAATACTCTGCTTTGTTTGCTTAACTCTTTCCCAGGTGTGGAATTGCAGGCTTTTGAAATTCCAGTGTGTAAATACTCTGCTTTGTTTGCTTAACGCTTTCCCAGGTGTGGAACGCAGGCTTTTGAAATTCAAGTGTGTAAACACTCTGCTTTTTTTTCTCTTTCACCGGGCGTCTTTTTCTAGACTCCCAGGCTAATATATTGACACAAGATATTCCTAACCACCATCACAAGTGAAAATTGTTCTAAGATAAACATTTGCGTACGTACCTTGGATTTGTAAACTCTTCCTTTTCACTGGGGTAGCAGTTCCTGTCTGATTGATTTGCTCAAGGATCTAATAATATGGAAAAATATTTTTTGTTCACTATAAGTTTACAGGAAATTACTAATGCATGTTTAAATCAATGGCAGAACTTTAAATGACGTTGAAATAATCTACAATTTTTCCTTTGCCAAGCATTTTCAATAATATCCAGTAAAAGCAGTTTCACGTGTATCAGTACCTGCAGGTTTAGTAAAGTTTTAATAAATGCCCCAAAATATTTCTCAATCTTAAGCCATTCAGTTTGTTCAATTCTTTGGCAGGCTATTGTTTGAGTGTTATTTCTTAACTCTTTCCCTGGGGTCATTTCCCAGGTGTTCATGTGTGGTTAATTTACACAAGAAGCTAAAATGTAGAAAAATATTTTTCTTTACTTCAAAACCACTGAAAGCAATTCATCCTTGCTCAAAATCAATAACAGAACTTGAATTTTAGAATTTCACATTTAAAGAGTCTCTGTTCAGGTGGCTGAGCACTCAAAGCTTTCTCCGTCTTATTCAAACAGCAATTATTATTACGCAGTCTCACCCTTTATTATCACAAAGGAAAACCAGTTTTTACCTCTGCGTTTGCTATACAAACACTTTGAAAAGCTTTGAAATCTGAGAATACATTGTAATCCTTTCAATCTTAACAAAACATCATGTTTCGTGTCTCCCAGAGTGCTATGTTATTTCAAGCGTTAACATCAATAGAAATAATAGAACACACCTGTGCTTTGATAACAAAACTTTATACAGTGTGCTCCCAGACGGAGCTGCTTTTGATCTTCTGTCACTTAGTGAGATAATGGAATAAATTTAGTGGTGATGAGAAGAGTAGCTAGCAATAAAAAGTTACGCACTGCAGGACGGGTGGCAACTCTTCCAGTTCAGGCAATGCTCACGCAAAATCACTTAATATATTCACATAATCTAAACACAACCTTAAGAAAAGTGTCATATAAATCATTCAAGAATTAAATCAGTATTGAAAATCTTTGACTGATGCCTATTGAGTGATATTCATAGAGTACTAAGATAATATTGATTCTATTAAATATTGTTTACTTTTCCTTTATTTTCTTTTTAATATATTTTAAGCCCTTCATTATCTCTTGCATGAAAGCAGAATTTTCCTTTCAAGAAATTTTGATAAAGATAGGCTATACTAAATTAGATCATCATAAATTTGCATTTGAATTTTGTTTTGACATAAAATTTTGTTAAACTATATGCCCTGCAGATTTAGATAATCATAACATAAACGTTTTTCATATCTCTGGTCAGTTACTTTGTCTTTATGTACTCCACATGAGTTTTAAATAATTTGGAGTTTTTTGGATTTTGAAATAATTTCGTTGGATTTTTTGTGCTCTTCAAAGCTTACACGTATTATTGTAAATGTGTTTTCATTTGTTTGCTTATATTGACGTTGATTTTGATTTATAATGATTTTTTTAATTTGTTTTTTAAGTTTTGCTTGTTAGATGTTCTTAAGTTTGGCACAGTTTTTATTTGATTTTTTTTACAAATAATCTAACATTCTGTTAAAGATGTAAAAACTGTCAAGCCTGATGATGGCTTTGGCAATTGTTTTAAAAACTGCAATTATATTTACATAGAACAATGATTTTTTTCATAAACAACATCTTTTTTTCTTCTGCAATTGTCGTTTTCTAATTGTCAAGCATGAAACAAAGTAATGGCATGTTAGGACCATAATTCTCTGGCAGACTGACTCCATCACTTGTTACCGTGCTATTGTTTGATGCCATGCGTGCAGGTGTCGTTGTTTCTCTTGTATGACAGTTTACAAAATGATATCGCAAACTAATTTGAGTGATAATTTTTTATCAAACTCGTTTGAACAAATAATCCGATCATATTTGACCACATTAAAACTGACCAACCTTTCATTTGAAGACAAATTGTTTGAAATTCTCCATGCAAAAACTGACAAACTGTGGCTTAACAGGCAAAACATTCCTTAAATGATACAGACTGCTTTGCTAACAATATGACTGCAGAAGTTGAGACTGGCATCAGTTTTGAGTCCTACTTACCGGTCAACTACTGGTAAATAGTGATGTTACAATAATATTTATTGTTGATTATTGTTACACCCCACATAAATGACTTTAAATTTGGAGTCAGATTTATTAATTCCATTAGCACAGATGTAGTCCTCTCCTATATGTTTTGTAAGTTCCGTTGAGTTTGTGCTAGCTGTTGCATAGAGCTCAAGCTATTGGCAAGTTTTATGACATCAACAAATTTCAATAGCATAATTCTTGGTTTAGGTCATCAAGAAATCAGCTGCAACAGTGGCCAAAAAACACTTCAATGAGGAACTCCAGACAAAACTGGTGCATGCGATGTTTTAATGCATTGGACCTCAAAGTCCTGGAGAAATTTTCAGCCCATAGTCTAATTGGCTTCTTTTCAGATATTTCTGCACATATTTCTTTAAAAGTACAGGTTGCCCTGATTAAAATAAATGAGTGCATATTATGTTCTTTCCCTATGTTTCGTACATTGCTTCTATGTAATTTGAATAAATTTGAGTCAACTGGTCATCAGGGTTGTTGTCCTTTTGTCTTGGTCTGAGTGCGTTGTCCATTGCAAAATTTTCAAGATTGAATTAGGACATTGTAGCATAATCACATCTTTGTCTTCTTTGTGAATGATTTATCATAACAGCCCACTGTAGTCAAATCACTGAGCATTCTAGTTTGCCGATTTTGGGCTAGATTTGATTCACAGATTAGAAACTCATCTAAAGTGACTCCTTTCCATGAAGATCCTTTCCAACACACTGGAAGTTCGCTAAGTATGGGTCGACGTCCCTTAATCTTATGCAGTGATCCTCACCAAGTAGCACCGCGAGCCACGTTTGCATACTTACAATACTTGCTATGAGTAATTAGGAGTAAACAACAACGTAGTAAATGAAACCAATAATGAATAAATTTGTTGAACGATAACGCAAAAAATAGAAACAATTTGTACAATATACATAAACTTTATCTCTAAAGAACAATGTTGTTTGTCATCATGTTATAAAAACAAAAAGATTTGAACGCTAAACCAAGTAGAGTAGAGCTGAAACCTGGCCTGTGCACGTTTAAACAGTCAAAATATGTCTATTCAGCAATACCAAGTCTTGCGTACTATAATGCGCAAATATCCACGGTCATAGAGTAGCTTATTTCCTAATGTTTCTCATTCCAAACGAATTCACACACACTGTACTCAAAACCAATTAATAATTGAACTTCACTGAAGACTTTATATTAAGCACCTGTTACACTATTAACAAGTTTTGCAATAATGCACAGTAAATGATCTGAATGAATAATCTGGCCACTAGTCAGTCATGCATATGAAAGTGATAGCAGTTGTTCCGTATGGCGCGCATGACATTAACTGCAGCTTCTGTTTAAATCCGACACAAACTTTCGCGCACTAGAAATTTGCTGTAGAAAATGTTCACAAACTTTCATTGAACATCCATTGAAGTTCTTTTAACAAAGTCTATGTAACGTTATCGATATAGTAGCCTGGTACAATATAGTTCCCAGTGTTATATGTGTGAACAGGCTTGCAATTATTATTACGCACTTGGATTCGAGCTGTGTGGACGTAATTTGTGTCTTCTGATTTAAGTTCATTAAACTCTTTGATTACATATAAATACTGTGTTCTAGTATATAATATTACATGGTGGCAGCCAGTGGAAACGGACTTACACTGTCAAACACCAGGAAGCTGTGAAAAATACCAGTTTCAAGGAAGTTTAATATCAGAAAGGCATAGTAGCTGTAAACGCACGGCGCCATGTTGCCACGTTCCCGCTCATCATTAAAGTAGTGCGAAAGCCCCGACGGTCAGATCCGTGCGCAAAAAACAATTGGATTCCGTTACAGCAAAAAACTTGAAGTCTTAATATAGCAAGTGAGGGCACGTCGGTGAGTAAAGCAGCAGGCTTTTATGTACAGTTCTACAGTGTGCGACGCAATAGCTTACTACGAACTGTGTTGTCTGTGCAATAACTTTAAACGCTACGTATAATTAGTTCAACGAAACTCAGTGCCAAGAAATATGGGAGATTTATCGGGAATAAATCCACCTTGTATGGACTGGGGTTGTCGTGATTTACCGTCGAGTTTTAAAGCGTTTGAGCAATATTGCAGACTGATTTTTCAAGGCCCGCTAGCAACTAAAACTGACGCACAAAAAGCCACGTATATTTTGCTGTGGATAGGCCAAGACGGCCTAAAAATCTTCAACTCATGGGGTCTGAACGACGATGATAGGGCGAATCCAGACATAATTTTAAACAGATTTCGGAAACACTGAGCCCAAATCGAACTTTCGTCTGGCGAGATATAATCTGCAGAAATTTAAACAGACGGAACGCGAGTCTGTAGATGACTTTATGGCGTGCTGCAAACTGCAGGCGCAGAAGTCTAAATTCAGTATCGCCGAGATGGAAGAACGACTGATCGAAATTTTAATTGTCAGTCGCGACGCAGCCTATAATGAGACGACAAAAAGTTGCGGCAAATGTGGTCTCAAGCATGACAGAAAATGCCCAGCACGGGGCAGTCGCTGCCATAAATACAATGGCATGAATCACTGGAAAAATATGTGCAGAACTGATTTGTCCAATAGACAAAGTGGCGACGCGAATAAGAAGCAGATGAGAAAACCAAGACGTCGAAGTCGAGGTAGAAGCTGCAGGCGTTCATTTCGCAGCCTAGAGATATACAACGTTCAGTTGAGAACAATGCAGTGCAATTTAATGATGAATCAGATGAACTAACTTTTCAAAGTGTTCAGTCAGACAATGCACACATCAAAATTTCTAACTTTGGTAGATTCATGAAATGAAAATTAATGACAACGGAACCTGATTCTTAAATAAATTTGTATTTTCTTGATACACTGGCAAATCTAATTTTGAGTGGTGGTGGTACAAACTGCAAAAGTAGTATTGTATTTTCATTTAATTCGCAGATAATTGTTTTATCTGCACCAATCTGTTCTTCAGTCAAAACTAGAATTTTTTTTGCCTGGGGTACATTTTTGCTACAGGATTTTGTGGCACAGTGTCTGCAACACAAAATGTTCTCTCGGTGATCTAAATTATTCACGATTTCTGTCAAAGTATCGTACACTTAAATATGGCTAAGACATAATTTATTCGCAGCATCCATTAATAACAACAGGACAATTTAAAATCATCTAAAGCAATGTAAAAGCAGTTGTATTCATAGAGTGGAGAAAAATCATCCGTTGTCACGGAGTTTTATTAATAACAGAGTTGGCGCCAGAGAGGGACAATTTCTGTCTTCAGCAAACAAATCACTTTACAGGTTTACCCTTTTCGTGTCGAGCCATGTTTGCTCTTGTGCTTGAACAATTAAAATTGTCTGTGTCTTGTTTAAACACCTATTATTATAACGCAGCTTAGTCTTTATTATGATGGTAAAAGAATCTGGTTTTTCCCTCTTTGTTTTCAATGCAAACACTTTACAATGCTTTCAAAGCTAAAAACTCAAACTCACTTATTGTGCTTATAATCCTTTTAGTCTTATCAAAACATCGTATTTCCCAGGTGGTTTTATTATTACAAGCTTTACTTCAAAGAGAAAAAATAATGGCATGTTTGACAGTATGATTGATCACAGACTTTGATTTGCAAGGTTAAGCAAAAATGAAACTGGTCAGCAACTGGATTTCTGACTTTTGCTCTCAGTGAATTGGGATGCAGAAAACCACATTGTGTTGCATCTCTTTGTGCAAGATTAGTGATCGCGAATCAGTTACGTAGTTTAAAGTTTCTCATAAACAGTAAGTGATATTAAACGTGAGTTAAGGTGAAATCTAATGTGAGAGGGAGGCTGTTATACCAGAAAGTGATGGAATAATGAGAAATGTTTCTACTTCACACTCCTTTGTAGAAAAGCTTACGTCAATTTTCCTGGAATGTCCTACACTGTTAACAGTCTTGTCTGCATTTGTTCAGCTTTCCTCTTTCCCAGGTGTGGAATGCGGGCTTTTGAAATTCAAGACCCATGTAATCACTCTGCTATATTTACTTAACTCTTTCCCAGGCGTCTTTATCTTAGTTCCCAGTCTAATGTATTGACACAAGATCTACGGTTAAATTCAGCATTTTTCACATCTTCAGCACGAAGGAGGAAAACTTGTTTTAAATAAACATTGCGGCATCTTTCAAAGCTCTTTGTGTTGAATGATTTTGAAGGAACGCTAATGTTTACACAGTCAGATGTTTCTTCTGAAACTTGAGCTTTATTGTAAATACAAGACAACTTTTCTGAAATCATGACACACTAACAACGTAATTACATGACGAAGTAAAGGCATCAGAAAATTGAGATGCTTGTGATATGGGCTGAGTTGAAGCTGCCTCATTAACAAAGGTAATCCCTGAAGATGAGCCACTGAACTGCCAGAGGTGTCTCAGTCATGTTCGTGTGTGAAACATCCTCTCTTTGAGGCATAAACAACCAGGATCAGCAGCAGAGCAAATGAAACCGTCACAATGAGTATCCAAGTCTCACCAATCGTGCAAGGCATGAATCCGCCTGCAATTTTTTTATAAAAATGTGTTTAATAGTATTACAGCTTTATAGACTTCTATAATCTTTATGCAGACATCAGTTTTGTATGTTTACATCATTATAATATAATCGTTAAAAGCAATAATTAGTAGCAGTAATTAGTAGAAATGATCAATGAGACAATAGCTGTGCCAAAAATGTTTCTAAAATATAAAACATTTGAAAAATCGCAACACGTAACTGTGTAAACGGTTTATCGTGGGAGATTCAAGGTTGGTCGTTATGCACAATTTCTCACGCTGCCAAAATTGTTGTAAAATCTGTTGAATCAACTTAAAAAGAGAGATTATTTAGCTTTTGTTTGATCGCAGACATATTTGAGTTACGGATCAAAATCCTCCTTTGTGTGTTGAGGACGCAGCAGCATAAACTGCATCTCAGCTTAATACTTCACAAAATTTCAATTGTTGAAGATTAAAGCCTTTGTTTGCTTTGCGTGACTCGCTTCTCGGGTAAATACTTCTAGAGATTTCACTTATTAAATTCCAACCTGTGTTACTGATGATTAAAATCTTACTTTGGGTGTAGAATATTTACAGATTAGATTAATTTCACAAGAAGTTTAATCTTCCAGAGAGTCCGTTTATACAGCGCATTTGTTCAAATTTCTGATGAGACTCTTAGGTAACATTTACTTTATGAACAAATTAAGATTTAAACAACAAAGCTGCATTAGTCAAGCCGGTTAAAGTGCAACAAAACTATTAAAATAACATAATTGTAGAAATAAAATGTAAAGAAACTTGATGAATAAAGGCTTGTCTAGAGTTTCTCCCGTGCTGGAGATGCTGAGCTACGTAACATGTTTACAGTATTGTTTAGTTTTCGGTCCCTCCACAATCTGCTCATAGGTGAATGGACGGCTTGTCACAATAGATAACGGGCGTCTTGGCCATTTCATGTCAATTGTGCCACATTGTGTCTTCCTAGAGAATTTCTTTTTGTCTTTGACGCCACTTTAGTTTTTAACCAGTTTTTATAATTCGTCTTTTATGATGCAACATTTTATCATTGAAAAGTTTCTAAACAAAATCGTAATTTTTCTAACAAATTTTGTTTGTCTTGTTTCTTAAGAACTTTTTCAGTTTGTTTAAGTGCTTATAAAGTATTTGAACCGCGAGCTACAGACAAAGCACACGTCCTAGTTACAAAGAGTTACCTGAAATAAGTGATTCTAGTTTCTAATAATTTATGTCTGAGAAATAAACCTGATTGCTTTGTAGCCGCCTAACAAAGAGATGCGTGAAATTTTATAATAAGCTGCTGTGATTATAGTTGTCTGCAAACATCTCAAAGCTGACATTGAATACTAAAATAAACAGAGCTGTCAGACAGCTTCCTTTTCTGGGATTAAATTAAGAACTGATTACTCAAAATTCCATGAGAAAAGATTTAGCTGTTCGCTAGAATTCTCTTAGTTTTGCTTTGTCTACATTTTAAAAAGATATGTAGAGTAGTACTATAAAAGCATTGAATCCTTATAATCAAGAACAATTTTTGGTGGTGGTGGAGGTAGAGTGTCATCATTAAACTATCAGCAGCAGGAGCAGCAACAGCAGCACAACAGCAACAGGGAGAGTACAGCAGAGCTGCAAATGTTTGTTTTGCTGGCTTGTCCAATTTATAGTGTTAAATTCCTTTTCAACATAATTATAACATAACACCACCAAAGCTATTCTGATCACTGTCTTTTCTGGCTGCTATTTCACAATCAGCAATTTTTAAAGATGTGACACTGTGCCTGGTATCTAGCCAAGTTTCTGATAAACCTACGAACTGTTGGTGTTGTAGGTGTCGTCATCGTTGTCGTCATCATCATCATCGTTTTCAGCATCATGATCACAATGATCACCGTAAGAAGTGGTGGGAGTGCTGTGAATAGTGTGCTGTAGGTGTAGTGCTGTGGCTGGTGTGGTGGGGTGGGATGGCAGTGTTGTGGTGCGTGTGGTGTAGTTTGGGCTGGTTTTTTGTGGTGTGGGTGATGTGGTGTGGATAATGTGGTGCGTGGTAAGGTGGGGTGGTGTGCTATAATGTGGATGGTGTGGTGTTGTGTTATGATGTGGGTCGTGTGCTGTGAGTGGAATGGTTGGTTGGTGTGGTGTGGTGTGGCTGGTGTTTTGTGAGTGGGGTGGTGGGTGGTTTTGTGGCGTATGGGTCATGGTGTGGGTTGTTGTTGAGAGTTTATGTGCAAATTTGCAGGGTTTGGCTAGTCTATCAATTAATTTCGCTTATATATATATATAAGATTCGAGTCTACAGCTTCAATGGCGGCACTATTTGTGGCGATCTATTTATCAAATGAAAGGCCTCGATCTAGTGTCAGTCGTGCCATTGGGGCATATTTTTCGAATTGGGCCACCGGTAGGAATGGTGGGCGAAAAACCTCTAAAAAAGGTCATTTTTCGTCCGTATTTGCAAACCCTATACCTCTTATTTTTGAGGAACAGGAACGGGTCGCGGACGGTGCCAGCCATGGATAGATAACCCGTTCAGCGTTGGGTGTAGTAGGTGTATTTAGAATTCGCGAGAGGGCCAAGCCGTCCAGCGATGAACGTTTTCCTGCACACAGCTCGCGATTTTTTCGAAATTTGAAAATTGAACTCTCGAAAGGAGATATATAGCTGTTCAGAAAGAAGAAGAACAGGACTACCCCATTGTTGTGCTATAATTTAGGACACGTCCACAACGAGGATTACCGACGAGTTAATTAGTTGTTCTAGTTTTGACAACTTTCGCTTAGAAAACTGCTGACGCAAAGGCATTGTTCTAACTTCATCAATTATACTCTGCTTATAACCTTACAATTTTAATTCAGTAAAAGCTGCTATTGGCTTTGCGTTATAAACGAGGACTATGTAGGACGTTCACGCAATATTGATTATAAGTGTATTTATATGCAAAATTTTTGGCGGGGCCTTTGTTAGTTTCTTATAAAACTAATTAGCGATTCACTATTCATTGGGAAGTGGAAACCGACTTATTCTTTCTGCCGAAATTATGGTTTATCAAAAAAATTCGTTTGAGGATAAGCAACGCATTTTTCAAAGTTTCAAAGTTTATGTGGTAAGTAAGCTACTCCATGTGCTCTGATTGCTCGCATATTATAAGGCGCAAGTTTCGTTTTGCTGAATAAATATGTTGTGGCTGTTTATAAGTATTTAGGCAAGATTGGCGCTCTTCTCTGCTTCTCTCAATGCATTTTTTTATTTTTATGACGTGACGACAAGCAATGATAATTGTTTATAACTTTACAATTTTTCATAAATTTCGTGTCTGTTGTACAAACTGTTTCTAATTTTTGTGTCAATATTCAATAAATTTATAACGCATTAGCTGTTTATGATTGATTATTTTATTTATTATTCTCAATATTAACGTTGTCGAAATGTTTACCGAAATGCATAAATCATTTTCATTTTTATTAAACTGATCATAAATACAACGTGATCAAAAGCATTGCTCTGATTAAACTTGAAATAATGATAAATAATTGGTATTGTTTTGCTGCTGGCTATGAAAATGTCCTAATCGATTTAGTTTGTCATTGAAACCACAAATTATATATCCACTGAAATTAGAACTTACAAAGTTATTATTATTACGATTCATGATTATAATCGATGCTGTTCAATCACCGACTTTGCCAGTCACACCACTACCAGTGTGTCATGTCACCAGTGTATATGGAAATAATGCATCAAGTATTTAATACCCAATAGCACAGGTTGAAATCGTCGTATTTGTGAAAAGTAGCTGTAGTTTCCAATAGTTCACCTCAAAAACATGACCCTGCTCAAAATCATTGGTGATTGTATTCTAGCTCTTTTAACTCAGTATTTTCTCACCCTTTCAATGGCACTCAAGGGTAGTAGTTCAATTTTGAAAAGATTTAATTTTGATGTATGTATTCTTGTTTTGCCTAGCATCTCTTCTTAACTATTTCCATGGGTGTTCCAGGTTGGCACCTTAAACAAAGCATAAAAGTTTCTGCAGCCTATTGACATTCTTGTCTATATTTGCTTAGCATCTCTTCCTAATTCTTTCGATGGGAGTTCAAGGATGACAGCTTAACTTAGCGAAAAGCTCTGCAGTCTATTGACACTCTTGCCTGTGTTTGCTAAGCATCTCTTAACTCTTTCCCTGGGAGATCCGGGGTGGAACCTCAACAAAACAAAAAAGCTTCTCCAGTCTATTGATAATATTGTCTGTCTTTTAACTCATTCTTTCCAGTATTAAAACAGCGTGCGACGAGTTTTCTTGAGAATTTTGAAATCTGGGAAACACAAAGAAATGAAACTATTCATCCATGTTTTAACACAAATATAGACGTATTGAATTTGAAAGGGTCTTCGTTAGGTGTGATCTTGAAAAATATTTATACAGACGTCTTGATAACGAATCAGTCTTTGCAGGTATTTGCAAAATTTCTTTCACGTGATGTTTTATCCTCCTAAGATGTGTGAGTTTAGTTTATTTGCTCAAATTTTTGCAGAGATTCCTGAATATTATTGTTTTGTGAGTAATAAAATATTATTAAGGCACTGTTCAAAGGCTTCCCAATTATTTTCAAAGGCATAATTTGTAAATAATAATAACATTTTATTAAGATAATGAAACAATACACTGCATAAGCAATGATTAAATCAGTTACTCGGGCAGCACTAAAAATTTTTTGACTGCATCCGCGTATTAACTAAAAAAAAACTTCTGCATTCTATTGACATTCTTGTCTTTATTTGCTAAGCGTCTCTTCTTAACTCTTTCCCTGTGAGTTCCAGGGAGGCGGTTTTACTGAACAAAAAACTTCTGCATTCTATTGACATACCTGACTCTACTTGCTAAGCGTCTTTTCTTAACTCTTTCACTTGGAGTTCCAGGGTGGCAGCTTAATCAAACAAAAAATCTTCTGCAGACTATTGATATTCCTGTCTATATTTGCTAAGCGTCTTAGCTCAGGCGGATCTTAAAATGTGGGAAAATATTTTTCTTTGCTTCTAAATGCGCATGAAACTTATCCACCCATTTAAAGTAAACAATGAAACTTGAAATAACTTCATGAATGTGTTAAAAGAGCAGATGCTGTCAAGCGCGAGTCTGTATTTACACAAATGTGTAGAAAATTTCTTGTGGCCCAAAATGTTTATTTACTCTAAAATCCAGGGCGTAAGCAGATTTTTAGAGTTTTCTTATCACAGCATCACAGCTTATCGCAGTATGTAGTTAAACTTAAACTGTGTTCCGCTAGTTTGTAATTTTACCTAATAATTTTGCAGTTTTAGCAGGCGACTCTAGCGCTTCGAACTAACAACCTACTGGTGTTATGTTGATTGTTAAATATTTTGTGGTACAATTTTTAGTGTCAACTTTAAAATATATTTCATTTGCAAAGAACATTATTGACAAAAATGTCACCCCTTTTTACGAAAATACAATAACATGTGCACGCCCCCACTAAGAAGACCTTGAACGGAGGTAGTTCACCTAATAGCAAGAACGAAATTTGAAATTCAGCGAAGAAATTAAAAGCAGGACTATTTGTGATAAAGAGTCCACAAAAATAATAATATTGATATTGAGTTTTAATAATAACATGAGTTGAGCCAGAGGGTTTATTATCGTAAGGATAAATTTTGTCTTTTCAAAGCAATCATTTTAGATAATCACTCTTTCATATCGAGGAATGTTTGCTCAAGCTTTTGAGCACTTTTCTGCACCTTATCCAAACAGCAATTCTTATTAGGCAGCCTCTCCTTTATTATAACAGTTAAAGAAACTGGTTTTCACCTGTGTGTTTGCAAAGCAAATAGTTTGAAAAGCTTTGTATTTCGAAAATTCCAACTCAACTATTTGTGTTCATAATCTTCTCAGTCTTATAAAAACATCACATTGGGCGTCTCCCAGGGCGTTATATTATTACAAGCAACACTCACAAATAATAAGTTAATATCTGCCAGGTGGCAGCACAAACCAGGTTTTAAATTGAAAAATGGCTTTTGCTCTCAGTAGACATTTAATAATTAGCAATTCTTATTCAAATTTATAATTCATATTATCTCATTGGAATTCTGTAAAATTTTCTAACCCGATGGCACAAAACACAAAACACAAACCCCTAACACTAATCTTTTTTATAGTTATTTGTAATCACACATACATAATACAAACAAAAAATATAAACCCTACTGAAAGCCCTACTGCGCAGCAGTTCGTGTAGCCCTAGCGGCACAGCATAATCGTCTGTTGTTGTCAAGTACGCTATAGCAGAAGCTGTTCTGACGAAATACACAAGTACAGTTCTGAGACTTGCGTGGAAAAGTCATTTGCTGTAAAAAAACAAGAACGAACTAGAAAATTCTACAATGCGCAAAAACTTGAGAGGTTTTTATTGAAATAAGTTTAGCGCACAATATTTTCCGCAAACTTCTAGAGCGCAGAACTTAAGCAGGCGGAGCAAAACTCCTGCTGATCATAGCCGTCAAGGTCATGGCTCTGGCTGTGATAGACAAGTGCCAGTTTCTGGGCGTGAGCACTTGCTGTCAGACTTTCTGGGCGTGTCATTTTTCGCTATATTCCCACCTGACAACCCAAGCAAATCACTTGTGTTGTGATTTCCGTGTGGCGAGTGTGAAAACCTGCAAATAGAGGTAAATTTAGAAATCAGTATTTACACGTCATTAAAAATGAAAGATTTATCATCTTCATGTGGAAATGAAATGTGTCCATTTAGCGTTTTACAGAAAGCTTGTTTTTTATAATTTTTAGTGAAATACAAGTTTCAGTGACGTTTGGTGTAAATTTCTCTTTAATTTAAAACCACAATATAGTGTGTTTTTGTGTGACAAAATACGTATTGCAAATTTTAATATTTTTTGTTGTTTCCATAATAGTGGCGGAGTTGCATTTTAGTGAAATAATGTGAATTTGTGAGTCGCGTTCAAGAATCAAGATACCAAGAGTACGGTTGCTTGTTTACTTTATTCACTACATAATAATAAAATAATTCAATAACCTTATTTTTCTGTAATCATAATTTCTTGCTTTTTTTCAATAAATTTACTCCTTGTGTTCGGTTTCGTTGTGAAACTGCATAATATTAATTGTTTGCATGTTATTATTCTTATTAACACTTGATGAAGTATTTTCTGATTTGCTAAAAGCTTTGAGTTTCTTAAAGTTTAAAGTAAATGCCTTTATAGTTGGGTTAATATAATTTAAAAATTGTTTAACGAAAATGACTAAAATGATGATAATGTGATAAAAATGAAAATAAAATGACTATAATGATAACAAAATATCAAAAAAGAAAATACTTCAAGTAACACATTTTTGGAGTTTTCTTGTAGTATTTGGTTCAGAGAAAAACATATGCAAATTAGGCAGACACTTGAGCACTGCAAAGAGCCTAATTATGTCATTAAAAAGATGGACAAAAATAAATGGATGTTTAGGCTACCAGAATGCTAAAAAGCTCATAGTAATTCAAAAGCTTGAAACTTTGCAAAGCGATAGAGCTAGTTAAGATGATAAAATTTGGTTATGGATCAATCGAAATTCGTCGAATTTGACAGCAATTTTTGACAATCGCTAACATTGAAACTATTACTCTAGAACTACACTGAGCAGCTTGCGCTAAATAAAATTCACTCTTGGTACTTAGATGCTTGTGTAAACGAAAATAAACCTTTTCCTGCAGTCTGGCCAATGAAACTGTTACAACATTGCAGCACGAATCCCAAAAACTTCGCTGGTCTTACAAAGACGATCTTGAGACTCTAGTTGAAGAATACCCCAAAGCAATAAATAAGCTCAAATTATTAATAACATGGTTCTAAAACTCACACCATGAAGATTTGAATTGATGTTATTGACTCTTGCTTCTGATTGTATGCTAACCAAATGAATCTTTGCTTTTTTTGCAAAATTTACAAGCAAAACTGTTGAAAAATATTTAAACTAGAACTCAGTTTATCACATAGTACGGATTCATCCATGTTGCAACAAAGAAGAGTCGTTTATATCAACAACAATAGTTATTATTTCAGAGGTATTTTGCATGGTATAAGAATTAGTTTTTTCAGTAGATGGGATTTATTTGGTGTTTTGAGATTTCATGAGCAAGGCTTCTGAAAGCTGTCTTGGCCAAACAAAGTTTTGGTACTGCAGCCATAGTAACAGCTACTCTGACCAGGCTCAACGATATTTGACTTTTGGCATAAGTGAGCATTTGCATACCAACAAGCAATCATACTTGCCATAAACCACTCTGTGCAATGAAAATTGCAAGAAAACGTTTTTCAGTGTTGTCACCTAGAAAATTGTCCAGAAAATAACATGTCCAAATTATGCTGAAATTTGAGTACTGCAAGTTGCGCAATTATGATGTCAAAGAAGATGGCCGTCTGTTGACCAATATGAAGGGGTATTTAGTCACCAGAAAAGCTGTCTTTGATTTAAATGCATGATACTTTTGGTTGCACAGTGCTAAAATTCATTAAGGTGATCAATTTTAATATGGAGCCATCCGAAATTCGACCAATATGACTGCAATTTTCGAAATGGCTTACAAAACGGCTGTTGCTAGCTTATAAGGGATACATCTTAGCTATCAAAGCATTCAGGATAAAGTTTTTGGTGTCTAAATATAGATATTCAAAAATTTGTTGAAAGCTCATGCAGAGGCTTGCCATCTGTACATTGACAAATATAAAGATGAACAGAAAGGTATCAATAATTAATTTAGCTGTTTTCATAAATGCAGCTTAAAATTCATAGATACTTTGTATATATTGTATACTTACATTTTAAATGTGATATAAAAAGCCTGGGAACTGTAGTATACGGTGCTACTAAAGTAACTGTTGCTCATAAGTTCATTTCTTCTTCTACGCTCATAGCATTGCAATGCATTGTTAATTTGTAATGATTATTACATAACTTGAATTTTTGTAATGTGTCAAATGGATAAATAAACAAATCTAAAATCTAAAACAAATTTAACTCAGTTGGACTTAAAGATGTTTTCTGTAGAAATTACTGAAAATTATTGTACTGTTGTTCTAGGATTTTAAAATTGTAAACACAGTATTTCTAAACAAGTCAATAGGCTGTCATTCGGAATCCAGTGGAATTTAATGGCAAGTCTATTTTTCAGGTGGATTGCAGTCGCAAGACTGGAACCGACTTAATTATCGAGAATAACCCTCTAAGACGAGATACTGAACCAGCAGACTTGTGTTAATCATGCAAACAAGCAAAATCAACATTACTACTGATAATTAAATGAGTTATATTAAGAATTTTTTTATAATAGGTATAATTGGCATTACGCTAAATTCAGCTTGGGCTGAACCACGTGACCCTGACAAAGCAGAAGACAGAGAAGCTAGACAGACACACAAGAGTTTACGCTGGGATGGCAAGTGTTATAGATACATGTAGATAGATTAATAGAAAAAGCAATTTATAGTCGGATTTCTTAGAAGCGTTAATGCAAGCTGGATCAGCTTTTCTTACTGGCTAAACTTTGAGACCTAAAAAGTTTGAGTTAGGATAACAAATGGATATCCTTCAGATCGTAAGAGAGTTTATGCTTCGATAGTAAATGCTGTTTTTATCGTGAAAGTGTTTATGCCATGATGGGGAATAGTATTTCCATGTGGAAAGAGCTTCTGCTGGCATAGTCGAGTCATGTTGCAACAAGAGAAATGAAATCGAAAGCTGTTCCATAATTGCACATAATTCGCAAAGTCTGAGTGGATACAAATCCACACCCATATGTATTTCCAGTGACTGTCGAGATAGTAGAAAAATTAAAATGAAAAAACGAATTTAAACTAAACATCAGTTGCATGTTGCTTGAAACGAGGCATCTCTTAAACAACAAAAGGTAGAACTTGCCTATCTTTTGTCCAACGTACTGAACATCTTGCAGTAGTGCTGTATTACATTTTTCACTCTCGCAAACATGTGCAACAAGTTTGCAGAATACAACTGCTGTTGAAAATTTGGATAGTTTGTGATGCTATAAATAGTTGGGTGCGCCGGCCGTTGATTAAGTTTTTATCTGTCACCTAATTATTAGAAACGGTTTTGCAGTATTAATTGTGTAAAAATGTACAGATTTTGGACTTGAAAATGGGGTAGCGCATGAAAAACCAGCCTGTTTACGTTTGCGCGTGCCCTCACAAAGATATTATTACTATGTGTGTATTACTACACTAGATCAATCTACATTACTAAGCTAAAAATCTAAATAATTTTGCATAATTCTGGGATTCTCTCCTCTGTGATTCTAAACCAGCAACTTTGGCTTCCAGGCAGGCCTGTAACTAAAGTTAGTTTACTGACGTTTTGTCACCCACCTTCACACTTGCAGGGAAAAATGACTGTTTTTCTCTTAGAATTCCTTTACAGTGAAAAATGCTCTACTTAATTGTTTTATACATCTTATTATCTGTTTCTTAGATGTTGGTATTCAGCCAATGGTGACACTTCATCACTGGGATATTCCACAAGTTTTGCAGGAAAAGTATGAAGTTTGGCTGTTTGATGAAATGATTAAGGATTTTAAAAACTTTGCAGATGTTTGTTTTGAAAACTTTACAGATCGCGTAAGTCTTGAAGCAAAATTTAGCTTTCACAGTTTTTAATTTGTCGTAGTCTAATAAACGTTACATTAAATTTCTGAGTAAGCTTTTTCATTTATCTTTCCTTTTGAGATTTCTCAAATTATAATTACTTTTAAAATGAAACAGAAACTCTTATTTTTAATCACTATTTCAATGTGTAAGTGGTGAATGTTTTGCAGAATGTTATAGTTTTAGATAGGCTTTATTATATTACGCTTTTTTGGTATCTTACCTAAATGTTTTAATGTACACATTTGAAAATATTGTTTTGAAAGAGCGATTTATAATTAGATGCGTTATTATTATTATTATTATTATTATTATTATTATTTTCAATATTGTCACCAATGGAGTTGCCTTTGGCCAATAATGTCAGAAAGAGCAAACATGTTATTCTTTGTAAAAGATCGAATTTAAATAAATTTGATCTTATATTATCTTTTTATCTTATTGCCAACATTAATTTGTATAGGTAAAATTCTGGATAACATTGAATGAACCGTGAATCATAGCGTTGCTTCATTATGGCAATAACTGGGTTGATACTCAAGAGTATGAATGTTCAGCTGTTGATACTTACATTGCAGGACACAATTTGTTGAAAGCTCATGCAGAGGCTTGCCATCTGTACATTGACAAATATAAAGATGAACAGAAAGGTATCAATAATTAATTTAGCTGTTTTCATAAATGCAGCTTAAAATTCATAGATACTTTGTATATATTGTATACTTACATTTTAAATGTGATATAAAAAGCCTGGGAACTGTAGTATATGGTGCTACTAAAGTAACTGTTGCTCATAAGTTAATTTCTTCTTCTACGCTCATAGCATTGCAATGCATTGTTAATTTGTAATGATTATTACATAACTTGAATTTTTGTAATGTGTCAAATGGATCAATAAACAAATCTAAAATCTAAAACAATTTTAATTCAGTTGGACTTAAAGATGTTTTCTGTAGAAATTACTGAAAATTATTGTACTGTTGTTCTAGGATTTTAAAATTGTAAACACAGTATTTCTAAACAAGTCAATAGGCTGTCATTCGGAATCCAGTGGAATTTAATGGCAAGTCTATTTTGCAGGTGGATTGCAGTGGCAAGACTGGAACCGACTTGATTATCAAGAATAACCTTCTAAGATGAGATACTGAACCAGCAGACTTGTGTTAATCATGCAAACAGGCAAAATCAACATTACTACTGATAATTTAATGAATCATGTTCAGAAAATTTTTATAATAGGTACAATTGGCATTACGCTGAATTCAGCTTGGACTGAACCACGTGACCCTGACCCAGCAGAAGACAGAGAAGCTACTTTCAGCGCACAAGAGTTTACGCTGGGATGGCAAGTGTTATAGATACATGTAGATAGATTAATAAAAAAAGCAATTTAAAGTCGGATTTCTTAGAAGCGTTAATGCAAGCTGGATCAGCTTTTCTTACTGGCTAAACTTTGAGACCTAAAAAGTTTGAGTTAGGATAACAAATGGATATCCTTCAGATCGTAAGAGAGTTTATGCTTCGATAGTAAATGCTGTTTTTATCGTGAAAGTGTTTATGCCATGATGGGGAATAGTATTTCCATGTGGAAAGAGCTTCTGCTGGCATAGTCGAGTCATGTTGCAACAAGAGAAATGAAATCGAAAGCTGTTCCATAATTGCACATAATTCGCAAAGTCTGAGTGGATACAAATCCACACCCATATGTATTTCCAGTGACTGTCGAGATTTTTGCATAATTCTGGGAAATCTTGAACACCTCTCTCTGTGATTCTAAACCAGCAACTTTGGCTTCCAGGCAGGCCTGTAACTAAAGTTAGTTTACTGACGTTTTGTCACCCACCTTCACACTTGCAGGGAAAAATGACTGTTTTTCTCTTAGAATTCCTTTACAGTGAAAAATGCTCTACTTAATTGTTTTATACATCTTATTATCTGTTTCTTAGATGTTGGTATTCAGCCAATGGTGACACTTCATCACTGGGATATTCCACAAGTTTTGCAGGAAAAGTATGAAGTTTGGCTGTATGATGAAATGATTAAGGATTTTAAAAACTTTGCAGATGTTTGTTTCGAAAACTTTACAGATCGCGTAAGTCTTGAAGCAAAATTTGGCTTTCACAGTTTTTAATTTGTCGTAGTCTAATAAACGTTACATTAAATTTCTGAGTAAGCTTTTTCATTTATTTTCCTTTTGTGATTCCTCAAATTATAATTACTTTTAAAATGAAACAGAAACTCTTATTTTTAATCACTATTTCAATGTGTAAGTTGTGAATGTTTTGCAGAATGTTATAGTTTTAGATAGGCTTTATTATATTACACTTTTTTGGTATCTTACCTAAATGTTTTAATGTACACATTTGAAAATATTGTTTTGAAAGAGCGATTTATAATTAGATGCGTTATTATTATTATTATTATTATTATTATTATTATTATTTTCAATATTGTCACCAATGGAGTTGCCTTTGGCCAATAATGTCAGAAAGAGCAAACATGTTATTCTTTGTAAAAGATCGAATTTAAATAAATTTTATCTTATATTATCTTTTTATCTTATTGCCAACATTAATTTGTATAGGTAAAATTCTGGATAACATTGAATGAACCGTGAATCATAGCGTTGCTTCATTATGGCAATAACTGGGTTGATACTCAAGAGTAAGAATGTTCAGCTGTTGACACTTACATTGCAGGACACAATTTGTTGAAAGTTCATGCAGAGGCTTGCCATCTGTACATTGACAAATATAAAGATGAACAGAAAGGTATCAATAATATTAATTTAGCTGTTTTCATAAATGCAGCTTAAAATTCATAGATACTTTGTATATATTGTATACTTACATTTTAAATGTGATCTAAAAAGCCTGGGAACTGTAGTATATGGTGCTACTAAAGTAACTGTTGCTCATAAGTTAATTTCTTCTTCTACGCTCATAGCATTGCAATGCATTGTTAATTTGTAATGATTATTACATAACTTGAATTTTTGTAATGTGTGAAATGGATCAATAAACAAATCTAAAATCTAAAACAATTTTAATTCAGTTGGACTTAAAGATGTTTTCTGTAGAAATTACTGAAAATTATTGTACTGTTGTTCTAGGGTTTTAAAATTGTAAACACAGTATTTCTAAACAAGTCAATAGGCTGTCATTCGGAATCCAGTGGAATTTAATGGCAAGTCTATTTTGCAGGTGGATTGCAGTGGCAAGACTGGAACCGACTTGATTATCAAGAATAACCTTCTAAGATGAGATACTGAACCAGCAGACTTGTGTTAATCATGCAAACAGGCAAAATCAACATTACTACTGATAATTTAATGAATCATGTTCAGAAAATTTTTATAATAGGTATCATTGGCATTATGCTGAATTCAGCTATAGTAGAAAAATTAAAATGAATAAACGAATTTAAACTAAACATCAGTTGCATGTTGCTTGAAACGAGGCATCTCTTAAACAACAAAAGGGTAGAACTTGCCTATCTTTTGTCCAACGCACTGAACATCTTGCAGTAGTGCTGTATTACATTTTTCACTCTCGCAAACATGTGCAACAAGTTTGCAGAATACAACTGCTGTTGAAAATTTGGATAGTTTGTGATGCCATCAATAGTTGGGTGCGCCGGCCATTGATTAAGCTTTTTATCTGTCACTTAATTATTAGAAACGGTTTTGCAGTATTAATTGTGTTAAAATGTACAGATTTTGGACTTGAAAATGGGGTAGCGCATGAAAAACCAACCTGTTTACGTTTGCGCGTGCAATCACAAAGATATTATTACTATGTGTGTTTTACTACACTCGATCAAGCTACATTACTAAGCTAAAAATCTAAATAATTTTGCATAATTCTGGGATTCTCTCCTCTGTGATTCTAAACCAGCAACTTTGGCTTCCAGGCAGGCCTGTAACTAAAGTTAGTTTACTGACGTTTTGTCACCCACCTTCAATGTTGGTATTCAGCCAATGGTGACACTTCATCACTGGGATATTCCACAAGTTTTGCAGGAAAAGTATGAAGTTTGGCTGTATGATGAAATGATTAAGGATTTTAAAAACTTTGCAGATGTTTGTTTCGAAAACTTTACAGATCGCGTAAGTCTTGAAGCAAAATTTGGCTTTCACAGTTTTTAATTTGTCGTAGTCTAATAAATGTTACATTAAATTTCTGAGTAAGCTTTTTCATTTATTTTCCTTTTGAGATTCCTCAAATTATAATTACTTTTAAAATGAAACAGAAACTCTTATTTTTAATCACTATTTCAATGTGTAAGTTGTGAATGTTT
Source organism: Tubiluchus corallicola (assembly GCA_030141605.1). Lineage (NCBI taxonomy): Eukaryota > Metazoa > Priapulida > Priapulimorpha > Priapulimorphida > Tubiluchidae > Tubiluchus > Tubiluchus corallicola. The sequence goes on from JAQGDQ010000466.1 coordinate 110,943, forward strand.
TGCAGAATGTTATAGTTTTAGATAGGCTTTATTATATTACACTTTTTTGGTATCTTACCTAAATGTTTTAATGTACACATTTGAAAATATTGTTTTAAAAGAGCGATTTATAATTAGATGCGTTATTATTATTATTATTATTATTATTATTATTATTATTTTTATTATTATTTTCAATATTGTCACCAATGGAGTTGCCTTTGGCCAATAATGTCAGAAAGAGCAAACATGTTATTCTTTGTAAAAGATCGAATTTAAATAAATTTTATCTTATATTATCTTTTTATCTTATTGCCAACATTAATTTGTATAGGTAAAATTCTGGATAACATTGAATGAACCGTGAATCATAGCGTTGCTTCATTATGGCAATAACTGGGTTGATACTCAAGAGTAAGAATGTTCAGCTGTTGACACTTACATTGCAGGACACAATTTGTTGAAAGTTCATGCAGAGGCTTGCCATCTGTACATTGACAAATATAAAGATGAACAGAAAGGTATCAATAATATTAATTTAGCTGTTTTCATAAATGCAGCTTAAAATTCATAGATACTTTGTATATATTGTATACTTGCATTTTAAATGTGATATAAAAAGCCTGGGAACTGTAGTAAATGGTGCTACTAAAGTAACTGTTGCTCATAAGTTAATTTCTTCTTCTACGCTCATAGCATTGCAATGCATTGTTAATTTGTAATGATTATGACATAACTTGAATTTTTGTAATGTGTCAAATGGATCAATAAACAAATCTAAAATCTAAAACTATTTTAATTCAGTTGGACTTAAAGATGTTTTCTGTAGAAATTACTGAAAATTATTGTACTGTTGTTCTAGGATTTTAAAATTGTAAACAGAGTATTTCTAAAGAAGTCAATAGGCTGTCATTCGGAATCCAGTGGAATTTAATGGCAAGTCTATTTTGCAGGTGGATTGCAGTGGCAAGACTGGAACCGACTTGATTATCAAGAATAACCTTCTAAGATGAGATACTGAACCAGCAGACTTGTGTTAATCATGCAAACAGGCAAAATCAACATTACTACTGATAATTTAATGAATCATGTTCAGAAAATTTTTACAATAGGTATAATTGGCATTATGCTGAATTCAGCTATAGTAGAAAAATTAAAATGAATAAACGAATTTAAACTAAACATCAGTTGCATGTTGCTTGAAACTAGGCATCTCTTAAACAACAAAAGGGTAGAACTTGCCTATCGTTTGTCCAACGCACTGAACATCTTGCAGTAGTGCTGTATTACATTTTTCACTCTCGCAAACATGTGCAACAAGTTTGCAGAATACAACTGCTGTTGAAAATTTGGATAGTTTGTGATGCCATCAATAGTTGGGTGCGCCGGCCGTTGATTAAGCTTTTTATCTGTCACTTAATTATTAGAAACGGTTTTGCAGTATTAATTGTGTAAAAATGTACAGATTTTGGACTTGAAAATGGGGTAGCGCATGAAAAACCAGCCTGTTTACGTTTGCGCGAGCCCTCACAAAGATATTATTACTATGTGTGTAATACTACACTAGATCAATCTACATTACTAAGGTAAAAAGTCTAAATAATTTTGCATAATTCTGGGAAATCTTGAACACCTCTCTCTGTGATTCTAAACCAACAACTTTGGATTTCAGGCAGGCCTGTAACTAAAGTTAGTTTACTGACGTTTTGTCACCCACCTTCACACTTGCAGGGAAAAATGACTGTTTTTCTCATAGAATTCCTTTACAGTGAAAAATGCTCTACTTAATTGTTTTATACATCTTATTATCTGTTTCTTAGATGTTGGTATTCAGCCAATGGTGACACTTCATCACTGGGATATTCCACAAGTTTTGCAGGAAAAGTATGAAGTTTGGCTGTTTGATGAAATGATTAAGGATTTTAAAAACTTTGCAGATGTTTGTTTTGAAAACTTTACAGATCGCGTAAGTCTTGAAGCAAAATTTAGCTTTCACAGTTTTTAATTTGTCGTAGTCTAATAAACGTTACATTAAATTTCTGAGTAAGCTTTTTCATTTATCTTTCCTTTTGAGATTCCTCAAATTATAATTACTTTTAAAATGAAACAGAAACTCTTATTTTTAATCACTATTTCAATGTGTAAGTGGTGAATGTTTTGCAGAATGTTATAGTTTTAGATAGGCTTTATTATATTACACTTTTTTGGTATCTTACCTAAATGTTTTAATGTACACATTTGAAAATATTGTTTTGAAAGAGCGATTTATAATTAGATGCGTTATATTATTATTATTATTATTATTATTATTATTATTTTCAATATTGTCACCAATGGAGTTGCCTTTGGCCAATAATGTCAGAAAGAGCAAACATGTTATTCTTTGTAAAAGATCGAATTTAAATAAATTTTATCTTATATTATCTTTTTATCTTATTGCCAACATTAATTTGTATAGGTAAAATTCTGGATAACATTGAATGAACTGTGGATCATAGTGTTGCTTCATTATTGCAATAACTTGGTAGATACTCAAGAGTATGAAAGTTCAGGTGTTGATACTTACATTGCAGGACACAATTTGTTGAAAGCTCATGCAGAGGCTTACAATTTGTACAAGGACAAATATAAAGATGAACTGAAAAGTATCAATAATTAACTTAGCTGTTTTTATAAATGCAGCTTAAAATTCATAGATACTTTGTACATTTTAAGTGTGATATAAAAAGCATTGGAACTGAAGTATATGGTGCAACTAAAGTAACAGTTGCTCATAAGTTAATTTCTTCTGCTATGCTTATAGCATTGCAATGCATTGTTAATTTGTAATAATTATTACATAACTTGAATTTTTGTGATGTGCCAAATGGATCAATAAACAAATCTAAAATCTAAAAACAAATTTAATTCAGTTGGACTTAAAGATGTTTTCTGTAGAAATTACTGAAAATTATTGTACTGTTGTTCTAGGATTTTAAAATTGTCAACACAGTATTTCTAAACAAGTCAATAGGCTGTCATTTGGAATCCAGTGGAATTTAATGGCAAGTCTATTTTGCAGGTGGATTGCAGTGGCAAGACTGGAACCGACTTGATTATCAAGAATAACCTTCTAAGATGAGATACTGAACCAGCAGACTTGTGTTAATCATGCAAACAGGCAAAAACAACATTACTACTGATAATTTAATGAATCATGTTCAGAAAATTTTTACAATAGGTATAATTGGCATTATGCTGAATTCAGCTATAGTAGAAAAATTAAAATGAATAAACGAATTTAAACTAAACATCAGTTGCATGTTGCTTGAAACTAGGCATCTCTTAAACAACAAAAGGGTAGAACTTGCCTATCGTTTGTCCAACGCACTGAACATCTTGCAGTAGTGCTGTATTACATTTTTCACTCTCGCAAACATGTGCAACAAGTTTGCAGAATACAACTGCTGTTGAAAATTTGGATAGTTTGTGATGCCATCAATAGTTGGGTGCGCCGGCCGTTGATTAAGCTTTTTATCTGTCACTTAATTATTAGAAACGGTTTTGCAGTATTAATTGTGTAAAAATGTACAGATTTTGGACTTGAAAATGGGGTAGCGCATGAAAAACCAGCCTGTTTACGTTTGCGCGAGCAATCACAAAGATATTATTACTATGTGTGTAATACTACACTAGATCAATCTACATTGCTAAGGTAAAAAGTCTAAATAATTTTGCATAATTCTGGGAAATCTTGAACACCTCTCTCTGTGATTCTAAACCAACAACTTTGGATTTCAGGCAGGCCTGTAACTAAAGTTAGTTTACTGACGTTTTGTCACCCACCTTCACACTTGCAGGGAAAAATGACTCTTTTCTCATAGAATTCCTTTACAGTGAAAAATGATATACTTAATTGTTTTATACATCTTATTATCTGTTTCTTAGATGTTGGTATTCAGCCAATGGTGACACTTCATCACTGGGATATTCCACAAGTTTTGCAGGAAAAGTATGAAGTTTGGCTGTTTGATGAAATGATTAAGGATTTTAAAAACTTTGCAGATGTTTGTTTTGAAAACTTAACAGATCGCATAAGTCTTGAAGCAAAATTTAGCTTTCACAGTTTTTAATTTGTCGTAGTCTAATAAACGTTACATTAAATTTCTGAGTAAGCTTTTTCATTTGCCTTTCCTTTTGAGATTCCTCAAATTATAATTACTTTTAAAATGAAACAGAAACTCTTATTTTTAAACACTATTTCAATGTGTAAGTGGTGAATGTTTTGCAGAATGTTATAGTTTTAGATAGGCTTTATTATATTACGCTTTTTTGGTACCTTACCTAAATGTTTTAATGTACACATTTGAAAATATTGTTTTGAAAGAGCGATTTATAATTAGATGCGTTATTATTATTATTATTATTTTCAATATTGTCACCAATGGAGTTGCCTTTGGCCAATAATGTCAGAAAGAGCAAACATGTTATTCTTTGTAAAAGATCGAATTTAAATAAATTTTATCTTATATTATCTTTTTATCTTATTGCCAACATTAATTTGTATAGGTAAAATTCTGGATAACATTGAATGAACCGTGAATCATAGCGTTGCTTCATTATGGCAATAACTGGGTTGATACTCAAGAGTATGAATGTTCAGCTGTTGACACTTACATTGCAGGACACAATTTGTTGAAAGTTCATGCAGAGGCTTGCCATGTGTACATTGACAAATATAAAGATGAACAGAAAGGTATCAATAATTAATTTAGCTGTTTTCATAAATGCAGCTTAAAATTCATAGATACTTTGTATATATTGTATACTTACATTTTAAATGTGATCTAAAAAGCCTGGGAACTGTAGTATATGGTGCTACTAAAGTAACTGTTGCTCATAAGTTAATTTCTTCTTCTACGCTCATAGCATTGCAATGCATTGTTAATTTGTAATGATTATTACATAACTTGAATTTTTGTAATGTGTCAAATGGATCAATAAACAAATCTAAAATCTAAAACAATTTTAATTCAGTTGGACTTAAAGATGTTTTCTGTAGAAATTACTGAAAATTATTGTACTGTTGTTCTAGGATTTTAAAATTGTAAACACAGTATTTCTAAAGAAGTCAATAGGCTGTCATTCGGAATCCAGTGGAATTTAATGGCAAGTCTATTTTGCAGGTGGATTGCAGTGGCAAAACTGGAACCGACTTGATTATCAAGAATAACCTTCTAAGATGAGATACTGAACCAGCAGACTTGTGTTAATCATGCAAACAGGCAAAATCAACATTACTACTGATAATTTAATGAATCATGTTCAGAAAATTTTTACAATAGGTATAATTGGCATTATGCTGAATTCAGCTATAGTAGAAAAATTAAAATGAATAAACGAATTTAAACTAAACATCAGTTGCATGTTGCTTGAAACGAGGCATCTCTTAAACAACAAAAGGGTAGAACTTGCCTATCGTTTGTCCAACGCACTGAACATCTTGCAGTAGTGCTGTATTACATTTTTCACTCTCGCAAACATGTGCAACAAGTTTGCAGAATGCAACTGTTGTTGAAAATTTGGATAGTTTGTGATGCCATCAATAGTTGGGTGCGCCGGCCGTTGATTAAGCTTTTTATCTGTCACTTAATTATTAGAAACGGTTTTGCAGTATTAATTGTGTAAAAATGTGCAGATTTTGGACTTGAAAATGGGGTAGCGCATGAAAAACCAGCCTGTTTACATTTGCGCGTGCCCTCACAAAGATATTATTACTATGTGTGTATTACTACACTAGATCAATCTACATTACTAAGATAAAAAGTCTAAATAATTTTGCCTAATTCTGGGAAATCTTGAACACCTCTCCTCTGTGATTCTAAACCAACAACTTTGGATTTCAGGCAGGCCTGTAACTAAAGTTAGTTTACTGACGTTTTGTCACCCACCTTCACACTTGCAGGGAAAAATGACTGTTTTTCTCATAGAATTCCTTTACAGTGAAAAATGCTCTACTTAATTGTTTTATACATCTTATTATCTGTTTCTTAGATGCTGGTATTCAGCCAATGGTGACACTTCATCACTGGGATATTCCACAAGTTTTGCAGAAAAATGATTAAGGATTTTAAAAACTTTGCAGATGTTTGTTTTGAAAACTTTACAGATCGCGTAAGTCTTGAAGCAAAATTTTGCTTTCACAGTTTTTAATTTGTCGTAGTCTAATAAACGTTACATTAAATTTCTGAGCAAGCTTTTTCATTTATCTTTCCTTTTGAGATTCCTCAAATTATAATTACTTTTAAAATGAAACAGAAACTCTTATTTTTAATCACTATTTCAATGTGTAAGTGGTGAATGTTTTGCAGAATGTTATAGTTTTAGATAGGCTTTATTATATTACACTTTTTTTGGTATCTTACCTAAATGTTTTAATGTACACATTTGAAAATATTGTTTTGAAAGAGCGATTTATAATTAGATGCGTTATTATTATTATTATTATTATTATTATTATTATTATTATTATTATTATTATTATTATTATTATTATTATTTTCAATATTGTCACCAATGGAGTTGCCTTTGGCCAATAATGTCAGAAAGAGCAAACATGTTATTTTATGTAAAAGACCGACTTTAAATAAATTTATCTTATATTATCTTTTTATCTTATTGCCAACATTAATTTTTATAGGTAAAATTCTGGATAACCTTGAATGAACTGTGGATCATAGTGTTGCTTCATTATTGCAATAACTTGGTAGATACTCAAGAGTATGAAAGTTCAGGTGTTGATACTTACATTGCAGGACACAATTTGTTGAAAGCTCATGCAGAGGCTTACAATTTGTACAAGGACAAATATAAAGATGAACTGAAAAGTATCAATAATTAACTTAGCTGTTTTTATAAATGCAGCTTAAAATTCATAGATACTTTGTACATTTTAAGTGTGATATAAAAAGCATTGGAACTGAAGTATATGGTGCAACTAAAGTAACAGTTGCTCATAAGTTAATTTCTTCTGCTATGCTTATAGCATTGCAATGCATTGTTAATTTGTAATAATTATTACATAACTTGAATTTTTGTGATGTGCCAAATGGATCAATAAACAAATCTAAAATCTAAAAACAAATTTAATTCAGTTGGACTTAAAGATGTTTTCTGTAGAAATTACTGAAAATTATTGTACTGTTGTTCTAGGATTTTAAAATTGTCAACACAGTATTTCTAAACAAGTCAATAGGCTGTCATTTGGAATCCAGTGGAATTTAATGGCAAGTCTATTTTGCAGGTGGATTGCAGAGGCAAGACTGGAACCGACTTGATTATCAAGAATAACCCTCTAAGATGAGATACTGAACCAGCAGACTTGTGTTAATCATGCAAACAGGCAAAATCAACATTACTACTGACAATTAAATGAATCATGCTAAGAAAATTTTTATAATAGGTATAATTGGCATTACGCTGAATTCAGTTTGGACTGAACCACGTGACCCTGACAAAGCAGAAGACAGAGAAGCTACTTTCAGAGCACAAGAGTTTACGCTCTTGATCTGAAGTGGGATATTTCACTTTATTTGGTGTAACTCTTTGTCAGCATTTTGAGAATTCAATGATATTTACCTTCAGGTAATTAGTTACATAGCTAATTTTCTGGGGGGGGGGAAACTTTAGGCAAAAGCATATCGAAAGAGCATAGCATCTTCCATTGAGTGAATTTGTTGATTATTCAGTTAAATGTGTTTTGACCATTAAATAGTTTTCCTTCAGATTTTGTAAACGCTATAATTCCAGGTGTATGCCGACTTGAATAACTGATTTGTCCTTGATTGCACTGTAAACGTTTCAAGTGCTAGTGAAACCGTTATTTCGTTGCAGGCTTGTCAAAAGTCTTGGCCTAGATTTTGTATATTCCTAGTTTGCTACTTTGTTTGATTTGCACTCACAATACCCTGATATACAGTATATTTGTGTGTCTGTATGCGCTGAGCCAGTGTGTGTCTGTTGAATGATAGATCTATAAATATTCTGCAAGCATCAAGGTTTTCACTGTAACTACTATTTGTCCTATATTCTGTGATTAGAATGTTACTCGTTTACGTGGAGAGTGAATTGCAGCAATTAACTGTACCTGTCTTAAAGCAGATAACTGCTTAACGTAGGTTAACTTTACCACAGGGTACAAATAAGGCTGGAATAATTAATATAATCATGAATGCACAGGGTAACCCTGTGACGACAGGTGAACCTAGTGTTAGACAGAAAGAAGTTGGAGGTGTGTCAAGTACACCGAGTGTGTCTGATCAACTGTTAGCAACTCCCAATCCTGACGACCTTACCTTGCATTCTGCTATTAATAGTAAACCTGCGAATGGTGAGATGACAAAACGTTCAGTACCTCTTTATAACATTGAAAAGTTAGCAGAGCGCGAGAAAGAGCGTAAATGGGAACGGGAACGTGAAGAAAGGCGTGAACGTATGCAACGTGAAGAGAGAGAATGGGAAGGTTAGCGAGAGGAACGCAGAGAACGAATGCAGAAAGAGCAGTATCAATTTGAGTTGAGGCTTCGTGAGCTGGGTGACACAGGTTCCTCCTCAATAATCTGATTGCATGCTCACTACAACCGCATTTCGAATACCTCGAACGCAAGATTACAATGTTGTAAAGAAGACTTTGTTAGCTGCCTATGTCCTCTCCAGTGACATGTATCTTGAGCGTTTCCGCAAGATTACTCCGAGACCGGACGAAACATTCCGTCAGCTTTTTGTACGGCTTGATCGTGCCCTGCAAGAATGGCTGAAAGCCGAAGAAGCGTCCACCTTTGAGAACGTTTGTGAACTGCTATGTATTGAGCAGGCCCTTACATTGATGCCCCGTGAAATGAGCATTTGGGTCAGGCAGCAAGGGCAGAAGACAATGGAAAAGGTGGCAGAGAAAGCTGATTTGTACATTGCTTCTAATGCATTAGGTACGACTTCGAAAAATGGTTTTGGAAAAAAGATGAATAATGATGTCATGAAGAAGATACTTCATGTCATGAAGAAGATACTGTTATACTTTTGGAGAACTTGGACACAAAAGGACCCAGTGCCCGAAACGCCCCAATTATGGTGAAACAAGTGGCAAGAGTAGAAATCCTATTCGTCAATTCTTGGCCAAGACAGGAGATACTGGTCACCAATCCAGTCACTCTACTAATTCACCTGCGCCTATGCCTGAGTGTGTGCCTGAGTCTGATGAGTTTACCTTTAAAGCTAAAATTAATGGTATCTGGATCGATGGTATAAGAGATTCTGGTGCTAGAGTGAGTTTGATCCAACCACGTTATGTCCGTCCAGAACAGTTTCTACAAAGTGAAAATTATACCAAAATTTTGTTGTAATTGAGCTGTTGTTGAGGTGGAATGTACGCTAGTCAATGGTAGATTGAGAGTGGCAGTGTCTGATAGTCTTCCTGTGCCCTTTTTGCTAGGTAATGATTACCGAACTGCTGTGACACCATTTAACATTAAACAGAGTTTTAGTACACCACCTAAACCACCATCAGTTGATTTAGAATGTATCACACCTGAAAATTCAGGTCTCACATTGTTCTGATGAGCTTGTGAGTGGAAATAAAAATGTCTCGAAACAAGCTGGTAATTCGAAAAAAGCTTTTGCAGTAACCCGATCAAAAGCAAAGCAGCTACAAGCAGAAGCCAAGAGCGACAAACAATTACTTAGTAGTTTAAACGCTGATCAAAAAGCGGACAAAAATATTGCATCTGGCGTAAATACTAAAGCACAGCAACAGCAGCTGTTTTATATTACCTGTCACGTGAAAAGTGCGATGCTCAACCCAGCGAACTTTTGGTTTTCCCCAAGTCTAGACGTTTGGCAGTCTTATCTTTGGCACATGATGCGCACATGGCTGGTCACCTGGGCATCCGTAAAACTACCCAACGTGTTTTACAAGAATGTATTTGGCCTAGAGTTAAACGTTCAGTGATACAATATTGCCGCTCGTGTGTCCCATGTCAGAAAACGGCGAGAATTAAACGTTCTGATAAAGCGAAATTAAAGCCATTGTCCATACCTTCGATTGCATTTCGAACTATAGCCATGGATATTATTGGGCCTATGAAGAGAACACCCTCGGGGAATAAGTATGCCTTAGTAATAATAGATCATGCTACGAGGTACTCCGATTGCTACCCGCTGCCAAATATTGAAACTACTACTGTTGTTAAAGCTTTATTGCAATACATATGTCGGCATGGCATCCCGCGTGAGATTTTAACCGACAGAGGTACTCAATTCACATCACAGTTAATCCATGATTTAGAACAGGCCTTGGGTGTAAAGGGAATTTTCACTTCCCCATATAACCCGCAGGGGAATGGGTTAACTGAGAGATTTAATGGCTCATTAAAATCCTGCATTTTAAAAGTCATGCAAAATGAGAAATATTTACCCTGGGATGAAACTATTCCGTTTATTTTATTTGCTTTCCGGGAAGTACCCCAAGAATCCACTGGGTATGCCCCATTTCAGTTAGTTTATCTTTTTCTAATTGCAATTGCCCTGACCTATTGTGTTAAAAGTCTTGATATCAAGACTTTTAGGCCTTATTCTACCATTAATTATTGTCAATTTTTACAAAAGAAATTTAGTTTAACGGTATAATGACAGAAGCCAACTTGTTCTGAAATCAGATTTCAGCTGTACATTCAATGACACTGTGTCATGTTCCGCCCTACATTTAATAGTTCTCACATTATGCTTATGCAACATTAAGCCCTATTCATACTGCATGTTCAATTAATTGATATGTATGATATTTAGCTACTGGCAGTGATAGTTATTTGTATTATTAATTACTGATATTTTGTTAGGATGTAGGCACCTACTAACAAACCCCTTTTGAATTCCCTCTGACCCACTCTTGTCTGCCCTACCGTGGCTGTAATGCAGTGTCTAAGTCAAGGTTAATGATAGTGCACAGGTGAATAATATTATAGCTGTTTAAGCAAGTGGCTTCTCGATGCACTTCGTTCAACACCGTTTAGATACAGACGGCAACTTGACACAGAACGAGAAATTCGTTTACTCTGTGAAGTTATATGTTTTGGAAGAGAAATGCTGTACTAGAAAGTTTCGCACAAGATATGGTGTGTAATGTACATGGTGATACTGTGAGAGCCTAGTTGTTGTAAGCTACGGTCGTCAACCAGAGTTATCCCAGAGATGCTGGCCTGCAGTCTGCAGTAGTGAAGTTAGCCACTGACTGACAAATGTATCGACCTACTACAGAACCAAATCCATGGTGGTAACAGGTACTTTTTGGTTTTGTTACGATCGTAACTAACGTCACACTGATAACGTAAACATCACGTATACTAGCCTAATGTTCTTCGATGCTACTTGCTGGGTCAAGACTAATCGGTAGTTTCTCTGACGAAGTTTGGAATCTCAACTGTATTCACACGCAGAGGTTATATTACGACGTATTGCTACCGTTCTATAAACTGTTATACAACACTAGGTACAGAGTGGGCAAACATGAACTTTATGCAAACGCATATGCCCTACTAACCCCAAGCTTTGTCAATATTGCCATATCTTTGTTATTACTGAACTTTTGCTTAAATCGAATCACTTTGGAATTTGCTAATGATCAAATTGCTTCATTAATTATTTTAATGTCTGCCATTTGATCTTTCTTTTTTCTTCAAATCCATTAGTGTATAGAGTGCAAATAGGCCATAGTCCCCCGTATTTTTAACATCAGCATTAGGCCGATCTGCATCCATACATTTAGTGACTAGCTCCCTCCTGTTATGAGATGTAAAACTAACGCAGCATGTCCCTCTTTGATTCCCCTATAGGAAATACAAGATCAGGGTCATCACACACTGTTTATGCATTACTACTATATCATGTGATTGAAGCCACGTAGACAAAATTTTGGCTGTTCAGTTCGCCAAGGTATCCCGCTTTAAGTTGTCGAGTTAAGCGGACGTTCTCATGTCATAAAATGATGGTTTAGTAGTAATAGTGCTTGCTTGCAGAAAAGCGATCAGTCTACATGGTTACGACAGAGACGATAGTTGCATTCCAGCGATGATACTTACCTGCTGCTGATTATATTTTCCTGACGCCGATGATACATCACTTATTAAAGAGTCTACTTATCAGTTGTCGATGATATCTGCTGCTGATGACATTTACCTCTATTTACCCGACGCTGATGATAATGTCCTTGGTGCTTCCATGTTGTGATTACGAAATTGGTGATCCTTACCTTGTGACGAGTGCAGGAGCTTGGATGCTACCCTATTTTGGCGTCATATAAGTGGAGGCGTGTACATTAGGAGTCGTCAAAGTTTGGAGACGTCGTCCACGTAATCAGATCCATGAAGAGGTAGTGTAGTCAACCGTTCTATGGTGCAAAAACAATGAAGAAAATTGAACGCAAAAACAAAGAAGAAAACCGAACACAAAAACAAAGATGAAACCGAACGCAAAAACAAAAAAGAAAACCGAACGCAAAAACAAAGTAGAAAACCGAACGCAAAAACAAAGAAGAAAACCGAATGCAAAAAAAGAAGAAAACCGAACGCAAAAACAATGAAGAAAACCGAAAGCAAAAACAAAGAAGAAAACCGAACGTAAAAACAAAGATGAAAACCGAACGCAAAAACAATGAAGAAAACCGAACGCAAAAACAATGAAGAAAACCGAACGCAAAAAATGAAGAAAACTGAACGCAAAAACATTGAAGAAAACCGAACGCAAAAACAATGAAGAAAACCGAACGCAAAAACAATGAAGAAAACCGAACGCAAAAACAAAGAAGAAAACCAAACGCAAAAACAAAGAAGAAAACCGAATGCAAAAACAATGAAGAAAACCGAACGTAAAAACAAAGAAGAAAACCGAACGCAAAAACAAAGAAGAAAACCGAATGCAAAAAATGAAGAAAACTGAACGCACAAACATTGAAGAAAACCGAACGCAAAAATGAAGAAAACTGAACGCAAAAACAATGAAGAAAACCGAACGCAAAAACAATGAAGAAAACCGAACGCAAAAATGAAGAAAACTGAACGCAAAAACAATGAAGAAAACCAAACGCAAAAACATTGAAGAAAACCGAACGCAAAAACAATGAAGAAAACCAAACGCAAAAACAAAGAAGAAAACCGAACGCAAAAACAAAGAAGAAAACCGAACGCAAAAACAAAGAAGAAAACCGAACGCAAAAACAATGAAGAAAACCGAACGCAGACAGCTGATGTATGAATAAGAGAAGGAAAGTTATTGGTCAAAACTCTAAATATGGTAACAGAACTGATTCATTAAATGATCTTGCATTAAATTTGTGTCATAATAAACAGTATTAAAATATTTGTTTAGCGCTAGGCCAAGTAAAGTGTTGCAATAGCCTCGCTTGAATTCACTAAAAATGCAACACAGCCACAATTTATTTCTCAGGCAAAACGAGCATGAATGCTCTATAATACGCGAATGATCTCAGCACGAAGAATAATTTACTTCTCACAGAAGCGAAATTTTCACATTTTGAATGGAATCACACATTTTGCACTCACAATCTCTTACTGCACTTAATATTATCGCAAAAAACTTTAGTTGCAGTTTCATTGCAAATGTCATAGGAGGATTGCACGGTAAATGATTTCAACTGTCTCATTCAAGGATATGAATCGCATGAGAGTGATAGGAATTTGTCATGGTGAAATACCAGACGGTATGTTTAGCAACTGTTTAGCTCCGCCCAACGTTCACACTCACTAGAAATTTTCCAGAAAGATCGCCAAATACTGCGGAAAGATCGCGCAAAAACTGTGCAAAGATCGCGCAAATACTGCGGAAAGATCGCGCAAAAACTGTGCAAAGAACGCGAAAAAGCTGCGCAAACATCGCGCAAATACTGCGCAAAAACTGTGTAAGGTTGCACAAAACTGAGTCGTTTAGCGAAGATATTAGCTGTATTAGTTAAATTTGTTAGAATATTTTGAAAGTTTATGAATAAGAAATCACACTAATTTTTGCAAATACCTTAAAAAAGTGTTACAATTTTGAAAAATTCTTTAAGCTCATTTTCATTATTTGTATAATTTTGCTGTGTTCTGATAAGGGCAAAATTTTTGCCAATGAAATATTTCAATTCGGCTATCCCTGTCGAAGAATGTAAATATTAATTTTACGATCAATAAACCACTGCAACTACTATTACTATATGAGCTGCTACGGATAGAGCTGACAATCTACGGATAACGAAAGCTTTAGTCTTCAACAATTTGGAATTTACATTTAAAGTTTATAATCCTAGCAGCAGATTTTCTAAAATGACAAATTGCAGACCAATCATGATACACGCTCTCTCTGCACACAGAGAACAGCCCGATGGTTATTAAAATCTTCTAAAGTATTTCTCCTGAGATTCAGTTTATGCCCTACACATAAAGAAAGATGACAGCTTTCAGCAATTTTATCTGAAATTTAAAAATGACTGAAACGAACCGAAAATAATAACACCGACTTTTGAAGTTTATAATCTTTACGGCAAATTCCGCAAAACATTAAATTGCAGACATCTTGAGATGCGGTCTCTCTGCACACAAAAGAGCAGCTTATTTATAATCTTTTTGAAGTGTTTACCTGAGTGGCAGGTTACTAACTGCCGATAAAGAAAGATTGAAATCCCTTATAAATGTGTCTGGAATTTAATAGCGATTGATAGGCTGATAATAATAATGAATCTTTTTGAAGTGTTTACCTGAGTGGTAGGTTACTCCCTGCCAACAAAGAAGGATTTTAATCCCTTATAAATGTGTCTGGAATTTAATAACGATTGATAGGCTGATAATAATAATGAATCTTTTTGAAGTGTTTACCTGAGTGGTAGGTTACTCCCAGCCTACAAAAGAAAGATTTTAATCCCTTATAATTGTGTCTGGAATTTTACAATGATTGATAAGCTGATAATAATAATGAATCTTTTTGAAGTGTTTACCTGAGTGGCAGGTTACTCCCAGCCTACAAAGAAAGATTTTAATCCCTTATAATTGTGTCTGGAATTTAATAACGATTGATAAGCTGATAATAATAATCAATCATTTTGAAGTATTTACCTGAGTGGTAGGTTACTCCCTGCCGACAAAGAAAGATTTTAATCCCTTATAATTCTGTCTGGAATTTAATAACGATTGATAAGCTGATAATAATAATGAATCTTTTTGAAGTGTTTACCTGAGTGGTAGGTTACTCCCTGCTTATTTCTCAGACTCGAATTAACAGAGATTATAATCAATTAATGCAGGTGACTCTTGTGCTTAGGGTGAGAGCTTTGTGTACAGCTCAGGTCTCAAATTTTTTATCAGTTAAAGCAAATAAAAAATCTTATTCATTTTACAGGGCGTCATAAGCTGTTTTTATATTATTTCTAAAGCCAGATGGCAGCACCGTGCAAAGTGAGATGAACTTACCATGCGCATAACAGTCAAGTGCAGTTAAAACCAGTACTCTACAGAAATTACGAAACATTGTTTACACAGCAGCATAAAATGTCTTCATATTATTTCTATTGCCAGATGGCAGCACAGTGCAACGTGTGATGAACTTACCGTGTGCATAACAGTCAAGTGCAGTTAAAATCAGCAGTCTACAGAAATTACGAAGCATTGTTACAAGGCAGCATAACCTGTTTTCATTTTATTTCCGTTGCTAGGTGGCAGCACAGTGCAGTCTCTGGTGAACTTAGTGTGCGTAGAACAGTCAAAAGCATTTAAAACCAGTACTCCACAGAAATTAGGATGCTTAAGTTTCAGGGCAGCATAAGGTGTTGTTATATTATTATGTTGCTAGATGGCAGCACAGTGCTGGCTCTGGTTTACTTGTCGTGCACGCAGCTGGTTGATGAATTTAAAAGCAGCACTCCGCAAAAAAATAAAGATTTTTTACATGGCAGTGTAATTTATTTTCATATTATTTCCTTTGCCAGATGTCAGCGCAGTGCAGGTTATGATGGTTTTACAGTGTACACAACCATCGTACGCATTTAAAGCCAGCACTCTACAGAAATTACAAAACATTGTTACACAGCAACATAAGATGTTTTCATATTATTTCCGTTGTCAGATAGAAGTACCATGCAAGGTGTGATGGGCTTACTGCACGCACAACAGCCGATGCATTTGAAAGCATTACTCTAAAAAAATTATGATGCTTTGTTATGTAAGCTGTTTCTATATTGTATTCATTGCCAGATGGCAGCACAGTGCTGGTTCACACGGTCTTACTGTGCACAAAAATGTCGGATGCATTCAAAACCAGCAGCTCTCGCAAATGATTTTCCAACTAGCAACTAGCAAATTAAAACAAAAGTTTTTTGCTTTGTAAAGGCCTTAAAACAAAGATAAAGCAAACTTGCAGATGTAATGACCCAGGTTAAATCATAGAGCCTTTACTTTAACTTGCAGATTAAGCTTTATTTTCGTATTTTGACACCAGCTTTTTTTTACTTAAGTTTACTAAGTGTAAATTGTTTCTAGATTGTTATGATGAACTATGTACTATTTGTTAGTTTAGGGAATGTTAGTCTCCCCCCCCCCTGGGTTGGGTTAAACGTGTAACTGTACGTTTGTGCATTTAATCGGATTGAAGCCAAACGCATGGATTTCTGTACGTTCATGACATAGATTTCACGGACACGATATGCAACTTCACTTTGGTTGGTTAAACTGCGTTTTTATGTTTTACCAGATTGTCCATTAGCTGACGTTCAAAAAGCTAATGAAATATTTGTGGTTGTGGAAGATGTCCACTCATTGGTTTACATGGCTTTGCTAATCTTACCATGCCGGGATCATGTGAGAGCATCGTTTCGGATGATGTGAGAGCACCGTCGTGCAGTTGGAAAGGTGCCCAGCTCGATAGTCCATCGCATGGGACGGAGAAGTCGTCACTGCCCGGGTAGGAACTGTATGCCAATAAACCGGAAGGCAAAGGTACCTGTTTACTTACGTTATCGTTAATTGGCGCCAGAGGGAGAACTTGTTTTTGATGTGAATTTCCGAGCGCATGTGTGCCTAAAGCTCCGTTCACGTGTCACCCTTTTGATAGACTTGCGTTGAAACATTTAGCTACGTTTCTCTCAGACTTTTTGCGTCGTTACTGTGGGAGTCGTGAACCCGTTAGATAAAGTCTGAACCATACTTTAGTCGTTCTAAAGGACTATGACCGCAAACTACACTTGTCTGCAGAATATATTATGCTAGCGTACGCGTTCAAGGGTGGCTGGTAGAGTAAGTAGAACCCCTTTAAATAGTTAGGAACACTGTATGACTTTTGCCATTGCATTCATTTCATGTCATGCTGTTTAGTAGCGTTTTCAGATTCACTTTTGCATATTAATAATTTCCATTGTTTGCAGATAACTAAATTTAATGACTGTTTGGTATTTATATTGCGTCAATAAACTTAATATCTTGTTACTTATTTGACTGCTGACAGTTTGATTTTTGAGGTATAGTTAAAAAGCCTGTTTTTCATTCATCACACCACAAAAGAATCCGTGCTATTCAGGTAGAGCCCCCGTAGAGTCTGCCTACGCTCAGCTACTGTCTGTTTTCTCTAGTGGGCAGTCGGTTAGTATTTCTAGCTCAGCCAAGGAACTGATCAAACTTAGCAGCGATTACCATTAATTGGCCCCTATGGTCTGCCCCTGTATGCAAGGGCCATTACAGAAGATACCTGAATTGTGTACAACCTTTTGCAGCATTTAAGATTATTTTGTTACAAGCTGCGTTTTAAACTTTGCAATTACGACCTACTTTTCCATACATGCGCCAGCCGAACTAACAATGCAATTATAAAAACTGTTTAGCTATTTTTTGGGCTTGTTTTGTTTACGTCTGACCTTTTTAGCATCAATTATTAGAGGTCAATAAACTCATTTCGTGAAAAAAGTAAAATTTTTGCTTTTGTGGTGGTATTTGTACATCTTGCCTAGGTGCTTCGTGTAATAATTGGGCTATATACTGAATGAAAAAAATGACTTTTGCAAAGACCAAAATGAACAAAGTTTGAACAAAAATAAACACGAAACGTTTAAATCGCATTTTGAACAAATAATAAGAACTCCTCTAATTCGTTCTAAAGTCATTCTTTTATTTTGAACACAGAATAGCTAATTGTTTTTGCGTTCATCTTGTATGAAACACAAGCGGAACGGAAGTTCTAATGTTCTTAGATCAAGCACATCCTTTTTTGTCTGCTAATGATTTTCTAGCGCTGTAAATAAAACGGTTAATTTTTTTTTTATTTAGTTTAGTAATTAACAGTAAGATACGAAAAGTATGTGGATTTTTCAAAATAATTTCGTTTCAAAGCCTTTTAGTTTCCAAATGTTAGATTGTATCTAAAACTGTTCAAACATAAACTGTACAGCATTCTTTTCTGCACTAGAATTTGTAAGAAGTCTTCAAATAACTCCAACTTTGTAAATTGAAAGGCACGTGGTGCCACGGAATTTGCACATGAAGATGACCAGTAGCTGCAAGAAGGTCTGCCCTGCTCAGCTATTGAATTGACAAGCAGCCATCCCAGCATGATTGGAAGCAACAGAAGTTGAACAGTAAATTATCATTCATATTTGCTTACTTGCAAGAGATTTTTCAAAGGCTGAAAGTTTTGTCGGACATGCCCAGAATTATTAAGAAGTAAATCGCAGAAAATTTATCACCAGTTACTACACACATGTAACTGAGTGCTACGCAAGTGAAAAGTACAGTTGTGAATTTGTTGAAAATTTCAAAAGAAACACAAAAAGGGTTTTTGTTATTTTTTCATTTTTCGTAAAGCATAATATTATTCAAATGTGGAGTACTGCTCACTGTCAGCACATGCTGTTGTTACATTCTGTGAACACTCAACCACACGACAACGAAAATTACCGTTTATGGTGTTAATAATAGCCTCTGCTTGTATTATGTAATAATGAGTGAAGAGCTGATGAATATTCACTTGTTACCCCATAATAATAAAATGCCAGGAAAAATTTCATCAGAACAACTGAATATTTTGTTTTACTTTCATAATATCTAAAATGTTTTCAACAGACTACACTGCAAAACAACAGACCCAAAAGTAAACTGCTGCATGTGGGCTGAGCGAATTGCGACAAGTTTAGTCTTATTCACATTTACAAGGATATCATATTTTTAGCAAATTTGCTACCGTCAGGGTTGTTGCTAAAAGACATATGTCATCAGCGTACATCAAGTGATTAATGCAGGCTTCAGCAATATGACAACGCACACCAGAGTTAGTAAGTGCAGCATTGAGATTTTTAAAATAGAAGTTGAATAACAGTGGAGACATTTTTCCACCTTGACGAATTCCGTTACCTACTGCAAAACTATCAGAGTTAAACTTACCGGCATACGTTATTTAATGTAATAAAAAGGTAAAAGTCTAGTTTGGTATGTTAGTACTGATAAGATTTAGAAACAGTTTGAGATAACTTGCTCTGTCGAACGGTTTTGATGCGTCAATAAACAGAATATGTAGTTTTAGTCTAATGTAATCAGGCTAATGTAATAGTCAAGCACCGGTTTTAAAGCATAGATGCACATCTCTGTGCCTAAGTTTTCAACAACTCGACTTCCAAGTCCCTCCTGATGACTCCAAAAATCTGTAATTGTATTTTTCTTTTTGTTATCCTTACTCCTTTCATAACGTATTCCTTGAAAAATATTATAACTATATGTATATATAAAAATAATAAAAATTCTCTTCTCTACATTAACTCAGGCTAATTTATAATTGTTGATTAGTATCGTGCATAAATTTAAACATAATCACCTATCAAAAAACTAAAAATATAATACGTAAAACCTACTTCCATGACCATCTTTATCCAAACCGTCTTTTATCACTATCCTGTTCTTACTGACCTACCTTACTTTTCCTTTTTCACATTTCTTATATATTTCTTTTCTCTCTAGTACAAACTATATTTACTAACAATTGCCAGGTGCCACTTAGCTGGTCGGCCGCTACTAAGCGATATGCTTCAGTTAAACCTAGACATATGCTCGCATCTAGCATAACCTCTTGGTTATCGCATTTCCAGGGCCAATTTTATATTGGTTTTCATAACCAAACTGGTTTGACGTGGTACTCAAACAAGAACTGTAACGATTTAGAAGCAGTATTTCTATAACTTTGCTTCCTACAGATGAAAGAGCGATAGGTCTATAGTTGTTTTTGTTTGTAATATCCCCATTTTTGTCTTTAACGAGAGGCACTAGTATAGATAACATTAACGAATGTGGCAGGTAACCGTGTGTTACACAGGACGTGAATAGCAGCACCAACATGATTGCCAGCAAATGGGATGCATTACAGAAATGTTTACCTTTAAGTCTCTCTCGACATCTAAGTAGCCATGAGACTTACCATTTATGCGCCATGCAAGGAAGCACTGATGAGAATATCTATGACTATCTGCAACATAGTCATTCCAACCAGGTATCGTCTTACGTGGACACTTATTAGACTCAAGTCGCATCCCTGGAATACTGATAGTGGCTGAAACTTTTAGTATGTCAGTAATATCTCCATACAGTTTAGACAAGTTATTTTGGTGTTGTTCGTTTTCACAGTAGACAATATTACAAAATACAGAGAGAGAGAGAGAGAGAGAGAGAGAGAGAGAGAGAGAGAGAGAGAGAGAGAGAGAGAGAAGGAGAGAGAGAGAGAGCAAGAGAGACAGACAGGATGAGAAGGAGAGAGTGAAAGGGAGAGCGGGCGAGAATGAGAAAGAGACAGAGAACAAAAAAGCTTCAAAGATAAATGGGAAGTGAGCGAGAAAGAGAGAGAGAGATAGTGAGAGAGACAGAATGAGAGAGAGAGAGAAAAAAAAGAGAGACAGCTAAGTAGAGAGAGCAAGTGAGAGATGAGGGGTAGGAACGATGTAATTAGAGAGAACTAAACAGAGAAAGAGAAATCGAAGGCTTTGTCCCAATGTAATAGAGATGTAAAAATTGAAAACGTGACCTTCTTTCCTAAATATCTCTCTAGGAAATGCTTTTTCGGTGAAATGATTTCCAAGGAAAAATGTTTACTGGGAAAAAGTTTTCAAGGACAAAAATTCTAACAAATTTCTTACTGGGGAGTTTTTTTCTGGCAAGTAGTTTTTCTCAAAAAAAATACTGTGAGACCCTGAGCAACTGACTTAAACTACCAGGTGTCGAAGATTTTTGTTTATTAAACCAAAAGAGTTTGTTCTAACAATATAACCAATAATAGTTAGAGGTGCGTTTTGATTAGATTACTTTCCTGTTCTTTCCTGTAAGGTGGTGACATCTGGCTTCAATATTACCATCATAGTTTTAAATACCTGATATTCAAGTTTCAATGTGTTCGAAGCAGTGATGACGTGTTGACAAATTTTCTGTGTATCTCATGATTTGATGCCAAAGATACATTTATAATCTGTTTAATTTTATTTAGTTATTCAAGTAGTTGATTAATTTCACTTAATTGTAATTGACATTTTGATAAGAACTCTTTGATTAGTTTATTAAAGGAATTTGCATTTCATTCAAGATAAAATGTATAATTTATAAAATGGCGTCTCAATGCGTGTCAAACATGAAGTAAAATGACAAAATTGCATGTTCCTTGATGATCATTATATGTTTATTATATTGTTTTTTTACTTAATTATAACAATATAGGCTTAATGTTTTTCCTTATTTAATATTTTCTGTAGGACAATCGCCTAGTTTTACCACATTACCAAAGGAGGTGACCACCAACATGAAAAGTTAACACTATGGAAAACTCTATTGATCAAGGATGTATGCTCGTCTACATGAGCCTAAGTTAGCTAAAGGTCTGCTACATCCACCTACAGACAACATCTTGAAAGAATGTTTGTTTTTAACATATTGATTGCTGCTTGTAGACTTCCAAAAGTAGAATAGTCTAGGTAACTTTCTTTTGCTATGACTCACTATACAGAAACATTGAGTAATAATGCAAAAAAATTATTAAGTACATCAAACAACTGCAAGTCTGTCGTGCCAGTTAAGTGACCACAGTTTGAAGATGTACAACACATACTTTGTGAACAGTGCTGAACATCAAATTTTTATTGCCTTTTTATGCAAAGCACAAAGTCCCAAACAAGATCAAAAATAGATTGACAATACAATACACTCAATCTGACAATGTGAGATAAACTAATCACTGAAGCAACTCTGTAACCCAGTGTTTCTTGCAGGCCCTTTAAAGTCAATTTATCATTTATCAAATTTTCCATCCTCTTTTGCCTTTTTTCACTATAAATCATAATCATCAGTTTTCTTTTTTTAGATTAGTGACACTCCACAATCATTATTTGCTCTCAGGATGGATGTATAGCGATTTCAGTGGTTTCAAACAGTCCGTTTTTGGACTTTCGCTCATTCTTTTGGCATATCAATATAATTGTGGCATAACTTGTGACATCGCGTATTAAGATACAAGGAACAGGACTGTCAGCTATATCTTCCATAAATTTTCTAAGAGCTTCTTCTACATGAAATATTTTGCTGTCAATTCCATCTTCCTCTATGACAAATTGACATGTCAGTTGATGTATCTCTTTAATTGACTTCAATGCGCTGTATACTCAACGTACTCATCAACCCCACCAAGTCTGTTGTATTTGAGGGTCAACAGATTTTTTACAACATTGCACGTGATTCAAAGAACTAATGAAGGAATCAGATTAATTTTAAAAGCCATGTCCTGATTGTGGCTTATTAGATGTTTCCAACGCTGCAGTGAGACATAGTAGGCAGAATAGGATAAATGTTTCAGGTTTTAACGTGATTGTTAGCCACATGAACTTCTTGAAGCTCCATTGAAGGTCTCCTTTGATACCCTGTAAATAAACAAGTTAGTAATTTAAAAAATAAAATATTTTTTAACATTAAAAACATTTCAATTTTTATTATTATAATGCCACTGCAGGCGTGCTAATATTTCGACTGTTACTAAGGGTGTTGTCAAATATTGGTCGCTAAGCTATGTAATATTATTTGAAGTAATAATTTAAAAACAGTGTCTGCCTATTGTAAATTCTCAGTCGAGTACAATGATGCATTGACTTCGCTTCCAAGCTAAGCGATTAAAATTCTGCTTAAAGCACCTAATTGTGAATAAAATTAGGAAATTAAATTTCTGATTTTGTACACTTTACAAACTCTTTTGTTACTTATTTCGTTTGACATAAAATTAGACATTTTTATTTGTTAAGTACACAATTTACAGAGTAAAAGCAATAATTAGAAGCAGCATAAGTATGAAGATATCAAATACGTATCACTGGAAGTGTATGAGGAGGTGTTACAAGGGATCATCAAATAAACTACCCTTCTTGGATAAAATCAAAAAAAAAATTTAAGTCACAGCAAAAATTAAAAGAGAATTTTTAGAGAAAATTTATTACTATTATTATTATTATTATTATTATTATTCACTTAAAACAAGTTTTGTTCATCATAAGCGAATTTTGTTAACTAATTTAATCTGTTTGACACTTAATTGCTACAAAAAGTCCCACTGATAATTTTAAGAAACCTGCAAGATCTATTGGCCAATTTCTTTTGAAAAATATTAAGATGAACAATTTAGTGTGAAAATTACATTCAAAGAAACACCAGCAAAAATTTAGCTTCACAAATTAAGACTAAAGCCAGCATCTGTTCTCTTGCAACATCAAGTACTCCTGACAGACTTGTCTTCAATTTTAATGTCCAGACACCGGTCCCGTTTGTCTTCCCTTGTATCTCAATGGTAAATTCTGCGTTTGAGAGCAGTGAATGGGCAATGGTAAGGATTTGGTCAACACTGCCCATCCTGGACATCAGCACAAGCTGCAAGTCTTCAAGACTAGTTGAAACCACAAGAGTAGAAATACTATCCTTCATCTTAATCTTCATGCTACAGTTTCTGCACAATACAAAGGTTCGATCATCGTAAGCACACATTTTCAGACAAAAAGAAATTGAATCTGATCGCAAGATATTCAAGACTGATTCAGATTTAGCAATTAATGGAGACTGGTTCTTATTAAGACTTTTCCATATGAAAGGGGTGTGTGCATCAAGATCAATCATTATACTCCTGAGAAAAACTGTTGTAAGATAGATCTGCCAATATGCCACAAGGGCCTTTAATACAACGATTTTATTCAATTTTTATGTGTCCGACTTGTTTGACGAATACTGATAATTTTAAATATGCAGATACATAAAAATACTTGTAGCTTGCTCTTATGGAAATGAAACGCTTAGAACTAGTCAACTGTGTTGTGATAAACTGTATAGGTGGATGTCAATTAAGCCCAAGAATACGCTGTATAAAGGTTTCCGTCCCAAAGTTAACATTGTCGTATTTAAGTCTTAATTTTACCAATTATCATGTCTGCTAATTGGATGGTAAGAAAGCACACATTGTTTGATTGACATTATGAAAGCCTCAACTATTTATCACTTTCACCCATCAAGAGACAAATTAGAGTTAATTTGTTGGCTAATCCCAATTCATACTATTAAGCAATGTCGTATTCAGATTTAGTCAAAAATCATTTGATAGAAATTAGCCGAGATCACATCATCGGTTATGGACATTTCACTCGAGAATTACTGGCTTCTTCTGGTCAATATTTAAGACAATGTAAAAATCTCACGTTCTTTTGATTAGGGTAATCCAAGAGTACAAAAAAGGATATTGAGCTTTTTGTAACACACATATAGAAAAATAGATTGCGAACTCACTACCAATGCCAGGAGTTATCTATGTTTCCTGAAAATGTGTTTTAACTGCATTACACCTTCCTTTTCCTACAGGTAGCAGAAGTCTAGAAAAGCATTTTGTAGCATTTTACTAGGACAAGGTAACTTTAAATTTTTTCTGTTTAAAACTGCATACATGAAAATACCTGTATATGTTCAGAGGATGCACAAACAGTAGAATATTTGCATTTTAATTGTACACTAGTAGATGAAATTAAGAGGTTAACAGATGCAAATATCCTACAATCTCAGAACATCAGTAATATACCACTCGTGATAAAAACTTGCTAGTTGCTTTTACTTAGTCAGTTTGTGATCCGTTTTTGCAAACTTTAGTATGAATAATTAAATTTTGCAAAACAGTACAAATTTGCATACATCTATTTTTTCCATTGCTAGCCAACTTTAGATTATACATGTCGTTACGTGTAAACTGGTGCTATTTATTTATTTTTTGTTCTTTTGTATTAATTTGTTGAACAAAATCTATGATACATCAGTACACTGAACTTTTATGAGTGTAATAGCTAACTTTATATATAAAAGCTTTTTAAATATCCGATAACAATACCCTGCAAATAGAGGGACTCTGTATTGTACATTTGTAAATATTGAAACGTGTGAAATTTTAAATTTCAATTAAAGAATTATAACAATAATAATCTCTCTCTCTCTCTTTCTCTCTCTCTCTCTTCAGAATTGGCTACAATGGCAACATTGTTTACAGAGGCAACATTGGTTACAGATGCAACAAGGCTAAATGATATCAACGTTGGCTATAGAGGCAACAAGTGCAAGAAGAGCAACTAAGGCAGCTGATTATTTTCCATAAAAAGCACAAGAAACCCTTCACTTACATAAAAAATTTGTGACATAATTTAACATTTCCTTTTCTTCCCCTGATTTACGTTTGTGTAGTGACTTCAGGTAATCGCACCGTCTGTACAGTATTGCGGGTGATTTAAAATGAAAACAAACATTTCAGTACCATATATGTACAAAATTGCTGTATCGCAGTATTATTTTTTAGGACTATACTCTAAAACCTACGCCAGGAACCCCTTTTCTTGTCTTTTAACCCCCTAACATTAAAGGTCGAAGAGAACCTGTGAAAAGCATGGGTGCATGAAGTGAAGGGTTGGTAATGATATTGGGAACAAATCTAAATAATTAATAATTGATAATTACCATAATTACGGCACCGGCAGGCACTGGGAAGTGAATATCCAATCAATGTTCTATAGCATACGGCATAAAAACATTTAAGCTGATCAATGATCTAGCTAGCTTTATTCATATTTGAAAAGAACTACATCTATCGTAAATCTGTAGTAGTATATTGGGTAGCCTAAATATAAAACTCTTCAGAATACAGGAGATTGGGTCTCAAAGTCTGGCGAGAAAGCTAAAAAAATTAAGCAATACACCTGCAGCCTCTGAGTTTAGCTACTTGAGTGTAACAAAAACACACTAATTCTATTGTAAAACCAAATAAAATTCTTTAGATCCAAGTTATCGCATCTTAAAAGAATCCTTCGTCGGGGTACATAAGATCTAATCTCTAATCATTTCAAATTAGCCATATGTTTCTTAGAATACGAACTAAATCATTAAGAAATGCTTGAAACAATGATCTAGTTTGAGCTGCAAAAACAGTGGTTAGTTAGAAATGATTTCACCTTTGATATTAAGTACTAAATAAATACTCATCATTGATTTGGTTAGGTAACCGGCCATTTATTTAAGCAGTTAGTCAATCAATGATTAATTTTTTGCTTGAGTGAGTGAGTAAATAAATTAAATGGAAACAAAAGAACAAGTGATATGTATAAGTAAAACAAATGCCTACTGTAAAAAGTCAACTTATTAACCCGCCATGCTGCCAAACCCGCCTTACTGTCAAACCTGTCCTACTTGCCAAACCTGCTCTACCTCCAAACCGGCCATACTGCCATTCTGACAAATCTGCCATACTGTTAATCCTGTCATGCCGGCAAAACCTGCTGTACCGCCAAATCTGCTGTACCCATAAATCTGCCGAACTCGCCATACTAGCGAACCTGCTGAAACCGCCATACTGCCAAACCTGTCATACTGCCAAACCTGCCATACCACCAAACCTGTCATACTGCCAAACGTACCATAAAGCTGTCATACCCCAAAGCTAAAGCTAAATTATTGGCTAGCTTAGCAAACTAACTAATTAACAATCATCATACAGTCACCTTTTTCGTATTTCCAAATTACTCTACGTTCCCATATTTATTGTATATACTGCTACCTGCTTTGCTTGGTTGTGCCACGTTTCGAAAAAAAACAAAATAATGCCTGTAGAGTACACAACTTACTGGCGCAGACAGACGCTGGAAAATGGCGCACATTGAGAAAATTCGCAAGATGCCCTTTAACTTTTCAGTTTACAGTTTGGCTCTTGTAGCAGACTTAGCTTTTTTGTTAATCTTACTTACAAATTAATGCACGAGGCGCCATCTGTAGCGGGAATGTAAAGCCTTTGGTTTTGGTCAGTTTCTAAGTTTGCTACCTGCTAGTCACCTGTCTGTTTTGCTCACCTGTGCTCCGAAAAGTCAGATTAATCGACTTTATGGGATATTTGGGACATTTATGTACTGATTATGTTACAATAAAGCATTCAGTGGTATTAACCTCTGTTGACAGTGTTTATCTGACTACAGATCTTTTTTGTTTCTTGTTACTCCTTCCTAGACTATGGCGCCCATATATACGCTCTCTGGCAACTCCCAAATTAAAATATTTCACGAAATCTTTCATAAGTTTTCTAGAGTTGTTTTTCTTTATAAATGGGAGGTATGTTTCAACTTTTCTTTACATCATCGTGCAGATAAAGGATGAATTTTTCCACTGCAGTCCTGCTTTTAACAATAATTCCAATTTAGGCGATATGTCAGGGCCTTAAAAAGCGCCTAAACTGTAGTCACCTAAACTACTAAACAACATATTGTGGCATGATAGATCACACTAATACAAGACCCATTTATATAAAATAAAGTAAGTGATTTAAAATGATTGCTCATACGATAAACACTTACCACAAAACATATGCAGGACAGTTATAAAGATAGATTTAGCTTGCTGATAGCTGCCACCATTCCCTTTTTAAATCACCTTGCAGCCACAATCCATTTATTAGGCAAAATAGAAGCGTGACCACTTCTGTGGTTAAGTGCAAAGAATAAATTGTTTCATACAGAAACCAACATTTTCACTTTTCTAACAAAATCACACATTTTTCACTCAAAATCAGTATTACACTTCACTAAAAAGTCTTCTGTTTTTCCTGGAGCACTGCTCACGCTTATAGCAAGACTGCAAAGCAAATGATTTGCTTGAGTTGTCTCGTCTTCACGCATCTGAAAGTTACGCCTATAAACTGACGTGTTGGAGTTGATCACCATGACAGCTTTTTAACTCCGCCTCAAATTCTTGTGCACTAGAAATATGGCCAGAAACTTGAACATTTTTAATAAACGCAAAGTTCCTTAAGCACAATCTATTTGCACAAGTCGACCATCTTACTACCAAATCTTTTCTTCCTTTTAAGAATTTACAGAAACATAAATAAACTTCAATAAATTGTTACAGCATGATAATATCACCTGCTTAAAATTTTTACAGTTACGTGTGCAGAGCTTTGAGCATGTCAACTGAATTTGCGCCCTTTTCTATAGAATTAGATAAAATTTGAAAGATATAGAACTTCTTTAACCTTGCTCACACATTCCATTTATGATTCGAACTGTAAATTACTTCGTATGTGTTCATATACAGTTTCGGTTGCATTTATGCGACTGTGCGATATTTTTATAAAAATAAATGGTATCGAATTGGATTATAATTGTCAACGACTCAAATCAGAGTTCCTTTTTTACGTTACGAAAAGCTCTTCAAAGTTGGACATTACAACCCAGTCATAAAATAATTGTAGCAAAATCGCTATGACTCGGATTATAATAATCAACAATTTTAATCAGAATTGAATCTTTAATTGTAAAAATCGTCCGATGACGGACCATTTCGTGGCATATTGATAAAATAGCACAGCTGATTTTCGTAAACAAACACGTTTTTCACCCAAATTTGCATTCTGGTAAAACGCATCTATGACGTCTAAACTACGGCATAAAATATAAAAATTGGACAATAATTAGTAGTAAAAATACAAACGTTCTAAAACATTCATTTTGCGACCTAACCCGTTACTAGGGCTCTTCATTTGCAAAAATAGACCAAAAGTTTGCAGTTGAATTACCTTCCGTAGACGCCATTAATTTATACGTAGACGTCATTTTCTTTTACACCGAAGGCCGAATTACAGATTTCTTAAATTTTTAAACCCGGTATCTGTTGCATACTTTTACGTAATATGGAGGGCGGTTGGTACGGTGACAAATATTACCCACCGCCATGACACTCAAAACTGTGACGTCATTTCTTAGCCGTAGTACAGTAAACAACCAGCGACCCCAGAAAGCAGATCACTCTGAACAGAGCGGTTATTGCTGAGTAATGACATATCTATTCATAAAGATGTTTATTTCAATATTCTTCATCTATTTCTATGAAATAAACTTATAAGAATCAGTCTTCAATTTACGAACCTACAAGGAACGTGAACTTTATAGTAAGAAACACTGTACAATTATTTCAAAATACCAAATTGCAGACATCTTGAGACGCGCTCTCCACACACAAGCGAACAGCTTATTTATAATCCTTTTGAATTGTTTACCTGAGTGGCAGGTTTCTCCCTACACACAAAGGAAGATTTCAATCTTCAACAATCCTGTCGGGAATTTAATAATAATTGAAATCTTGTGAAGTGCTGAGCTGATATGAGATATATGCCGTGACGTCCTGTGCACAAGATTTTAATCTGTAATACAAGTATGTCTGCGATAAGACAAAAGCTCAATAATCCTTATTTTAAAATTGACTTCTCAGATTTCACAACAATTTTGGCAGCATGAGATATTGTGGGTAATGACCAACCTTGAAACTGCAATGATAAACCGTTTATGCAGACATTAGACTCAAAACCAATGAGTTTCGGTTTTTCAAATATTTATATTTTCGAAAAAATTTTGGCACTACTATTGTCTCATTGATCATTGTTACTAACTACTGCTTTTACAAACAAAACATATGTCTGCATAAAGACTACAGAAGTCTACACAGCTATAGTACTATTAAATAATTTTTTATGTGAATAAATCTCAGTTGGGTTCACGCCAAGTGGAATAAATGTGGATGCCTTGCGATTCGTGAGACATGGGTTCGACTCTCGTTAGGGCAGTTTTATTTGAAATGCTGGTTGTTTGCACGGTATAGAGAGAATGTTTCACACATGAACAAGGCCGAGACACATCTGGTTGTTCAGTGGCTCATTTTCAGTTGTTGCCCTTGCTAGTAAGCCAGATTCAGCTCAGGCCACATCACAAACATCTCCATTGATACCATCAATTCAATACATAATTATGTTCACAGTGTGTCATAATTTCAGGAACAAGTTGTTGTTAAGCTTTGTACGATAAAGATTAAAACTCTGAGCTGATGAAAAAAGAAACATCTGACTGTGAAAACTTTTCTTCAAAATTATTCAACACAAAGAACGTTCAAATCCAAGATGCTGCAATGTTTATTTTAGAACAAGTTTTGTTCTTTTGCGCTCGGGATGTGAAAAATGTCTGAAATTTTCCCATTATCTTGTGTCAATACATTAGCCTGGGAGTTTAGAAAAGGACGCAGCAAAAGAGTTAAAAGAAGAAAGCAGAGTGATTATACACTTGAATTTCAAAAGCCTGCATTCCACACCTGGGAAAGAGTTAAGCAGATAAAGCAGAGTGTTTACACACTTGAATTTCAAAAGTCTGCGTTCCACACCTGGGGAAGAGTTAAGCAAACAAAGCAGGGCAAATACAGACAAGACTAATAATAGTCTGCAACATTCCAGTAAAATTGACACAAGCTTTTCTACAAAGGAGCGTGAATAAATAACAATTTCTGGTATAACAGCCTGTGTTTGCATTAGATTTTGCCTTAACTCACGTTTAATACCTACATGAGAAGCTTTAAGTTGTTTTACACGAAAGTAATACCTTCTTTTACATGTCAGCGATCATTAATTTAACAAGATGCAACACAAGGTGGTTTTCTGCATCATGGTCCGCTGAGTGCAAAAGTCACATATCCATTAATTGATCAGTTTCTGTGTTGCTTAACCTTGGAAAGCACAGCTTGTGATCTTTAAACAGTCAGACATGACATTATTTTTTTCTTTTTGAAGTAAGACTGGTAATAATATAACCACCCCGGAAATATAAGCACAATAATTTAGTTTCAGTTTTCAGATTTCAAAGCATTTTAAAGTCTTTGTATTGAAAACACAGGAGGAAAAACCAGTTTCATTTACCATCATAATACAGACGAGGCTGGGTCATAATAATAGCTGTTTGAACAAGAACCAGCCAATTTTAAGTGTTCAATCACGGGGGCGAGCATACCGATATGAAAGGGTAATTCTCCAAAGTGATTTGTTTGAGGAAGACAGAAATTACCCCTCTAATAACAATCTAGAGGCCAAAAACGTACCTAAGCAAAAAAAAAATTCTAGCTTTGACTTGAGAACAAATACCCATGTCTTCTCGTACAGAGAAAATAGTTACGTGCGAAATAAAGTAAAGTACAAGACAAGCGATGCAGTTTTACGACCTCCCCGCCCCCAAATATATTTGCCAGGGTCAAGAAAATACAAATTTATTTAAGAACCAGTTCCCAGTTACACATCATTTGCCACAAACTTATTTATGTAGAGATAAAATACCTAACACGTGTACAGGGCGTCCAGAAATTACCTAACGCTTATACAAGGTGTCCAGAAAATACCTATCGCTTATACAGGGTGTCCGTAAAATACCTAACGCTTATACAGGGCGTCCAGAAATTACCTAACGCTTATACAAGGTGTCCAGAAAATATCTATCGCTTATACAGGGTGTCCAGAAAATCCATGACGCTTATACAGGGTGTCCAAAAAATACCTAACGCTTATACAGGGTGTCCGTAAAATACCTAACGCTTATACAGGGTGTCCAGAAAATACATAACGCTTATACAGGTGTCCAGAAAATACCTAACGCTTATACAAGGTGTCCAGAAAATACCCAACGATTATACAGGGTGTCCAGAAAATACCTAACGTTTATACAGGGTGTCCAGAAAATGCATGACGCTTATACAGGGTGTTCAGAAAATACCCAACGCTTATACAGGGTGTCCAGAAAATACCTAACGCTTATACAAGGTGTCCAGAAAATACCAAACGATTATACAGGGTGTCCAGAAAATACCTAACGCTTATACAGGGTGTCCAGAAAATGCATAACGCTCATACAGGGTGTCCAGATAATGCATAACACTCATACAGGGTGTTCAGAAAATACCTAACGCTTATACAGGGTGTCCAGATAATATATAACACTCATACAGGGTGTTCAGAAAATACTTTTAAGCTTCATAGTAAAATGAAACTGTCAAGCATTGAGAATCAATGCATAACCCACCATACTGTCAAACCTGCAAACCCGCCATACTGTCAAACCTGCATACCCGCCATACTGTCAAAGCTGCAAATCCCGCTGTACTGTCAAACCTGCAAACCTGCCATACTGTTAAACCTGCCAAATCGGCCATACTGTAAAACTTGCAAAACCCGCCATACTGTCAAACCTGCAAAACCCGCCATACTGTCAAACCTGCAAACCCACCATACTGAAAAACCTGCCAAACCCGCCATACTGTCAAAGCTGCAAATCCCGCCATACTGTCAAACCTGCAAAACCCGCCATACTGTCATACCTGCCATACCAACCATACTGAAAAACCTGCCAACCCGCCATATTGTCAAACCTGCCAACCCACCATATTGTTAAACCTGTCAAACCCGCCATACTGTCGAACCCGCCATACTGTCGAACCCGCCATACTGTCATACCTGCCATACCAACCATACTGAAAAACCTGCCAACCCACCATATTGTTAAACCTGTCAAACCCGCCATACTGTCAAACCTGCAAAACCCGCCATACTGTCAAACCTGCAAACCCGCCATACTGTTAAACCTGTCAAACTGCTATACTGTGAAACCTGCAAAACCGCCATACTGTCAAATTTGCAAAACCCGCCATACTGTCAAAGCTGCAAATCCCGCCATACTGTCAAACCTGCAAACCTGCCATACTGTCAAACCTGCAAACCTGCCATACTGTCAAACCTGCAAACCAGCCATACTGTTAAACCTGCCAAATCCGCCATACTGTCAAACCTGCCAAACCCGCCATACTGTCCAAGCTGCAAATCTGCCATACTGTCAAACCTGCAAACCCGCCATACTGTTAAACCTGTCAAACCGGCATACTGTGAAACCTGCAAAACCGCCATACTGTCAAATTTGCAAAACCCGCCATACTGTCAAAGCTGCAAATCCCGCCATACTGTCAAACCAGCACACCCACCATACTGTCAAACCTGCAAACCCGCCATACTGTTAAACCTGCAAACCCACCATACTGTTAAACCTGCAAACTCGCCATACTGTCAAACCTGCCATACAGTCCATATTGACAAACCTGAAATTCCAGCCATACTCCCAAACCTTCAAAATCTGGTAGAGTACGCCACTTACTGGCTCACAACTGGCACACATTGAGAAGATTTGCCAGATGCCATTTAAATTCCCAGTAAGTTTACAGTTCGGTTCTTTTTTTGTTTTCAGTTGCTGCTTGCTAGGCTATGGGGCACTGCAGTAGATAAAATATCACTCAATAGTCCCAAATAAAATATTGCATTGAATCGCTAAATCTTAGTCCGTTCTCTTTTAATTTTTTTTTAAAATTATTTTTTAAACAGGAGGTATGTTTCAAATTTTAGTTACATCAGTGTGCAGTTAAAAGATGCATCTTTCTATTCTAACCCGTTTTCAGTGATAGTTTTCATTTGAGTGAACTGCGGGTGCCTCAAACACACCTAAACTGTAATGGGCCATGCAGACGACCAAGCAACATAATCGTGTCACAATAGATCACAGCCTTACAGGACCCATTTATATAAAACAAAGTAAGTGATTTAAAAGGATTGATCATAAGAATAACACTTACCATAAAATATATGCCGCACAGTTATAAAGACAGAATTAGCTAGCTGATGCCTGACAAACTTTGTAAAGCAAATTCACACTCCATGCCATATTACTGGCAAATCACGCTGATGACGTCATGAAGTGGCACGTATTTCAAAATCAAGATGGCGAAACGCGATTTGCTTTCTGTGAGAAATTCCAAGTTAAATTGATGCTTTCAACCTAACGTGGCTTTTAATTCAACATACAGAATGGCACTTTTTCACTTTTACTGAACAAACGTTAATTTAAAACTTGCTTTAGGAAATGCCACCATTCCGTTTTTAAATCACCTTGCAGCCACAGTCTATTTATTAGACAAAATAAAAGAGTAGAGCATGATCACTTCTTGGTTGGTTAAGTGCAAAGAATAAATTGTTTCGTACAGAAAACATATTTTTCACATTTCTAACAAAATCACACATTTTGCTCACGCTTATAGCAAGACTGCAAAGCAAATGATTTGCTTGAGTTGTCTCGTCTTCACGCATCTGAAAGTTATGCCTATAAACTGACGTGTTGAAGTTGTTCACCGTGACAGCTTTTTAACTCCGCCTTAAATTCTTGAGCACTAGAAATATGGCGCTAATAATGTTCGTTTGCACATGTTTAATAAACACAAAGTTGTTTCACTTTTTAAGCGCGGTCCATTTGCGCAAGTTGTCCATCTTACTACCAAATCTTTTATTCCTTTTTAAGAATTTACAGAATCCTAAATAAACTTCAATAAATTGTCATTGCAGAATAATAAGACCTGCTTAATATTTGTTACAGTTATGGTCAAGATAATTAAAATCATTATGAGTTGTGAACCATCATCTTCTTGTTGTTTGTTTATATGTTAACTTTGATTAGTATCTTATGTCTGTCAATAATAAAAGTAAAGCAAAAGTGTTTCTTATGAAACTTTATATAATTTCATAGTTTGGGAAAATCCCAAAACGTAAATTCATGGAACTCCCCACTTTTTTGATTCTTACTGTGCAACTAAAAACCTGTGTTTTGAAACGTCATTATTGGTGTTTATATAATAAAGACAGTTTGCAAAATGTATAAATATTGAAACTGTAACATCTATAGTTCAGCTGAAACTAGAAAATTAGCTTTACTTAGTTGTTATTTATTTTATAACGTAAAATGTCAAATACTAAACCATTCGAGAGGCACTGTCTGTACAAAGGAGGGCTGCTTAATTATAAATCTTGTTAAGTATTTCAGTTGATCCTAAAACGCTAATCACATAGCGCTACAAAATACAATTTTCTCTAGAATTCGCATTGGAAACTCGTAATCCCGGCAAAACGCTGAATTGCATCCAGACCTCTTAAGACACGCCCTCTGCACACAAAGAGGAGGTTATTGCTTTTTAAAATCTTCTGAAGTATTTGAGATGATGCGCCGTTTACACCCTGCAAACAAATATAGATCTTATCTTCAATAATTTTGTCTGGAATTTAACAATGACTTCAGAAATAATAAGCCTCGCTTTTGAAATGAATAATCTTGTCGGCAGATTTCACAAAATACCAAATTGCAGACATCTTGAGATGCGCTCTCTCTGCACACAAAAGAGCAGCTTATTTATAATCTTTTTAAAGTGTTCACCTGAGTTGTAGGTTACTCCCTGCACACAAAGGAAGATTTTAATCCCTTATAATTGTGTCTGGAATTTAATAATGATTGATAAGCTGATAGTAATAATGAATATTTTTGAAGTGTTTACCTGAGTTGTAGGTTACTCCCTGCCGACAAAGAAAGATTTTAATCCCTTATAATTCTGTCTGGAATTTAATAACGATTGATAAGCTGGTAATAATAATGAATCTTTTTGAAGAGTTTACCTGAGTGGCAGTTTACTCCCTGCCGATAAAGAAAGATTTTAATCCCTTATAATTCTGTCTGGAATTTAATAACGATTGATAAGCTGATAATAAAAATCCCTCTTTTTGAAGGTTCAGCAAATTTCACAACAATCTTAGCAGCACGTGAGATTTTCTGGGTTATCACCAAAATTTGAACTGGCATGTTCGATATATAATAAATAATTTTGCAACAACTATATGGTTGTTGTCATTGTCGCTGCAGCAGCTCCACCTTCTACTTTTCACTCGCAATATTGCAATCATTGCTGTTGCAGCTATGCTGATGATGATGATAACGAATGTTGTCACTTTCTGTTGGCTGTGATGGCTATTGTTGTTCTTTCTGAAAGCTTTATACTTTATGTTCATAATTTCACAGGTAAAAAATTGTCGCCTTTTTATACATCAAAGAAAGTTTTTCTCAATAGCAAGCAACAGCATTTCAAAACTTTCTTTGTTAGGTTGCGCCATATCAATAAGACTTATTTCTCAGACTCGAATTAACAGAGATTATAATCAATTATTGCACGTGACTCTTGTGCTTAGGGCGTGAGCTTTGTGTACAGCTCATATTTCAAATTTTTCGTAAGTTAAAACAAATTAAAAAATCTTTTTATGTTACAGGGTATCATAAGCTGTTTTCATATTATTTCTATTGCCAGACAGCAACATGCAAGGTGTGATGAACTTATCGTTGCACATAACAGTCAAACGCATTTAAAACCAGTACTTTACAGAAATTATGAAACATTGTAACACAGCAGCATAAGCAGTTTGCCTATTATTTCCGTTTTCAGGTGGCAGCACAGGCTCTAGAAGGCTTGTCGTGCACGCAGCAGGTTTATACATTTACTCCACAAAAATTGGAGGCCAATAAACTCATTTCGTGAAAAATGTAAAATGTATCCTTTTGTGGTATTATTTTTACATCTTACCTAGGTGCTTCGTGTAATAATTGGGCTGTAAACAGAATGCAAAAATTGACTTTGGCAAAGAACAAAATGAACATGAAATGCTTAAATCGCATGTAATCCACACACATGTGGAGGTTGTTGCTAAAAGACATATGTCATCAGCGTACACCAAGTGATTAATGCATGCTTCAGCAATATGACAACGCACACGAGAGTTAGTAAGTGCAGCACTAAGATTTTTATAATAGAAGTTGAATAACAAAGGAGACATTTTTCCACCTTGACGAATTCCATTACCTACTGCAAAACTATCAGAGATAAACCATACGTTGTTTTATGTAATAAAAAGCGAAAGTCTAGTTTGGTATGTTAGTACTGATAATATTTAGAAACAGGTTGAGATAGCTTGCTCTGTCGAACGCTTTTGATGTGTCAATAAACTGAATGTGTACAGTGTTTTGTCGACTAATGTAATAGTCAAGCAACACTTTTAAGGCATGGATGCACATCTCTGTGCCTAAGTTTTCAACAAAACCAAACTGGTTTAGCGTGGTACTCAAACAAGAACTGTAACGATTTACCAGCAGTATTTCTATAACTTTGCTTCCTACAGCTGAAAGATCGACAGGCCAATAGTTGTTTTTGTCTGTAATATCCTCATTTTTGACTTTAACGGGAGGTACTAGTTCAGATAACTAGTTCAGAGGACGTGAATAGAAGCACCAACATGATTGGCAGCAAATGGGATGCATTACAGAAATGTTCACCTTTAAGACAGTCTGGACAGTTAAGTAGCCATGAGACTTACCATTTATGCGCCATGCAAGGAAACACTGAGGAGAATATCTATGACTATCTGCAACATAGTCATTTCAACCAGGTATCGTCTCATGGACACTTATTAGACACAAGTCGCTTCCCTGAAATACCGATAGTGGCTGAAACGTTTAGTATGTTAGTAATATCTCCATACAGTTTAGACAAGTTATTTTGGTGTTGTTCGTTTTCACAGTACACAATTTTACAAAATACAGAAAGAGAGAGAGAGAGACAGACAGAGATAAGAAGGAGAGAGTGAAAGAGAGAGGGGAGAGAATGAGAAACAGACAGAGAACAAAAAAGCTTCAAAGACAAATGGGATGTGAGTAAGAAAGAGAAAAAGAAAGAGAGAGAGAGAGTGAGAGAGAAAACTGAACAGAGAAAGAGAAATCGAAGGCTTTGTCCCACTGTAGTAGAGATGAAAAAATTAAAAACGTAACCTTCTTTGCTAAATATCTTTCCAGGAAATGCTTTTTCTGTGAAATGATTTCTGAGGAAAAATGTTTACTGGGAAAAAGTTTTCAAGGACAAAAATTCTAACAAATTACCATCTGGGGGGTTTTTTCTGGCAAGTAGTTTTTCTCCAAAAAAAATTATGGGAGGCCCTGAGCAACTGACTTAAACTACCAGGTATCGAAGATTTTTGTTTATTAAATAACCAAAAGAGTTTGTTCTAACAATATAACCAATAATAGTTAGAGGTGCGTTTTGATTAGATAACTCTCCTGTTCTTACCTGTAAGGTGGTGACATCTGGCTTCAATATTACCATCCTAGTTACTGTCATTCAAGTTTCAGTGTGTTCAAAGCAGTGATGACGTGTTGACAAATTTTCTGTGTATCTCACAATTTGATGCGAAATATGCTTGTATAATTTGTTTAATTTTATTTAGTTATTCAAGTCTTTGATTTATTTCTCTTAATCGTAATTGACATTTTGATGAGAACTCTTCGATTAGTTTATTAAAGGAATTTGCATTTCATTCAAGATAAAAATTATGTATAATTTATAAAATGGCGTCTCAATGCGTGTCAAACATGAAGTAAAATGACAAAATTGCATGTGCCTTGATGATCATTATATATTTATTACATTGTTTTTTTTTACTTAATTATAACAATATAGGCATAATATTTTAACTTATTTACTATTTTCTGTAGGGCCATCGCCTAGTTTTACCGCATTACCAAAGGAGGTGACCACCAACAGGAAAAGTAACATGATGGAAAACTCTATTGATCAAGGATGTATGCACGTCTACAGCCTAAGTTAGCTAAAGGTCTGCTACATCCATCTACAGACTACATTTTTGAAGAAGGTTTTGTTTTTAACAAGGAGATTGCTGATTGTACACTTCCAAAAGTAGAATAGTCTAGGTAACATTCTTTTGATATAACTCACTATACAGAAACAATGAGTAATAAGGCAAAAAATTTATTAATTTCATCAAACAACTGCAAGTCTGTTGTGCCAGTTAAGTGACCACAGTATGAAGATGTACAAAACATACTTTGTGAACAATGCTGAACAACAAATTTGTATTGCCATTTTATGCAATGCACAAAGTCCCAAACAAGATCGAAAATAGATTGACTTTACAATAAACTCATCTGACAAAGTGAGATAAACTAATCACTGAAGCAACTGTGTAACCCAGTGTTTCTTGCAGCCCTTTAAAATCAATTAATACTTATCACCATTTCCATCCTCTTTTGCCTTTATCACCATAAATCATAATCATCAGTTTTCTTTTTTTAGATTAGTGACACTCCATAATGATTGTTTGCTCTCAGGATGGGCGTATGTCGATTTCAGTCCGTTTTTGGACTTTCGCTCATTTTCTTGGCATATCAATGTAATTATGGCATAACTTGTGACATCATGTATTAAGTTACAAGGAACAGAACTGTCAGCTATGGCTTGCATCAATTTTCTAAGAGCTTCTTCTACATGAAATATTTTGCTGTCAATTCCTTCTTCCTCTATGACAAATTGACATGTCAGTTGATGCATCTCTTTAATTGACTTCAATGCGCTGTATACTCAACGTACTCATCAACCCCACCAAGTCTGTTGTATTTGAGGGTCAACAGATTTTTTACAACATTGCACGTGATTCAAAGAACAAATGAAGGAATAAGATTAATTTTAAAAGCCATGTCGTGATTATGGCTTATTAGACATTTCCAACGTTAAAATTTGAATAGTTTGAAAGATGTAGAACTTCTTTTAACTTGCTCACACATCCCATTTATGATTCGAACTGTAAAATACTTCGTATGTGTTTATTAATTGCGCATAATTTCGATTGAAATTGTAATACAACCAGAAGACATTACAAAAACTAGAATGGACATGTATGTTGTGAAAAGTTGTTCAGGTTTGTTCATTACACTCACATTTATTTGACTCTGGTATGTTCTTATGAAAACAAATGGCCTTGAATTGGATAATAATTGTCAATGATTCAAATCTGAGTTCCTTTTTTACGTTACAAAAGTAGCACTTAATAATTTATTTTCTGTGTAACCACACTTATTTTCTATACAACCATACTTAGTAACTTTATTCTGTGCAACCGCACTTAGTAACTTATTTTCTGCGCAACCACACTGCTTTTCTGTGCAACCACACTTAGTAACTTATTTTCTGCGCAACCACACTTAGTAACTTATTTTCTGCACCACTGCACTTATTTTCTATACAACCATACTTAGTAACTTATTTTCTGCGCAACCGCACTTAGTAACTTATTTTCTGCACAACTGCACTGATTTTCTGTGCAAACACACTTAGTAACTTATTTTCTGCGCAACCAACTTAGTAACTTATTTTCTGCACCACTGCACTTATTTTCTATACAACCATACTTAGTAACTTATTTTCTGCGCAACCGCACTTAGTAACTTATTTTCTGTGCAACTGCACTGATTTTCTGTGCAACCACACTTAGTAACTTATTTTCTGTGCAACCAACTTAGTAACTTATTTTCTGCACAACTGCACTTATTTTCTATGCAACCACACTTAGGAAGTTATTTTCTGCGCAACTGCACTTAGTAACTTATTTTCTGCGCAACTGCACTGATTTTCTGTGCAAACACACTTAGTAACTTATTTTCTGCGCAACCAACTTAGTAACTTATTTTCTGCACCACTGCACTTATTTTCTATACAACCATACTTAGTAACTTATTTTCTGGGCAACCGCACTTAGTAACTTATTTTCTGCGCAACTGCACTGATTTTCTGTGCAACCACACTTAGTAACTTATTTTCTGTGCAACCAACTTAGTAACTTATTTTCTGCACAACTGCACTTATTTTCTATGCAACCACACTTAGGAAGTTATTTTCTGCGCAACTGCACTTAGTAACTTATTTTCTGCACAACCCCACTTATTTTCTGCACAACAACACTTTTTTTGCTGACAACCACAACAACAGCACGTATTTTCTGTGCAACCACACTTAGAAATATATTATCTGTGCATCCGCACTTTTTTGCTGACAATCACAACAACCACACTTATTTTATATGCAACTACACTAAGTAACTTATTTTCTGTGCAACTGCACTTAATTTCTATGCAACTACACTAAGTAACTTATTTTCTGTGCAACTGCACTTATTTTCTGCGCAACAGCACTTTTTTGCTGACAACCACAACAACCGCACTTATTTTATATGCTACTGCACTAAATAACTTATTTTCTGTGCAATCGCACTTATTTTCTGTTCAACCACACTTTTTTGGGACAATCACAACAACCGCCCTTATTTAAATCTGAGTTCCTTTTTTACGTTACAAATGTAGCACTCAATAACTTATTTTCTGTGCAGCCACACTGAGTAAATTATTTTCTGTCAACCGCACTTAGTAACTTATTTTCTACGCAACCGCACTTATTTTCTGTACAACTGCACTTAGTAACTTATTTTCTGCACAACCGCACTGATTTTCTGCGCAACAGCACTTTTCTGCTGACAACCACAAAAACCGCACTTATTTTCTGTGCAACCACACTTAGCAACTTATTTTCTGCGCAACCTCACTTAGTAACTTATTTTCTGCACAACCACACTTATTTTCTATGCAACTACACTAAGTAACTTATTTTCTGTGCAACTGCACTTATTTTCTGCCCAACAGCACTTTTTTGCTGACAACTGCACTTATTTTCTGTGCAACTGCACTAAATAACTTATTTTCTGTGCAACCACACTTAGAAACATATTATCTGTGCATCCGCACTTTTTTGCTGACAATCACAACAACCACGCTTATTTTACATGCAACTACACTAAGTAACTTATTTTCTGTGCAACTGCGCTTTATTTCTATGCAACTACACTAAGTAATTTTTTTTCTGTGCAACTGCACTTATTTTCTGCGCAACAGCACTTTTTTGCTGACAACCACAACAACCGCACTTATTTTATATGCTACTGCACTAAATAACTTATTTTCTGTGCAACCGCACTTATTTTCTGTTCAACCACACTCTTTCGGACAATCACAACAACCGCACTTATTTACTTATTTTCTGCGCAATTGCACTTATTTGCTGACACCCACAACAACCGCCCTTATTCAAATCTGAGTTCCTTTTTTACATTACAAATGTAGCACTTAATAACTTATTTTCTGTCAACCACACTTAGTAACTTATTTTCTGCACAACTGCACTGATTTTCTGCGCAACAGCACTTTTCTGCTGACAACCACAAAAACCGCACTTATTTTCTGTGCAACCACACTTAGCAACTTATTTTCTGTGCAACCGCACTTAGAAACATATTATCTGTGCATCAGCACTTTTTTGCTGACAACCACAACAACCACACTTATTTTCCAAGCACCCACACTTAGAAAGTTATTATCAGCGCAACCACACTTTTTTCCTGACAACCAAAACAAACGCTCTCAGTAACTTATTTCTGAGCAACCGCACTTTTTTGCTGACAACCACAACAAACACACTTATTTTCTGCAAAACCGCACTTATTTTCTATGCAACTGTACTAAGAAACTTATTTTCTGCGCAACTGCACTTAGTAACTTATTTTCTGCACAACCCCACTTATTTTCTATGCAACTACACTAAGTAACTTATTTTCTGTGCAGCTGCACTTATTTTCTATGCAACCACACATATTTACTTATTATCAATGCAAATGCACATATTTACTTATTTTCTATGCAACTGCACTTATTCACTTATTTTCTATGCAACTGCACATATTTACTTATTTTCTATGCAACTGCACATAATTACCTATGTTCTGTGCAACCGCATATATTTTCTTATTTTCTGTACAACCGCACATATCTACTTATTTTCTATGCAAATGCACATATTTACTTATTTTCTGTGCAACTGCACATATTTACTTGTACAAAAATATCCCCATGATTTATGTGGACATACGATTGGGAACTTTGTGCAACCGTATTTTCTGTTGATCGTTTTTCCACATTTAAATGTGGGTACCAGTTCAGTTGGAGGTTGATAATTCAAGTCTCCTGATAACAAAGAAGTTTGTGTGAAACTTGTAAGAAGTTTAAGAGATTATAGATGTTTGCAAAACATCTTAAGAATGACACTCTTCATTTCACCAAAATTTTAAAGCAAATAAAGCTGATAGACCGCATCCTTTTGAGGGATTATATTAAAGTGCTTAAGATTCCGTGGGAAGAGATTAAGCTGCTCTGTAGCCGCCTCTCAACAACTTGTCTCAAGAGAATGAAAGTGGATTTTTCTCTAGCAGAAATTATTAGCATAAAAGTATAAAGCTTTTTATATATAAACAAGAAGAAAAACAAAGTAAAATCCTCATCGCCATCATCATCTTCATCATCATCACCAACGTCATCGTCATCGTCGTCATCATCGCCAGCACAACAACAACAACAACAGAAACATTAACTGGAGTGACAGTCAAACGTGGGTCAGCAGTGACGAGGACAGAATAACAATGACACAGTTATTGTAAAAAAGATATACTTCACAAAACAGCAGTGGCAAGCAACAAGAGTCAACACTTGTGCCAAAAAAGTTTTTCAAATATCCAAATGTTGCAAATCTGTTATGGGTTTCTTGTTTTGAGACCTCATTACCTTATTATTGATATATTTTATCAAAATCAGACCATTTCAAGGTTGGTCATTGCCCATGTAGTTCTCACGCTGCTAACACTGTTGTGTAAATTTGCAGAACCACTTCAAAGAGAGAGAGATTATTATTGTTAGCTTATCAATCGTTTTTAAATTCCAGAGAGAATTATTGGGGATTAAAACGCTCCTTTGTCAGCAGGGTGTAACCTGCCACTCATGTAAACATTTCAAAAGATTTATAATTAATCTTCTCTTTTGTGTGCAGAGAGCACGTCTCAAGTTGTCTGCAACTCAGGGCTGTTGTGGAATTTGCCGAAAAGATTATAAATTTCAAAAGCGGGGATAATTATTTTCGGCGCTTTTTAAGTCATTAAATTCCGGATTAAAATCCTTCTTTGTGTGTAACTCAAATACTTCACAAGATTTTGAAAGCCATTAATCTTCTCTTTTGCGTGCAGGGAGCGAGTTTCAAGTGGTTTGCAACTCAGGGCTTTTGTAGAATTTGTAGAAATTGCTCAAGATTACATCTTTCGTTGTGAACTGGTCGTGAACTACATCTCACCTCAAACACTTTACAAGACTTTTACAAATCCGTTAAGCTGTGCATGGAGACCCTGAAGTGATCTGCAAATTAGGGCTTTGACAAGGGCTGCAGATTAGAAAAATCTTTTTTTATCTATAACATGTGGTGAGCTCAAATTCCCCACAAGATTTATAATTAAGTCGCTATTTTGTGTGATGATCACGTGGTTTGCAATTTGACATTTTGTGTTATCAGAAAATATAATCAAACTGTTAACCTGAATTTTCTATCAATTCGATTCAGTTAATTTTTTTATTTTTTGGTAAATAAGATCACATAACATACCAATACAGTAAAATGAAATAGAGTACAATGAGATAATTGCTACCAGATTAAAATATAAATGCAGGGTTAAAAAATTAAAAGCTAAATCTATTTTAGAGGCTAATTATTTAATAATTCGCTTGCATTCACAAAAAAGCAAAAGCTAAAGTGTGATAGAGATAGGTTTGCATACATTCTAGAAGCACTGCAATCGTATTTTATAGGGCAAG
This sequence comes from Tubiluchus corallicola, assembly GCA_030141605.1. Taxonomy (NCBI): domain Eukaryota; kingdom Metazoa; phylum Priapulida; class Priapulimorpha; order Priapulimorphida; family Tubiluchidae; genus Tubiluchus; species Tubiluchus corallicola. The sequence continues at coordinate 155,776 of JAQGDQ010000466.1, forward strand.
AAAAAGGGCACCTGAAGTAGGTTTCATATATCGCCTTAAAAAATTATACAACTTTACGGCAAATTATGCACATATCGTATTCGTGTTGAAAGAATTTTTGGTTTTTTTTTATTTTAAATCTCCCGAAATACTGTGATATGACGTCACTACACATGTAAACTTTCCATGCAAATCTATTTTACTTAGTATTTCACTTACCTGCAGGAAAGACTTAAGTAGCTAGATTAATAATTTAAAATGTTTGTGCCAATTGGTAAAATGTCACTATTCGCTTTCCACTTATTTTTAGTCTTATTGACAAGATACAGTAATTTAAAATTTTTCTTAGCAACATGTATAGTACGAGTGCTCTGATTGTTTTTTCAAACTTTGCTTAATGTTATCAAAACTTGTTTCAAACGACCTACCATTAAAATGGCTGCGCCTAACGGTCATTAAGGGAATTTAAATTTACACGTTTAATACAGCGTTGCAGCCAATGCAAGCCATGCATACAAAAAGGTAGTATATAAGTGGTTTAAAATTTTGAAACCAATTTCTTAAGCTTTATGAAAGTGGAGGGGTTTCTTGCGCTTTAAAGGGGGAATATCATGAAAATTAAGTTAAACTTATTTTATAGTTGCCTTCCCCGAGAATAATTTGGCGAATTATTTTTAGCTAATTTTTACGTTGTCTAATTAATGAGTTATTAACTTTTTTGTATCTCGCTGGAGACGCCATTTACGAACTACATTTACGCCTCTCTCCATGAAAAAATTGAACTAGTGCAGCTCTGCTGAAGGCGTATCATCAGAGTATACCGGCGATACTGTCGTATACAATTGGGGTAAAAATAAAGCTGTTATTTGACCATGGGTCGGATAGGTGGCCATCTGATAGACGCAATTGCCGTTGAGGTCGCTCACATGTTTTCATCAAATTCTGCAAAAGCGATATATTTTACTACCGTCGAAAGTTATAGGTCCATTACCGTATATTGCACAAAAGTAGACTGGCCTACAGCATATTTTGAAAATTCTTGTGGCATTAATTGAAAACATCGTTAACAATACAAGCTGCAAAAGCGTGGACCTTGGTAACAAAAGTTCATTTCTTGTAAAACAAGTCTGAACTTGTGTAACACATTCCACAACTATTTTTTAATAAGAACAATCACGATGACCGAAACCGAGCAAATCACGCATTCAATCCACAATAAGCTAATCTTTACTGTGATACCTTCACCAAGTAAACTGCATAAAAGTTTCGTATTCTGACGCTGCTTCACATTCCGGACTATATCTATAACAATCTGTCGACTTTTACAGCAGCAAGGAAACAAAAATTTGGCTATAGTTCGCAAAGCATTCATTTTTTGTAATTATTATCTATTAAACTTTATTTCAAATTTTGCAAATGTTAATCGAATTTGAAGAGATTATAGAAGTCATTTGATGCAATGCAAATTAATTTGAGAAAGCAATTTTAACCAAGTAACAACTTGAAATTGTACCAAGGAAGTTTCAAAACAGAAAACCTTAGAAGAACAATGTTGACCCCTTACACATTGCGTCATTTTTTTATGAGACAAAGACACTGATTTCTGATGGTCATTAATCAAAGCTCTGATAACTAATGCTGTGGAAAGCTGACAGAAAAGGGAAGAGGAAAAGCGAGGGCCGATAAGTAGATAGAGGAAAACCACAAGAGGAGAGAGGGATGAAAAGAAAAGAAGGAGAAAAAGATAAAGAATGGGAGAGAAGGAGATGAAAAGGTCAGCGAGAGGAAAGGGCGAGCGGGAGAGAGAACAGAGAGAGGAGGGAGAGAGAGAGAGAGCTAAGGAGAGAGATCAAGTGAGAGATGAGGTGACAGGAAGGAGGTAACAAGAGAGAAGTAAACATAGAAAAAGAAATCGTAACGTAACATTTTTTTGGAAAAATATCTTTTTATGAAATGCTTTTTCGATAAAACAATTTCCAGGGAAAAAGTTTTCTGGGAAAAAAATTCTTACAAATTTTATTCAGGAAAGTTTTTTTTCTGGTAAGCGGTTTTTTCTTTAGGAGACTATTGAGAGATTCTGGGATACTGGAAGACTCTTTTCTGAGATATGGACTTAAACCACGAATATGTTATAAATTCTTACAATGTAATTGAATTTTTCAATGTAAAAACCAGAAACATGCTAGAAGCTTTAGGGCAAACAAAATTAATGCTCAATCTCATTTCACAACAAGACTCGCTATAAACGGCTTGTGAGAAGCAACGCTGATTGTAGGTGATGCGGCTTACTGTAGTCAGCCCAGGCTAGGTGGAAGACGGTAGATGAATTATATGTGTGACAGGTGATGAGGATTTTTGTTTATCAAATAACCAAAATAGTTTATAATAATAGTTAAATGTGCATTTTGATTAGATTAAATTAAATTACCTGTTCTTACTTGTAAGGTGGTGACATCTGCCTTCAATATTAGCGTGCTACTTTTAAATACCTGTTAGTCAAGTTTCAATGTGTTCAAAGCAGTGATGACGTGCTGGCAAATTTTCTGTATTTTGATGTCACGATTTGATGTCAAAGATGTATGTATGTTTTGTTTAATTTGATTTAGTTATTCAAGTCTTTGATTTATTTCACTTAATCGTAATCGAGATTTTGATAAGAAATCTTTGTTAGTTTATTAAAGGAATTTGCATTTCATTCAAGATAAAATGTGTAATTTATAAAATGGCGTCTCAATGCGTGACAAATATGAAGTAAAATGACAAAATAGCATGTGCCTTGATGATCATTATATGTTTATTATATTGTTTTTTAACTTAATTATAACCATAAAGGCCTAATATTTTAACTTATTCACAATTTTCTGTAGCGACTTCGCCTAGGTTTACCACATTACAAAAGGAGGTGACCACCAACAGGAAAAGTAACACGATGGAAAAGTCGATTGATCAATGCTGTATGCTCGTTCACATGAGCCAAAGTTAGCTAAAGGTCTGCTACACCCAGTTACAAATTACGTTTTAAAAGAAGGTCTTTTTGACAAGGGGATTGCTGCTTGTAGAGTTGCAAATGTAACTTTCTTTTGCAATGACTCACTATACAGAAACAATGAGTAATAGTACAAAACAATTTATTATGTTCATCAAACAATTACAAGTCTATCATGCCAGTGTAGTGACGACAGTTTGAAGATATACAACACATACTTTTTGCACAGTGCTGTAATGTGTTTTTATGCAAAGCACAAAGTGCCATACAAAATCAAAAATGATTGCATTTACAAGTTTTCACATTTAAACTTACAGATGTTTCACTCAATCTCACAATGTAAAATAAACTAATCACCGAAGCAATAGTGTACCTCAGTGTTTCTTGCAGGCCTGTTAAAATCAATTAATCATTAATCATAATCATCAGTAATCTTTTTTTAGATTAGTGACGCTCCACAATGATTATTTGTACTCAAGATGAACAAACTTTGATTCAGTCCATTTCAAACAGTTTTGGACTTTTGCTCATTCTTTTGGCATATCAATACAATTATGTCATAATTTGTGACATCATGTATTAAGTTACAAGGATCAGAACTGTCAGCTATAGCTTTTGTCAATTTTCTAAGAGCTGCTTCTACATGAAATGTTTTGCTGTCAATTCCAGCCTCCTTTATGGCAAGTTATAAAACACATCAGTTGACGAATGTCTTTAATTTACTTCAACATACCCAACATGGTCATCTATCTCACCAAGTCTGTGATACTTGAGACTCAACTGATTCTTTACAACTTTGCACTTGATTCATAAAGCTGTTGGAAGAAAAAGACGAAATTTGTCGTAATTGTGGCTTCCTAGACGTTTCTAACGTTGCAGTGAGACACAGTAGGCAGAATAAGTTTCCGGTTTTAAAGTGACTTTTAGCCACATGAACTTCTTGAAACTCCACAGATAATAACCTGTAAATAAACAAATTGGCAGTTTCAAACATAAAATCTCAATGTTAAATTTAATGCCATATTTTTGGAGGTGAATCATTTGAACTTGGTCACATGTTTTTTTGAATACATTTCACAATAAAGTCTGCTTCCAGAAAAATGGTTTTTTTCCGAGACAATTCACTGGCCCTCAGCCTTTGTGAGTGAAGAACAAAATCAGTCATTCACCCCCACTTATACCTGTGAGCATGCACGACTTGCTTAATGTTTTCTGTCAAAGAAGTTTTGTTCATCATAAGCCATTTTCATTAATTAATTTAATTTGTTAGACATTTAAATGGTACAAAAAGTTCCGCAAATAATTTAAAAAAAACCTGCAAGATCTTTTGGTCAATCTCTTGTGAAAAAAATATTAATATGAACAATTTAGTGCGAAGATTACACCCAAACTCCAGCAAAAATTTAGCTTTCCAAATTAAGACCAAAGCCAGCATCTGTTCTCTTGCAACACCAGGAACTCCCGACAGACTTCAATTTTAATCTTTACGTCCAGAATTCCACAATTTTCTTCATTTCATTTTCTTCACATCTCAATGTTGAATTCCGCGTTTTAGGCCAGTGAATTTGTAATGGTGAGGTTGTGGTCAACATTGCCCATGGACAAGCTACAAGTCTTCAAAAGCAGTTGGAAACACAAGAGTAGAAATACTGCCCTTCATCTTAATTTTCATGCTACAGTTTATGCACAATACAAAGGTTCGATCATCGTAAGCATACATTTTGAATCTGATCACAAGATACCCAAGGCTGATTAAGATTTAGCAATTAATGGAGAAACAACCAGTATCCCTCAAGTTATTGATGTTGTCATAAGCAAGACTTTACAAAAACTCTAAAAAACTGGTATGCCACACATCTGTGACAATATTAAGAATGCTGGGTCTTACTGAGACTTTTCTACATGAAAGGGATGTGCGCATCAAGATCAATAACTATACTTTTCAGAAATGCTGTTGTAAGATAGGTCTGCCAATCTTCCAAACCTGCCATACCTGCTGTACTACCAAACCCGGCATACTGTCATACCTGTCATACCTGCTGTACTGACAAACCCGGCATACTCTCATCACTGTCATACCTGCTGTACTGCCAAACCCGGCATACTCTCATCCCTGTTATACCTGCTGTACTGCCAAACCCGGCATACTGTCATACCTGCTGTACTGCCAAACCCGGCATACTCTCATACCTGTCATACCTGCTGTACTACCAAACCCGGCATACTGTCATACCTGTCATACCTGCTGTACTGCCAAACCCGGCATACTCTCATACCTGTCATACCTGCTGTACTGTCAAACCCGGCATACTCTCATACCTGTCATACCTGCTGTACTACCAAACCTGGCATACTGTCATACCTGTCATACCTGCTGTACTGACAAACCCGGCATACTGTCATACCTGTCATACCTGCTGTACTGTCAAACCCGGCATACTCTCATACCTGTCATACCTGCTGTACTACCAAACCCGGCATACTGTCATACCTGTCATACCTGCTGTACTGACAAACCCGGCATACTGTCATACCTGTCATACCTGCTGTACTGCCTAACCCGGCATACTCTCATACCTGTCATACCTGCTGTACTACCAAACCCGGCATACTGTCATACCTGTTATACCTGCTGTACTGACAAACCCGGCATACTGTCATACCTGTCATACCTGCTGTACTGCCAAACTCGGCATAGTCTCATACCTGTCATACCTGCTGTACTGCCTAACCCGGCATACTCTCATACCTGTCATACCTGCTGTACTGCCAAACCCAGCATACTGTCATACCTATCATACCTGCTGTACTGCCAAACCTGGCATACTGTTATACCTGTCATACCTGCCATACTGACCAGCCTGCCTGCCATACGAGCCATACTTGCCATACTGTCAAACCTGCCAAACATGCCATACTGACCAGCCTGCCATACTCGCCATACTTGCCATACTGACAAACCTGCTAAACCTGTCATGCCTGCTGTACTGCCAAACTTACCATACTGGCTATGCTAACAAATCTGCCAAGCCAGCCATACTGTCAAACCTGCCAAACCTGCTATACTGTCAAACGTGTCAAACCTGCTATACTGAAAAACCTGAAAAACCCACCATGCAGAAAAACTGCCATACCCACCATATTGAAAAAACCTACTATACCTGCCATCCTAACCATACCTGCCATACTGAAAAACTTGTCATACTGACTAACCTGTCAAACCAGCCATACTGACCAACCTGCCATACCTGCCATACTTGCCATACTGCCAAACCTGCCAAAAATGCCATACCCACCATATTGAAAAAACCTACTATACCTGCCATCCTAACCATACCTGCCATACTGACAAACTTGTCATACTGACTAACCTGTCAAACCAGCCATACTGACCAACCTGCCATACCTGTCATACTTGCCATACTGCCAAACTTGCCATACTGACCACAATGCCATACTCGCCATACTGGCCATACTGACAAACCTGCCAAACTGCCATACTGACAAACATGCCATACTCGCCATACAGTCATACCTGTTGTTCCTGCTATACCGTCTATGCCTGCTGTACCACCAAACCTGCCACACATGCAATACATGCCATACTGACAAACCTGGCAAAGCAACACCTGTAGAGTAGGCCACTTACTGTCACACAAGGATGCTGCAAAATGGTGCACATCGAGAAAATTTGCCAGATTCCCTTTAACTTTTAATTTTTTAATGTTTTTTTCTTTATAAATAGTAGGTACGTTTCAACTTTTCTTTACATCAGTGTGCAGATGCAACTGCCTATTGCTGTCCTACTTTTAGTGTTATTTCTAATTTGAGCGATCTGAGAGTGCTTTAAAAACCTCCTAAACTGTAATCAGGCCGTACAGGCATCCAAACAACATTATCATTGCATGATAGATCACATCCCTACAGGACCCATTTATATAAAATAAAATAACTGATTTAAAATGATTGCTCATAAGATTAACACTTACCCTAAAACATGTGCAGGACAGTTGTAAAGATAGAATTAGCTTGCTGATGCCTGACATAAACTTTGTAAAGCAAATTCATACTCCATGCAATATTCCAGGCAAATCACGTCGATGACGTCACGAGGTGGCGCGTATTTTTAAAAATGGCGAAACGTGATCAGTTTTCTGTGAGAAATTTGAAAGTTAAGTTGCTGCTTTGTACCTAATGAAGCTTCAATGAAAAGCCAGGCGATTTTTCACTTTTACTGAGAGAACGTTAATTTAAAACTTGTTTTATGAAATTCCACCATTCCATTTTTAAATCACCTTGCAGCCACAATCTGTTTATTAGACAAAATAGAAGCGTGACCACTTCTGTGGTTAAGTGCAAAGAATAAACTGTTTCATACAGAAACCAAAATTTTCACTTTTCTAACAAAATCACACACTTTGCACTCAAAATCAGTATTACACTTCACTAAAACTGTTCTGTCTTTTCCTGGAGCACTGCTCACACTTATAGCAAGACTGCAAAGCGAATGATTTGCTTCAGTTGTTTCGTCTTCACGCATCTGAAAGTTATGCCTATAAACTGACGTGTTGGAGTTGTTCACCATGACAGCTTTTTAACTCCGCCTCAAATTCTTGAGCACTAGAAATATGGCGCCAATAATGTTTGCTTGAACATTTTTAATAAACGCAAAGATCTTTCATTTTTTAAGCGCAATCTATTTGCACAAGTTGACAATCTTACTACCAAATCTTTTCTTCTTTTTAAGAATTTACAGAAATCGAAATAAACTCCAATAAATTGTCATTGCAGAATAATATGACCTGCTTAATATTTGTTACAGTTATGGTCAAAATAAAAAAAAATTATAAAATTTTGAAAAATTTTAAATTACTGTATCTTGTCAATAAGATTAAATATTAGTTTCCGGCTAGTGAGTGGTTCAACGTGGAGGGTGAGTCAGCAATATTTTTCCCAATCGGCACAAAATATTTTAAATCATTAGTCTAGTTACTTAAGTCTTTCCAGCGGGGAAGTGAAATGCTAAGTAATATAGATTTGCACGAGAAGTTTTTTGGGACATAATGACGTCATGTAATTGTGCTGTCTGAACAGTATTTCGGGATATTTAAAATAAAAACAAACGAAAATGCCTTTCAACACGAATACGATATGTGCATAAAATTGCTGTAAAGTTGTATAATTTATGAGGGCAATATTTATGAAACCTACTTCAGTTGCCCTTTTCCTTTTCCTATAAAATACGATTGCAGTGCTTCTGACATGAGTGTAAATCTATTTACGATTGCAGTTTTAATACATAATTAGCCTCTAAAATTGATTTAGCTTTTAATTTTTTAACCCCGTATTTATATTTTACTCTGGTAACAATTATCTCATGTACTCTATTCCATTTTAGTACTGTATTTGTACTTTATGTGATCTTAATTACCAAAATAAAAAATTGAATTGAATTGAATTTATAGAAAATTCTGGTTAATAGTTTCATTACATTTTCTGATAACAAAAAAATGTCAAATTGCAAACCACGTGATCACACAAAATAACGACTTAATTATAAATCTTGTGAGAAATTTGAGCTGACCACATATTATAGATAAAGAAAGATTTTTCATCAATTTTCTGTGAAATATTAAATTTTATAATACAGGTGTCATATTTTGCAAAGCCCTAAACTGCAGATTACTTCAGGGTCTCAATGCACAGCTTAATGGATTTGTAAAGTCTTGTAAAGTGTTTGAGGTGAGATGCAGTTCACGCCCAGCGCACAAAGAAAGATGTAATCTTGAGCAATTTCGTCTGGAAATTAATAATGATCGAAAATAATTATCTTCACTTTTGAAATTGATAATATTTATGGCAAACTTTACAAAAGCCCTGAGTTGCAGACAACTTGAGACGTGCTCTCTGTACAAAAAAGAGAAGATTAATGGTTTTCCAAATATTGTGAAGTATTTGAGTTACACACAAAGAAGGATTTTAATCTTGTCTTGAATTTAATGACTTGAAAAGCGCCGAAAATAATTATCCTCGCTTTTGAAATTGATAATCTTTTCGGCAAATTCCACATAAGCCCTAAATTGCAGACAACTTGAGACGTGCTCTCTTCACACAAAAGAGAAGATTAATTAAAAATCTTTTGAAATGTTTACCAGAGTGGCAGGTTACACCCCGCTGACAAAGGAAGATTTTAGTCCCTAATAATTCTGTCTGGAATTTAATAACAATTGATAAGCTGACAATAATAATCTCTCTCTTTGAAGTGGTTCTGCAAATTTTCACAACAATCTTAGCAGCGTGAGAACTACATGGGCAATGATCAACCTTGGAATGGTTTGATTTTGATAAAATATATCAATAATGAGGTCCCAAAACAAGAAATGCATAACAGATTTGCACAAGTGTTGACTCTTGTCGCTTCCCACTGTTGATTTGTGAAGTTTGTGCCTTGACGTTGCTGCTCCACGTTTGACTGTCACACTAGTTATTGTTGTTGCTGTGTTGGTGATGATGACGACAACGACAATGATGACGATGGAGAAAAAGAAGAAGAAGAAGAAGATGATGATGATGATTATGACGACGACAATGGCGCTGTCACTCTGTTTTTCTTGTTGTTTCCACAAGCTTTATACTTTTACTCTAATAATTAATTTTTGCAAGAAAAAAATCCCCACTTTTGTTCTCTTGAGACAAGTGAATGTTGAGAGGAGGCAAGAGAGCAGCTTAATTTTTTCCCACGGAATCTTAAGCACCTTAACATAATCCCTGAAAAGGACGCGGTCTATCAACTTTATTTGCTTTAAAATTTTGATGAAATGAGGATTGTCAGTCTTAAGATGTTTTGCAAACATCTATAATCTCTTAAACTTCTTACGAATTTTACACAAACTTCTTTGTTATCAGGAGACTTGAATTATTTTAATACAACTGAACTAGTTCACACATTTATCTGGAAAGACGACCAACAGAAAATACGGTTGCACAAAGTCCCCAATCGTATGTCTACATAAATCATGGGGATATTTTTGTATAAGTAAATATGTGCACAGAAAATAAGTAAATATGTGCGGTTGCACAGAAAATAAGTAAATATGTGCGGTTGCACACAAAATAAGTAAATATGTGTGGTTGCATAGAAAATAAGTAAATATATGTGGTTGCATAGAAAATAAGTAAATATATGCGGTTGCATAGAAAATAAGAAAATATATGCAGTTGCATACAAAATAAGTAAATATGTGTGGTTGCTTAGAAAATAAGTAAATATGTGCGGTTGCATAGATAATAAGTAATTATGTGCAATTGCATAGAAAATAAGTAAACATGTGTGGTTGCGTAGAAAATAAGTAAATATGTGTGGTTGCGTAGAAAATAAGTAAATATGTGCGGTTGTGTAGAAAATAAGTAAATATGTGCAGTTGCATAGAAAACAAGTAAATATGTGCGGTTGCATAGAAAATAAGTAAATATGTGCGGTTGCATACAAAATAAGTAAATATGTGCGGTTGCAGTAAACTTTAAAGTGCATCCCGGCGAGCAGAAATATTTGACTGTGTAAACATAGATTCATCAATGCATTTTACATTGAACAACTTGAGAGATTTCACAAATACTTAATATTCTTCAAAGGATTTCCTACAAAGAGCTTTTCAATCCAAGATGCCGCTATATTTACCTTAGCGCCTGGGAAAGAGTGAAGCAAATAAAGCAGAGTGATTACACACTTGAATTTCAAGGCTGCATTCCACACCTGGGAAAGAGTTAAGTAAATAAAGCAGAGTGATTACACACTTCAATTTCAAAGTCTGCATTCCACACCTGGAAAAGATTTAACAAAGAAAGCAGAGCAAATACAGACAATACTAATATTAGCCTACAAAATCAATAATGATCAGGAAACTCTGCAACAATTAGAGTAAATAAGCCATATGGATACATTCTTATGAGGATTAAACCTCAAGTGAAATGAGTTTTGAACATGTGATTTATAGACACTGATTCGTGATCAAGATGTTTGCAAAAATATTTTTCATAATCACGCCCAATAAAAGCACTTTCAAATTTAATACGTCTATATTTGTTTTAAACATGGATGAACACTTTACTTCTTTGTTTTAAACTGTGAAAAAGTAATTTACCAGATTTCACAAACCTTAAATATACTAGTCACACCCTGTTAACTGTTTAAATACTGGAAAGAAAGAGCTGAAAAACAGAGAATATTATCAATAGACTGCAGAAGATTTTTTTGTTTGCTTAAGCTGCCTCACTGGATCTCCCGGTGAAAGAGTTAAGAAGAGCCGCTTAGCAAATAGAGACGGGAATGTCAATAGTCTGCAGAAGTTTTTTGTTTAGTTTAACCGCCACCCTGGAACTCCCGGTGAAAGAGTTAAGAAAGATGCTTAGCAAATATAGACAAGAATGTCAATAGAATGCAGAAGCTTTTTGTTCAGTTTAACCGCCACCCTGGAACTCCCGGTGAAAGAGTTAAGAAAAGACGCTAAGCAAATATAGCAGGTATGTCAATAGTCTGCAGAAGTTTTTTATTTAGCTAACCTTGGGAACCCCAGTGAATGCAAGAAGATATGAAAAGAGAAGACAAGTTGTCTGCAATTTAGGGATTAAATGTTACTTTGCAGGCAGGGTGTAACCTGCCGCTCTGGTAAACACTTCAAAAGATTTATAATTAATCTTCTCTTTTGTGTGCAGAGAGCACGTCTGAAGTGGTCTGCAATTTAGGGCTTTTGTGGAATTTGCCGAAAAGATTACAAATTTCAAAAACAAGAATTGTTATTTTCTATCATTAGTAATTTCCAGACGAAATTGCTCAAGATTGCATCTTTCATTGTGCATTGGGCGTGAACTGCATCTCATATCAAATACTTTACAAGACTTTACAAATCCATTAAGCTGTGCACGGAGACCCAGAAGTGATCATATTAGGGCTCTGCAAAATATGCCACCAATATTATAAAATTTAATATTTCACAGAAAATTGATGAAAAATCTTCCTTTATCTATAATATGTGGTGAGCTCAAATTTCTCACAAGATTTATAATTAAGTCGCCGTTTTGTGTATTGATCACGTGGTTTGCAATTTCTATCAATTCAATTGAGTTATTTTTTTATTTTTTGGTAATTAAGTTCACATAAAATACAAATACAGTACTAAAATGAAATAGAGTACAATGAGATAATTGCTACCAGAGTAAAATATAAATACAGGGTTAAAAAATTAAAAGCTAAATCTATTTTAGAGGGTAATTGTGTAGTAATTCGTCCCCGTTGACAAAAAAAGCAAAAGCTAAAGTGTGGTAGAGATAGGTTTGCACACTTGCCAGAAGCACTGCAATCGTAGATAGATTTACACACATATCAGAAGCACTGCAATCGTAGATAGATTTACACACACGCCAGAAATACTGCAATCGTATTTTATAGGACAAGGAAAGGGAAACCTGAAGTAAGTTTCACATATCGCCTTAAAAATTATACAACTTTACAGCAATTTTATGCGCATATCGTATTCGTGTTGAAAGGAATTTTCGTTTGTTTTTATTTTAAATCTCCCAAAATACTTTTCAAACAACACCATTATATGACGTCACTATGCCTTTATATCAGGGGAAAAGCAGAAAATGTTAAATTATGTCCCAAAAGACTTTCCGTGCAAATCTGTATTACCAAACATTTCACTTACCTGCTGGAAAGGCATAAGTTGCTAGACTAATCATTTAAAATGTTTGTGCCAATTGGTAAAATGTCACTATTCGCTTTCCAGTACGAGTACTCTGGTTGTTTTTTCAAACTTTGCTTAATGTTATCAAAACTTGTTTCAAACGACCTACCATTCAAATGGCTGCGCCTAACGGTCATCGCGGGAATTTAAATTTACACGTTATATACAGCATTACAGCCGATGCAAGCCATGCATGCGAAAAGACAGTATATAAGTGGTATAAAATTTTGGAACGAATTTCTTAAGCTTTATGTAAGTGGAGGGTTTTCTTGTGCTTTAAAGGAGGGATATCATGAAAATCAAGTTAAACTTATTTTATAGTTGCCTTCCCCGTGAACAATTTGGCAAACTTTTTTTAGCAGGACGTTGTCTAATTAATGAGTAATTAACCTTTTTGTATATCGCAGGAGGAAACTACATTTACGCCTCTCCGCGTGAAAAAACTGAACTAGTGCAACTCTGCTGATGACGTATCAGAGTGTACCAGTGATACTGTCGTGCACAACTGGGCTAAAAATAAAGCTGTTATTACTACATCACAGCATTTGACCTTGGGTTGGAAAGGTAGACATCTGATAGAGACGATTTTCGTTGAGGTCATTCACGTGTTTTCATGAAATTCTGCAAAAGTGACATATTTTACTACTGTCGAAAGTTATAGGTCCGTTATAGTATACTCTAATAGATGTGTCAGCAATCATTGTGCAAAAATAGACTGGCCTGCAGTAGATTGTGGAAATTCTTGTAGCATTATTTGAAAACATCGTTAACAATACAAGCCGCAAAAGTGTCGGCCTTGGCAACAAAAGTTCTTGTAGTTACCGAACTTGTAACACATTCGACGACTGTTTTTCACTATGAACAATCACGATGACCGAAACCGAGCAAAAAACGCATTCAATCCACAATAAGCTAATGTTTACTGTGATACCGTCACCAAGTATAAACTGTGTAAAAGTTTTGTATGCTGACGCTGCTTCACATTACGTACTATATCTGTAACAATCATTTGACTTTTACAGCAGCAAGGAAACTAAAATTTGGCACAAAAATACCCTGTCATTGTAGTAGTTCATTTCTCAAAGCTGACGCAAATCCGTACACAAACAAATTTCCTTTTGGAAAGTTATTTTTCTGGCAAATACAGGGAGACACTTTTCCGATAAAACCACAAATCTGTTTTGAATTCTTATGATATAATTGAATTTTGAAATGTAAAAACCAGAAACATGCTAAAAGCCTTCTGGTAGACGAAATTAATGCTGATTTTACAACAAGCCACTGATTATGGCCAACGGCTTACTGTAGGCAGGTCTGTGTGACAGGTGTTGAAGATTTTTGTTTATTTAATAACCAAAACAGTTTATAATAATAGCTAAATGTGCGTTTTGATTAGATTAAGTTAAATTACCTGTTCTTACTTGTAAGGTGGTGTCATCTGGCTTCAATATTAGCGTGCTACTTTTAAATACCTGTTAGTCAAGTTTCAATGTGTTCAAAGCAGTGATGACGTGCTGACAAATTTTCTGTGTTTTGATGTCACGATTTGATGCCAAAGATGTATGTATGTTTTTTTTAATTTTATTTAGTTATTCAAGTCTTTGATTTATTTCACTTAATCGTAATTGACATTTTGATAAGAATTCTTTGATTAGTTTATTAAAGGAATTTGCATTTCATTCAAGATAAAATGTATAATTTATAAAATGGCGTCTCAATGCCTGTCAAATATGAACTAAAATGACAAAATTGCATGTGCCTTGATGATCATTATATGTTTATTATATTGTTTTTTTTACTTAATGATAACCATATAGGCCTAATATTTTAACTTGTTTACAATTTTCTGTAGTGACTTCGCCTTGGTTTATCACATTACCAAAGGAGATGACAACCAACAGTAAAAGTAACACGATGGAAAAGTCTATTGATCAATGATGTATGCTCGTCCACATGAGCCAAAGTTAGCTAAAGGTCTGCTACACCCAGTTACAAATTACGTTTTGAACGAAGGTCTCTTTTGACTAGGAAGTTGCTGATTGTAGAGTTCCAAAAGTGGAAGATTCAAGGTAACTTTCCTTTGCTAGGATCCACTATACAGAAACAATGAGTAACAGTACAAAACAATTTATTATGTTCATCAAACAATTACGAGTCTATCATACTAGTATAGTGACCACTGTTTGAAGATATACAACACATACTTTTTGCACAATGCTGAAAAACAAATCTGTAATGTGTTATTATGCAAAGCATGAGGTCCCGTACAAAATCAAATGTCTCTTATAAAGATTGCCATTACAAGCTTTCACATTTACACATACTTACAGATGTTTTACTCAATCTCACAATGTAAAATACACTAATCACTGAAGCAATAGTGTAACGCAGTGTTTCTTGCAGGCCTTTTAAAATCAACTAATCATTAATCATAATCATCAGTAATCTTTTTTAGATTAGATTAGCTTTCAAGATGAACAAACGTGGATTCAATCCATTTCAAACAGTTTTGAACTTTTGCTCATTCTTTTCGCATATCAATATAATTATGTCATAATTTGTGACATCGCATATTAAGTTCCAAGGAACAGAATTGTAGCTATAGCTTCAATCAATTTTCTAAGTGCTGCTTCTACATGAAATATTTTGCTATCAATTCCAGCTTCCTTTATGGCAAATTGACATATCAGTTGATGCACCCCTTTAATTGACTTCAATGTGTTGTATACATACTCAACATTGTCATCAATCTCACCAAGTCTGTGATATTTGAGTGTCAGCTGATTCTTTACAACTTTGAAAATGATTCATAAAGCTGTTGGAAGAAAAAGACGAATTTTTTCGTTATTGTGGTTTCCTAGACGTTTCCAACGCTGCAGTGCGACACAGTAGGCAGAATATGTGAAATGTTTCAGGTGCTAAATTGACTTTTAGCCACATGAACTTCTTGAAACTCCACTGATAATAACCTGTTAATAAACAAATAGGCAATTTAAAGAATAAAATCGTTTTCAACATTTAAAACATTTCAATTACTATCATTATAATGTCTGTGCAGGTGTGATAATATTTTGACTGTTACTAATTATGTTGTCAAATATTGTTTGCTAAGCTATATAATATTATTTGAAGTAATAATTTAAAAAACGTTGTCTGCCTATTGTAAATTTGTGAAAGGATTGAATGCATTGGGTTCTTTGCCTTAGTTGATGTCAACGTTAAATTTAATGCCATATTTTTTAGGGGAATTGTCACATGGTTTTTTGAAAATATATTTCAAAAAACATCACTGAACACTCTGTTTCCATAACAACAGTTTTCTTCCAAGACAATTCTTTGGCCCTCAGCCTTTGTGAGTGAAGAACAAAATCAGTCACCTCTCATATACCTGGGAGCATGAACGACTTGCTTAACGTTTTCTCTCAAAGAAGTTTTGTTCATCATAAGCCATTTTCATTAACTAATTTAATCTGTTTGATACTTAATTGCTACAAAAAATTCAGCTGATAATTTTAAGAAACCTACAAGATCTATCGGCCAATTTCTTTTGAAAAATATTAAGATGAACAATTTAGTGTGAAGATTATATTCAAAGAAACTCCAGCAAAAAATTAGCTTCCCAAATTAAGACTGAGGCCAGCATCTGTTCTCTTGCAACATCAAGTACTCCTGAAAGGCTTTTCTTCAATTTTAATGTCCAAAAACCGGTCCCATTTTTCTTCCCCTGTATCTCAGTGGAAGAAATTCTGTACTTGAGCGCAGTGAATGGGCAATGGCAAGGATTTGGTCAACACTGCCCATGCTGGACATTGGCACAAGCTACAAGTCTTCAGGACTAGTTGAAACCACA
Organism: Tubiluchus corallicola; assembly: GCA_030141605.1. Lineage (NCBI taxonomy): Eukaryota > Metazoa > Priapulida > Priapulimorpha > Priapulimorphida > Tubiluchidae > Tubiluchus > Tubiluchus corallicola. Next base: position 172,334 of record JAQGDQ010000466.1, read on the forward strand.
AGAGTAGAAATACTGTCCTTCATCTTAATCTTCATGCTACAGTTTCTGCGCAATACAAAGACTCGATCATCGTAAGCACACATTTTCAGACAAAATGAAATTGCATCTGATCACAAGATATTCAAGGTTGATTCAGTTTTAGCAATTAATGGAGAAACAACCAGTATCCCTCGTGCTATTGATGTTGTCATAAGCAAGACTTCACAAAAACTCTAAAAAAACTGGCATGCCACACATGACAATGTCAACGACAATATCAAGAATTCTGGGTCTTATTGAGACTTTTCTACATAGAAGGGATATGCGCATCAAGATCAATAACTATACTTTTCAGAAATACTGTTGTAAGAAAGGTCTGCCAATCTGATAAAATCTGCCGTACTGCCAAGCATGCTGAACCTTCCATACCCGCCATACTGTCAGATATGCTAAACCTTCCATACCCCCCATACTTACAAATATGCTAAACCTTCCATACCTGCCATACTGACAAACATGCTAAACCTTCCATACCTGCCATACTTACAAATATGCTAAATCTTCCATACCTGCCACACTTACAAATATGCTAAATCTTCCATACCTGCCACACTTACAAATATGCTGAACCTTCCATACCTGCCATACTGACAAACATGCTACACCTTTCTTACGCGCCATACTACCAAATTTGCCATGCCACCAAGTCTGTTATACTAGAACTAAATGACTGACCAAAGTTAAAACTAAATGACTGACTAACTGACTAGCTTAGCTAACTAACTAATTAACGATGTTCATACAGTCTCCTATTTTTAGTTCCCTACGAAGCCTCAAATTATCTTAAGTTCCCATTCATTGTACAATTTGCAACCTGCTTTGCTGATTTTGTCTCGTTTCGAAATAACAAAGTTACAAAATAACGCCTGTAGAGTACGCCACTTACTGGCGCAGACAGACGCTGCAAAACGACGTGCATAATGAGAAAATTCGCCCGAAGCTCTTTCTAACTTTTCAGTAAGTTTGCAGTTTGGCTCTTTTTTCTGTTACTTCTTCCTTGACTGTGGTTAGCTGTAGTAGGTAAAACTATCACTTTTTGCTAACTCCCAAATTAAAATATTTCACGAAATCTTTCATAAGTTTTTTAAAGTTTTTTTTCTTTGTAAATGGGAGGTTTGTTTCAACTTTTCTTTGTGTTTGCAGATAAAGGAGGAATTTTTCTACTGCAGTCCTGCTTTTAGCAATAATTCTAATTTGGGCGATATGGCAGTGGCTTAAAAACTCCTAAACTGTAGTCACCTAAACTACTAAACAACATTATTGTGCCATGATAGATCACACTACTACAAGACCCATTTATACAAAATAAAGAAAGTGATTTAAAATGATTACTCATCAGATAAACACTTACCATAAAACATATGCCATAGGACAGTTATAAAGATAGAATTAGCTTGCTTATAGCTGCCACCATTCCATTTTTAAATCACCTTGCAGCCACAATCCATTTATTAGACAAAATAGAAGCGTGACCACTTCTGTGGTTAAGTGCAAAGAATAAATTGTTTGATACAGAAACCAACATTTTCACTTTTCTAACAAAATCACACATTTTGCACTCAAAATCAGTATTACACTTCACTAAAAAGTCTTCTGTTTTTCCTGGAGCACAGTTCACACTTATAGCAAGACTGCAAAGCAAATGATTTGCTTGAGTTGTCTCGTCTTCACGCATCTGAAAGTTACGCCTATAAACTGACGTGTTGGAGTTGATCACCATGACAGCTTTTTAACTCCGCCCACGACATTTAGCAACTGTTTAGCTCCACCCAGCGTTCACACTCACTAGAAATTTTCCATCAAGAACGCCAGCAAAAAATTGCGCAGGATTGCGCAAAACTTATTCGTTTAGCGAATTTATTAGCTGTACTAGTTTAGTGCAGAGTCTTTACAAACCTTAAGAAAAAAAAGAGATATTTTATTAACTAAATATCAGCAATATCTGACAATATATTTTCTTCTGAATTTTTTATGTATTTTTTAAGAAAAACTTTTATTTCTTCACTCTACAAATCATTAAAATCTATGCTGTTTTCAAAGCTTTTCTTATCGTTTTTTTGAAGCTTGGCATGTAAGGTTAGCCTGCTTAGACCTGTTCTACGACCACAAAGTTGGTATGATAACATTTGACAAAATTATTTTGAAAACGCAAAACACAAAAAAGTAAACCATTTGAGAGGTGCTGCTCTGACACAAAAGAGAAGCTTAATTATAAATCTTTTGATGTATAAGAGACTCTGTAATTGCAGAAAAATCCAAACTGAAATTTGTTAGAATATTTCGAGAGTTTATGAATAAGAAATCACACTAATTTTTGCAAATGCCATAAAAAAGTGTTACAGTTTTGAAAAATTCTTTAAGCTCATTTTCATTGTCTCTGTCTACATTGCTGAATCGTCTTCTAGTTTCAGTTCAGTCATTATCGTACCTTATTTTTTTCACATTGAAAGTTTGTCATTGTGAAATTTTTTCACCTTCGTATAATTTTGCTGTTTTCTAAAAAGGGCAAAATTTTTGACAATGAAATATTTCAATTCGGCCATCCCTGTCGAAGATTGCAAATATTAATTTTACGATCAATAAACCAAGTACTACTACTACTACTACTATATGAGCTGCTACGGATAGAGCTGACAATCTACGGATAACGAAAAGTTTAGTCTTCAACAATTTGAAATTTACATTTAAAATTTATAATCCTGGCGGCAGATTTTCTAAAATGACAAATTGCAGACCAATCATAATACGCTCTCTCTGCACACAGTGAACAGCCCGATGGTTACTAAAATCTTCTAAAGTATTTCTCCTGAGATTCAGTTCACGTCCTGCACACAAAGAAAGATGATAGCTTTCAGCAATTTTATCTGAAATTTAAAAATGACTGAAACGAAGCGAAAATAATAACACCGACTTTCGAAGTTCATAATTTTTGCGGCAAATTCCGCAAAACATTAAATTGCAGACATCTTGAGACGCGCTCTCTGTTCACACAAGAGAGCAGCTTATTTATAATCCTTTTGAAGTATTTACCTGAGTGGTAGGTTACTCCCTGCCTACAAATAAAGATTTCAATCCCTTATAATTGCGTCTGGAATTTAATAACAATTGATAAGCTGATAATAATAATCCCTCTTTTTGAAGGTTCAGCAAATGTCACAGCAATCCTAGCAGCACGTGAGATTTTCTGGGTTATCACCAAAATTTGAACTGGCATGTTAGATATATAATAAATAATTTTGCAACAACTATGGTCGTGGTCACTGTCGCTGCAGCTGCTTCACCTTCTACTTATCACTATTGCTATCATTGCTGCTGTTGTTATCACTACTGCTGCTGCTACACTGATGGTGATGATGACGCTAATGTTGTCACTTTTGCTATTGTTGTTCTCTCTGCAAGCTTTATACTTTTATATGCATCATTCCACAAGGAAAAAATTGTCGCGTTTTTATACATTAAAAAAAGTTTTTCTCAATAGCAACTAACAGCATTTCACCAGTTTCTTTGTTAGGTGGCGCTACATCAATAAGACTTATTTCTCAGACTCGAATTAACAGAGATTATAATCAATTATTGCAGGTGACTCTTATGCTTAGTGTGCAAGGGGCGACTTTGTGTACAGCTCATATTTCAAATTTTTCATAAGTTAAAGCAAATCAAAAAATCGTATTTATTTTACAAGGCATCATAAGATGTTTTCATATTATTGCCGTTGCCAGATAGATGCACCATGCAAGGTGTGATGGGCTTACTGCACGCACAACAGCCGATGCATTTGAAAGCATTACTCTAAAAAAATTATGATGCTTTGTTATGTAAGCTGTTTCTATATTGTATTCATTGCCAGATGGCAGCACAGTGCTGGTTCACATGGTCTTACTGTGCACAAAACAGTTGGATGCATTCAAAACCAGCAGCTCTCACAAATGGTTTTCCAACTAGCAAAACAAATTAAAACAAAAGTTTTTGTTTTGTAAACGCCGGAAAACCAAAATAAAGCAAACTTGCAGATGTAATGTGACCCAGATTAAATCATTGAGCCGTACTTTAACTTGCAGATAAACATTAAGCTTTATTAGTAACTGCCAAACACAACAACTGCCCTTATTTTCTGTGCAACCACACTTAGTAACTTGTTTTCTGTGCAACCGCACTTAGTAACTTGTTTTCTGTGCAACCGCATTCAGTAACTTATTTTCTGTGCAACCGCACTTAGTAACTTGTTTTCTGAGCAACTGCACTTAGTAACTTATTTTCTGCAGCCAAACACAACAACCACCCTTATTTTCTGTGCAACCACACTCAGCAACTTATTTTCTGTGCAACCACACTCTGTAACTTATTTTCTGAGCAACTGCACTTAGTAACTAAATTTTCTGAGCATCCGCACTTAGTAACTTATTTTCTGTGCAACCGCACTTGGTAACTTATTTTCTCTGCAACCGCACTTGGTAACTTATTTTCTGAGCAACCGCACTTAGTAACTTATTTTCTCTGCAACCGCACTTCGTAACTTATTTTCTGAGCAACCGCTCTTAGCAACTTATTTTCTGTGCACCCACACTTAGTAACTTATTTTCTGTGCTACCGCACTTAGTAACTTATTTTCTGTACAACCACACTCAGTAACTTATTTTCTGAGCAACCACACTTAGTAACTTATTTTCTGAGCAACCGCACTTAGTAACTTATTTTCTCTGCAACCGCACTTGGTAACTTATTTTCTGAGCAACCGCTCTTAGCAACTTATTTTCTGTGCAAACGCACTTAGTAACTTATTTTCTGTGCAACCGCACTTAATAACTTGTTTTCTGTGCAACCACACTCAGTAACTTATTTTCTGTGCAACCGCACTCAGTAACTTATTTTCTGTGCAACCACACTCAGTAACTTATTTTCTGAGCAACCGCACTTAGTAACTTATTTTCTGAGCAACCGCACTTAGTAACTTATTTTCTGCTGCCAAACACGACAACCGCACTTATTTTCTGTGCAACCACACTCAGTAACTTATTTTCTGTGCAACCACACTCAGTAACTTATTTTCTGAGCAACCGCACTTAGTAACTTATTTTCTGAGCAACCGCACTTAGTAACGTATTTTCTGTGCAACCACACTCAGTAACTTATTTTCTTTGCAACCACACTCAGTAACTTATTTTCTTTGCAACCACACTTAGTAACTTATTTTCTGTGCAACCACACTCAGTAACTTATTTTCTGTGCAACCACACTCAGTAACTTATTTTCTGAGCAACCGCACTTAGTAACTTATTTTCTGAGCAACCGCACTTAGTAACGTATTTTCTGTGCAACCACACTCAGTAACTTATTTTCTGCGCAACCGCACTTAGTAACTTATTTTCTGTGCAACCGCACTTAGTAACTTATTTTCTGCGCAACCACACTTAGTAACTTATTTTCTGCACAACCGCACTTTTTTTTGACAACCACAACAACCACACTTATTTTCTATACAACCATACTTAGTAACTTATTTTCTGTGCAAACGCACTTATTTACTGACTTTTCCATGCATCCGCACTTATTTAATGACTTTTCTATGCATCCGCACTTATTTGCTTATTATCTATGCAACTGCACATATTTACTTTATTTTCATTGTAACCGCATATATTTACTTATTTTCTATGCAGCTGCACATATTTACTTATTTTCTATGCAACTGTACATATTTACTTATTTTCTATGCAACCACACATATTTACTTATTTTCTATGAAACAGCACATATTTACTTATTTTCTATGCAACCGCACGTAATTACTTATTTTCTATGCAGCCGCACATATTTTCTTATTTTCTATGCAACTGCACATATTTTCTTATTTTCTATGAAACAACACATATTTACTTATTTTCTATGCAACCGCACGTAATTACTTATTTTCTATGCAGCCGCACATATTTTCTTATTTTCTATGCAACCGCACATATTTTCTTATTTTATATGCAACCACACATATTTTCTTATTTTCTATGCAACTGCACATATTTACTTATTTTCTATGCAGCCGCACATATTTACTTATTTTCTATGCAGCTGCACATATTTTCTTATTTTCTATGCAACCACACATATTTTCTTATTTTCTATGCAACCGCACATATTTTCTTATTTTCTATGCAACCGCACATATTTTCTTATTTTCTATGCAACCGCACATATTTTCTTATTTTCTATGCAGCCGCACATATTTTCTTATTTTCTATGCAACTGCACATATTTACTTATTTTCTATGCAACTGCACATATTTTCTTATTTTCTATGCAACTGCACATATTTTCTTATTTTCTATGCAACTGCACATATTTTCTTATTTTCTATGCAACTGCACATATTTACTTATTTTCTATGCAACTGCACATATCTACTTATTACCTATGCAACTGCACATATTTTCTTATTTTATATGCAGCAGCACATATTTTCTTATTTTCTATGCAACTGCACATATTTACTTATTTTCTATGCAACCGCACATATTTTCTTATTTTCTATGCAACCGCACATATTTTCTTATTTTCTATGCAACCGCACATATTTTCTTATTTTCTATGCAACCGCACATATTTACTTATTTTCTATGCAACCGCACATATTTACTTATTTTCTATGCA